>JAKSZT010053764.1:27835040-27863631 GCA_026826555.1 Tolypeutes matacus | reverse complement strand
TCTCTCTCTCTCTCTCTCTCTCTCTCTCTCTCTCTCTCTCTCTCTCTCTCTCTCTCTCTCTCTCTCCCCTTAGTTCTTAGCATTTAAGAAAAACTCTTTCATAACACTTGCTGGATACAAAATTAAAGAACAGATGTCTAAATTCCAGTGATAACAGATTAACATATCAAAACATCCAAGTTTCAACAAAAGGTTACAAAATATAGAAAGAAACAGAAAGCAATGGCCCTGGAAAAGGAGAAGATTAAAGCATTAGGAATCATCTTTGAGGAGGAACAGACCTAGGACATAGCTGAAAAAAAATCTTTTAAAAAACAGTTTTAAATATGCTCAAAGAGCTAAAGGAAAACAAAGATGAAGATTTAAAGGAAACCAGGAAATTGATAGATGAGCATAAAGAGAATATCAATAGAGAGATGGAAATTTTGAAAAGGAACCAAATAGATTTGAAATCCAGTTATAGAAATTAAAAATTCCCTTGAGGGGTTCAGCAGCAGGTTGGAGCTGGCAGAAGAAATAATCAGTGAACTTGAATATAAGACAACTGAAATCATCCAGTCTGAGGAGATGGGAAAAAGAATGAAGAAAAATGAACAGACTGCGAGGAGCCTGTGAGATACCATCAAGTATATCAAGTGTATCAATATACATACTGTGGGATTCCCAGAAGAGAAGAAACAGAGAAAGAAACAGAATATTCAAAGAAATAATAGCTGAAAACTTTCCAAGTTTAACAAAATACATGAATATTCACACCAAAGATGCTCAATGAACTTCAAATTCATTTGTTCTAACTGGATGAGACGCATACTCTGGATATGGGTTTGTCTTTCCTTCATGGAATGCTTTTGCCAGAACTATCATCCATGGACTTACAGAGTGCCTTCTCCACCATCATGGCATTCCACACAGCATTGCTTCTGATAAGTGAATCTGCTTCACAGCAAATGACATGTGAGAAAGGGCACATGCTCATAAAATTCACTAGTCTTACCATATTGCCCATCATCCTGAAGCAGCTGGATTGATAGAACAGTGGAATGGCCTTTTGAAGGCTCAATTACAATGCCTACTAGTTGGCAATACCTTGCAGGACTGAGATAATGTTTTCCAGGGGCTGTGTATGCTCTTTATCATCATCCACTCTATGGGCCTGCTTCTCCCATAGTCAGGATTCATGTGTCCAGGAATCAAAGGGTGGAAACTGGGAGTGGTACCTAGTGATCCTCTAGTAAAATTTTGCTTCCTGTCTCTGCAACCTTAAGCTCTGCTGGTCTATATGTCTTAATTCCAAAAGGAGGAGTGCTTCCACTGAGTGACACTACAATGATACCATTGAATTAGAAGTTAAGACTGCCACCTGGCCACTCTGAGCTCCTCATGCCTCTGAATCAATAGGCCAAGAAGGGATTAACTGTACAGAAATGTTTTCCTGGAATATAGGAGATCCTCTAGGGCATCTCATAGAAGTATCATGCCCTGTGATTACAGTCAATGGAAAACTGCAATAACCCAATCTAGGCAGGACTACCAATGACCGAGAAACTTCAGGAATGAAGGTTTGGGTCATTCCACCAGGCAATGATATGTTTGCTGAGGGTAATGGGAACATGGAATGGGTAGTGAAAGAAGGTAGTATTAAATATGAACTATGACCACACGACCAGTTACAGAAAAGTGGACTGCAGTGGTTATGAATATTTCTTCCTTGTTTTTATGAGGTTGTTTATATATGTACATAAAGCAAATATCTTCATTTTCTTTCTTATCTTATCCCCTTATCATATGACATAAGTAATATTAGTTTCATGTCATTGTGTTTAAGTTATAGGATCTCAAAGGTAAGAGTGAATATTACCCAACAACTTGCATCCTATTCTGGAGAGACTTAGTGCTTTTCTGGTTGTATGCAGGACAGTTGAATATTGGTAGGCAAAAAATATAACTGTATTGCTTTTTAGAGATTAAGTATGGTTTAAGGCGATTTGTATACCTGCCAGGTTGACAAGGGGTGGACTGTGATGGTTAGGATCCTGTGTCAACTTGGCCAGGTGATGGTGTCCAGTTGTTTGGTCAAGCAAGTGCTGGCCTGATTGTTACTGTAAGGACATTTTGTGGATGTAAATCATCAGTAAGTTGATTGCATCTATGGCTGATTATATCTAAAATCAACTGAGGATACTGCCTTCAACAATGAGAGACATCTCATCCAATCAGTTGAAGGTTTTAAAAGAAGTGATGATTTCAGCAGTCAGAAGAGAGAATTTCCATCTCTCCTTAGTCAGCCAACTTCTCCTGTGGAATTCATCATAAACCTTCATCAGAGTTCCCAGCTTATAGCATACCCAATGGAATGTAGACTTGTGCATCCTCACAGTCTCATGAGACAATTTTTATAAAATCTAATAATATTTACAGATATGTCCTTCCAGTTCTGTTTCCCTAGAGAACCCTGAGTAATACATCTGATGAACCCATATAGGCCCACACTGTGCTATGCTATAATCAAAGTGTTGAGTGCCAAAGATTACAAGAATTCTGAAACCCATGAGAGAGAAGAAATGTGTCACATACGAGAGAGCCTCAATAAAATTGAGTACTAATTTCTCATTGAAAACCATGGAGGTAAGAAGGCAGGGGGATGACATATTTAAAATATTATAAGCAAAATACTACCAACCAAGAATTCTATATCCAGGTAAATATCTTTCATAATTGAGGGAGAGGGTAAGACATTGTCAGATAAACAAAAACTGAGGGATTTTGTCACCACTAGACTGGACCTTCAAGTGATGTTAAAGAGAGTTCTGTGGATTGAAAGGAAAGGACGATAGATAAAAAACTGAAGCTTCGCGAAGAAATCACGGTCTTCAATAAGGGTAACTACATGGGTAAATACAAATGCCAGTGACACTGAATTTTTGCTTTGTAATTCCATTTTTTATTTTCTATAGGATCTAAAATGCAAATGAATACAATGTAATGATATTCTGTGCTTTGTGTCTCATAATGTGTAAACATGTAATCTGTGACAAGAACTACTTAAAGATAGGGGGAAGACAGATATAGGAACATAGTTTGTGTATACTATTGAAATTAAGCTGGTATCAAATGAGATTGTTATAGATTTAGGATCTTAAATTTAAGCTCTATGGTAACTACAAATAAAATATTGGAGAATATGCAAACTCTTAGAGACAGAAATTAGAGTACATTTGCCAGGGGTAGGGAGCAGGAGGAAGGGGAAAATAATGCATAACATGTGCAGGGTTTCTGTTTGGGGAAATAGGAAAGTTTTAGTAATGGATGTAGGTGAGGGTACCAAAATATTGTGAATGTGATTAATTCCACTGAAGAGTATGGTTGCCAGTGTTTAACATGGGAAAATTTATGTTGTATATATGTTCCCACAATTTTTTAAAAAACAAAGAGCAACTATCAGACAATTGGCAATTAATACAATAAGTAATTCTGGTAAGATCTAATATGGGAGGAAAAAAAAAGTTTCAATTGCACAATTTTGGGGAACATATGAAAAACTGGAATATAGACTGTAAGTTTTCTATTGATGTTAAATTTCTTGAACTTAACTGCACTTATAGTGGTTTCTTAGGTAAATATCTTTGTTCTTAGGAAATGTACTTTCCAGTATTGTGTTCAAGGAGCATGAATTATACAGACTATACTCAAGTGTTCACAAAATGGATGGATAGCTATAGATGCAGAGAACAATAGATGGATGAATAGAATGATATGGCAAATGTGGCAATTGGTGGATTGGAGTATCTGGGGTGGGTGGTGGTATATTGGAGTTCTCAGTATGGGGTCTGTATTATATTTATTACTTTCCTATAATTCTGAAAATATTTCAGTATAATAAGTAAAATAAAATAAAAATTTAAAAAATGATGCTGGCCTTGGGATTTTAATAGATGTTAAAGGAATTCTACCTATTTCTATTTTAATTAAGAATTTATTGTTTAATAAAGAAAGATATACACTTTTAAATCAAATGATTAGTTAATATTGATGGTCAAGATTCAGAGTTATTTTTTCTCTTTAGATCTTTCATATTGTAGTTCATATTAATAGGTGTTCTAATATTGAGGCATTTCATTTATGGAGTAGGCTACTGTTGATCATAGTGGATTATTATTATCTTAATGTGCTCTGGATTCTTATTGGTATTATTTTATTTCCTTTTTTATTAATTTTCATAAGTGAATATTGATTAAACTTTATCAACTTTGTAGTTCTTTATTTTTGGATTATTTACTGGCCTTGATGA
This sequence comes from Tolypeutes matacus, assembly GCA_026826555.1. Taxonomy (NCBI): domain Eukaryota; kingdom Metazoa; phylum Chordata; class Mammalia; order Cingulata; family Chlamyphoridae; genus Tolypeutes; species Tolypeutes matacus. Next base: position 27,859,343 of record JAKSZT010053764.1, on the reverse strand, counting down.
CAATACTATATTTGATTCGTGAGAATATTTTAGAAGAATTTCTTCTTTTTTTATAATCTGAACCAGTCTAGATTTTATTGGAATTGCCCTTTACTTTTTGATTTATTAGAATTATATTGTGAAACCATTGGACTTCATGTATTTTTGTGGTTTGCTCTTTGAAAACTTTATTGGTCTTTTTTCCCACTGAGTGAATTAGTTTGTTTAGATTTTCCATTATTCTGTTGGATTCTGTTTTGTTGTGTTATAAATTGCTGGAAGAAAATTCATTTTATCCAGGTTTTTAAATTCATTTTCATACACTTGAATAATTTCTCTTGTAATTCTTTTAATTTCTTCAGTTTCTGGGGTTATTTCCTGATTGTTATTTATTATGTCTTCTTTCTTTCCCCTAACTTTTTGAGTGATTGTTTAATAAGGCTAAATAATAATTTAACTGTTTCATTAAATTTTTAAGAAACTGGACTTTAGAGTTAGTTGTTAGTTCAATTTTTCATTTTTCTAACAAGTTTTTGGCTTGGTAATATTTTGATTGCCTTCATTGTTTTTATTTCTATTTTTGAAATATGTGCTTATTTCATTCATTTTTATTTTTATTACTAAAAATTTAAACTGTAAAGTCTTCTCTGAGCATTGCTTCATGCAATACTCCACAACTTTTAATCATAGCTATTTTTTAGAAGTACTGTTTTTAAAAAAATTTCCAAATGGTAGAAAGTCTTTTGAAACATTTTTTAGTTTTTGAAATTTTTCTATTTTTATTGGATTGTGCTCACTCAATATCATTAGTACCATATTAGATTTGTTTTATAGCCAAATATAGGGTGAATTTTGGTAATATTTCAAGGGTGCTTAGATTCAGATTACCAAGTTGTTATCAATAAATATATCTAAACCTATATCTACAACATATCCAACCTATATCTCAATTAAATACATTTTACTAATCATAGTTTTGAAGACTTCTATTGCAGCATATGATGTGTTTACCAAATATTTCTGGTTTTTCCCTCCTCTAAGTCTTCAAAATTGCTTTATTTTCATAATTAATCATTCATTCACAATCGCTTAGAATTATTAAATGTCCTTCTTTGTTTCATTTAATGCTTCTGACTTATTTTAAACTCAATTATTATTAAGATTGTAACACTTGATTTATCTTTTGCTTTTATTTGTCAGGTATTCCTTTGGTTACCTTCTTATTTTTAACCTTTCTGGGTCACATTGTTATAGATATATTTCTTCTATAAAGCATAGATTTTGGAGAGATTAGATCATTTTTGCTTAAGTGGCTTAAGGAGATATATTTATATTTAGTTTTGTCTTAATATATTTTAAGATTTATGTATTTTAAATAGATTTTTTAGTATCTTTCAGTATGTGGTCACATTGTTTTCCTAAATTTTTTTCCTGATACAAAAAAATTAATTTTGTTCTCATAGTTAACTTTATAGTATATCCTTAATTATGTATATATGTATATACACACATACACATACTCCCTCCATTAAAAACAATATTAAATTATATATTCCTTCCTTCACACTTTCTTTCTCTCCTCCACCATCAATTTCTTTGTTGAATATATTTTCTTTCATAGCGTTTAACTTTACACTCATATAAAATTATAATTCCATTATCGAATTTGTTGGTTTATGGATTCTCTTTTGATTTTCACCAGTGAACTCTCATTATGCCCATGTCCCTTTGAAACCCAATTTTTCTTAACCTAATATTCTCTTTTATTAGTCCTACACTTAAATCAATGCTCACTAGCATTCATTCAGAAATATTGTGGTGCAGCTCTTGTTTGGCTTTAATTTGTCCTTCAAGAAGAGTTCATGGGCATGAGGTTCCCTAAGCTCTTGCATGCACATACCCTAAAGTTTGTTGCCTTTTTACATAAATGGAAATGTGCCTGCATAAAAACTTAGTTCTTTCTATTACACCATCATTGGTATTGCTTCACTGATATCTCAATTTTAATGTTATTGTGGGAAAGTCTGAGGCCAGGCTAATTTTTCTCTTATAAATTTCATTATTTTTTATTATATTTTTAAATTCTCAAAATACAAAGGATTCTTTATTTTTGAAATAAGTCAAATTTATCAGATTATATATTACTTTGATTATTTTAGATATAGTTTCCCAGTGAAATGGTTAGTACTTTCAATATGTATTCCATGATTTTTCTGTTTTAAGACCATTTCCTTGAATTAAATATTTTAATATTTGTTCTTTTATTTCAGTGTTTTAAGTGGGAATTCTAAACATGCACTTGGAGACTCTCCTTTAGTATTCTTCCATATCTACATAATTTTTTTATTTTAGACTATTTTTATTTTATTTCCTAGAACTGATTTCCTTAATGTTATCTGTCATTCATTTTGTTTTAGCACTATCCTTTTGCACTTCCTTATTTTATCTTCAATTCTGAAATATCACTTGCTTTCAGTCAATTTCCAAGATCTACTGAATTATATTTTGAATCCTTATGTTGCCTTCCATTTCTTCTTTTAGTTTTTTGGACTCTGATTTATGCTTTGCTTTTTGCTATTCCTTCAAAAAGGTTATTATTATTATTATTTTATTATTATTCATAGAGAGTTTTCTACACACCATGGCAACAATTCATTTAGCATTTCATAACACTTATATTCATAACTCTTTTTATATTTGACAAGTACGTCGTCTAAAACATATGGACCACTGAACAAATAACTGAAAACACTCTCCTTATTTTAGTATTTATGGCAGCTCCTAAAATAATTTTGTAAAACTAACCAGGCTCCTATAATTCTATTAAACATGTAATATTTGTATTAAATCTCCCCACATTTAACAGTGTCAAAATCTCCATTCCATTGAGATGTTTAACTTTGTTTCTCAAAGGTATTGAGCCAACGGAAAAATATAAATTTAAGGAAATGGAAAGGAGGGAAACTAATATTTTCAGACACATTTTATACTCCAGGTGTTCTTATTTACAAATGTTATATTTTCTTCTTCAAATAATTTTGCAAGGTGGAAAGGGTAACCCCTATTTTAGAAATGAGAAATTAGATGATTAAGTTTGTTAAGAAACATTCACCCTGTTACAAAGAGGGCATTTGGTAAAATTGGGACTTCAACTGGTGTCCTTATAAGAGAAGACACAGACACAGGGAGAAGATGGCCATTTGGAGACATAGGCAGAGATTGGAGTGATTTATCTGCAAGCCATGGAATGCCGAAGATTGCCATCACCCTGAAGATAGAAGAAGCAAGAAAGGAGCCTCCCCTACAGATTTCAGAGGATGCACGGCCTTGCCAACACCTTGACGTCAGCCTTCTAGTCTCTAGAACTATGAATTGATAAATTTCTGTTGTTTTAAGCCACCTAGTTTGTGGCCCTAAAAAATAGGCACAATTTTTTATTTGACTGCAATAAATGGTCTTTCTCCCTCAATATACTTTATCTTAACATCAGTAATATGTACTCCAAATGCCTTCACTAACCAGGAACATCAAGCAAATGGCATTGAGATAGTTGCTAGAAATGTTTTGTGTTTACTGAGGAACAATAGAATGGAACAATGGATGAGTATTGACTTGGGACCCAGGTGAACTTTGTTTGAAAATCAGGCTCTGTCTCTTAGAAATTGTATGACCTCAGGAAACTTTCATAATAACTTCATGCCTTACTTTATTTTTCTGCAAAATGCAGGTAGCCATAGCTACTTTGAAGTATTTTTATGAGATTAACCAATAATCCATTTCAAGCATTTGGCTCTGTTACTGAAACAAAGTGGATTCAGTAAATGCTATCTTTTAATATATTAGATTACTATGTTCAATTGTTCAAATTTTTTCCACCTTGTATTATTAATCTAATTTCTCTGGCTGCTTAAATACAAATGGTTTGTGATATATATATATATAATTAATTATATATTAATCTAGGAGATCATGAAAGTGGTTCCTTTATTTTTTTTTCTTCTCATTTCTCCTTTTTTATTTTTATTTTTTGCCAGTTTGTTTGACACCAGAAGGAAGTGGTGAGCTAAGGGTACTCTGTGTGTCTCACCCGGAATTATTAGTTTCTCTGTAACTGCTTTCATATGAGACTTTGAAGAAAGAACTCTTTTTTAAAAATGAGAAACATACTTTTTACACAACCTTTTTACTTTATGAGTACTTAAAATGAGGCCCAGAGAAAATGGAACATGAATAAAGAAAACATAGCCAAAGTCATACAATACCAGGACTAGAAAGTCCTAATGTCTGGTCAGGTCAGTTACTAGATGATAGATTTGAATGGAAAATAAGTTGCATTTTTTTTTTTAAGGATTTGTTTTTTATTTATTTCTGTATTCAATTGAAAGCAGATAGCCAAATGAAAGTGGCTTGAAAACTTTGAACAGCTGCCTAAATATGAGGAATGATTATTATTCTCAAACCATAAGCTCTAAACTTGGAAAAGAATACTTTTTAGAACGCATAGTGTCCTGAAAGTTTGGATTGTCACAGTTTTATCTCACTAATATAAATATAGATTCATTAAATCAGATTATCTCAATTTTGCCTTTATGTCCATCCCAAATTTTAGGCTGCTTTCTAACTGTGGAATATTTTCTGTCCCACAGCTAATCAATTCATGGATTATTGTACTCTGAAATACTATACATTTTATAATTATAAAAATTTCATGCTGTGTGTTTAAAACTAAATTTGCAGTGCTATAAATGACTATAACTCAACTAAAATATTATTAAAATTAAATATGTAAAGTTAAAAAGAACTCTAAACAAAACATTTTGTTTATACTGTTAGAGCATCTGTTAGTCTAACAGACCCTTCTGTGTAAATTATTGATAAGGTCTATATAACAGATCTCTTACTACTAAATTAACTGGTTTAAAAAAAAATACAGCAAATCTGTAATTGAAATATGTTCCAGAACTTTCACACACGTGATACAAAAGCATAAAAATGAAAATGATTCAGTAGTCATTCCATAGCATAAGTGCATAAAAAATATCTTCTTCATTTTTCACCTAGCATTGCATTGTGATTCTCAAGTGCAGGCGTAATGGAAACTCAAGTATTTCTAGGGTGGAAAGGCTATAATATGATTTTACATACCATTAACTTGCATTTCATGCTAAGTGCCTTCTTCCAGATCCCTTGGGTTTAATAGGGGTGCCATAACAAGGACTCCATTTCTTCAATCACCATTCACATGACCCTGATGACTTGTTGCCCTTACTTGTTTTTACATTCTCAAAATGCAAATCAGAGCCAAGGAAAGCTACAACTGCCAAAAAGACTACAGCAGGGGTCCAAAAGTCAAATACATACAGAGAACAGATAAGTGATATAACTGAAGGAAGCAGGACAGAAATACATGCCCAGTCTACAGGTATATTTTCAGAGAGAGCTGATGGTTGCCATGAAGGCTTATAGGTCCAACGCTGTAAGAGAGATAGTTCAACAGAAGCCATAAATGTGGATTTTCAGGTAAATCTTAATTTTAAATGTTTACAAGTTATTGAACTGTTTTTATGATGTTGCATAGACTCAAACAAAATATCTGTGTACAGCATCAACCTCTGGCATAAAGAGGGAGGGAAGACAACTAAGGAAGTTGAGATAAGCTTCTTATAGAGGCCTTGCTACAGGAAACATAGGTTGGAGAAGTATTACACAGGTGCCTTTGTACACAGAAACAAGTTCTTCACTAAAATACGTTAGCAAAATGTTGGTTAATTGTATATAAGGTGGTGGGTGGGGAGGGCATGGAGTAATGAGAAACTTTCCTTCCATTCACTCAGTAAAAATTTACTAGGCCCTGTTCTAGGCACAAAGGATATATATTTAAAATGTCTCTTTCTGTTGTAACTTAACATACCAATGAAGAGATCACCAAACAAACGCATGATATGCATTAAAACCAAACCATAGTGTAGTAAGTAATATTCAAAATAATTATATAAAATGCAGGACTGTTGCATTATGTTTCTCAAAATATGTTATTAGTTGAAATACAATATTGTTTAGTTCTTCTTTCAGTTATTCTGTTATTCTGTAAAGAAAAATAATTAAAAGAATTCTCATTTGTTTTAGTTTTTTTTTTTGTTTGTTTGTTTTTAAAGAGGTTCGGGGGATTGAACCTGGGACCTCAAACATGTAAAGCGTGAAAACTCAACCACTTAGTACACCCACTCCTGTTTTAGTTTATTTTGTGAGTAAAAAGCAAGTTATTATTACCAATGAAATGTGTATCATATATGGAAGTGACAATGTCTGTAGTGATGAAAAGTCACTCAAATATTAGTCATTTCCTGTCTCCCACAAAGAGGTAAAAACTTTGGTCCATCCCTCTTCAAGAAAGACAAGATCCAATTACCAATTACCTCATACCTGAAGCTGTGTCATTTGTGGGATTTCCAAATGAAGTAATATTGAGTATTGAAAAGTGCTCTGAAGGAACATAAAGAATATAAGGGGTTGGAGAAAGGTAAGGATCTGGGACAAGATATATATTACATTTATTTCAGTCTCAGTTCAACTGAGAGAGAACATACTTCACTCTAGCTGGTTGATGCAGAAAGCAATTTATTAAGTGGAAATAAATGACTTTCAGAATGGCTGGGAGGGCCAAAGAAACAGTCTTTAGACAGAATGAGCAGGTTTGTTTATTAAAGCCACATCATATTACTAGAGGTCGAAGAGAACTGATGATTTTGCCAAGATCAGGAAGGCACTACCCAATAGGTACCTTCAGCCATCTGAAGTCTCCAGCCCATTCAGCATCTGCTAAAATCCAGTCATCAAAATGGAGGACTCAAACCCTGCTTTTCTTTCCACTTAACTTAGTTCATGCTGTCTACAAGTACATATGACCAGTATAACCTAAATCACAAACCTACCTCTAAAGCATTCTGGAAAATGTGCCTTTTGACATCCATCTCTGTGGCACAGGCAAAATCATGAAAAGAAGGTTGGAAGATATATTAAGTGAGTTTATCTATCTATGCACTACACCACTCACTTTTCCTCCAAAATTATTGAATGAGATTAGTGCTCATTACATTTCCTCTTGATCTGTTTTGAAAAGTAAAGTAAAGATGAGGGTCACAGTGCGTTGGAAGATCCCTTTCTCACATGCTTCTGCCCCCTGAGTCTTTAAAATTACAATGTGTTGATTATATTTTGAGTTTGTTCAACAATTATGAATAAAGCAGATATAAACACTCACATACAGCATTCTGTGAGAACATAGGTTTTATTTTTCTTGGATAAATACTTAGGTGTGGGATGCTGGCATGAATGGAAAGTGTATGTTTAACTTTAATAGAATACACCAATTGTTTTCCAAAGTGGCTGTACCCTATTGCTTTCCCACCAGCAGTGAATGACAGTTCCAGTTTTTACAGATACTTAAGAGCATTTAGTACCGTCAATTATTTTTCCTTCTAGGCTTCCTAATACATGTGTGGTGGTAACGGATTGTGGTTTTAAATTTATATTTGCCTAAGGACTAATGACGATAGGCACCATTTCATGTGCTTATGTTCCATCCATGTATCTTTTGTGGTGAAATGTTCAAACCTTTTACAGATTTTTTTATTGTATTTGTTTTTCTATTGATGAGTTGCGAGAGCTCTTGATATAATCTGAATGTAAGTAATTTATAGGATAAGTGTTTCAGAAAATATTTTCTCAGTTTGCTGTGGCTTGCCACATAGATTTATTTGTGTATGTGTGTATGAATAGTAGAGACAGTTCCTTATCAACCCCTCCTTCACATATGGTTTCATCTGTTATTGCCATCTTGCATTACTGTAGCATATTTGTTACAATAATGAGCCAATATTGAGACATTATTATTAACTAAAGTCCATAGTTTACATTAAGATCCATTCTGCAATGTGTGGTTATATGGGTTTTGGCAAATCCATAATGTCAAGCAGTCTCCATTATACTGTCGTACAAAATAGATTGATTATCCTAAAACCCCCGTGATCCCCTTCCCCCTGAAACCCTAGCAACCAGTGATATTTTTTGTGTCTCTAGAATTTTGCCTTTTCCAAAATGTCATATAATGGGAATCATATAAAACGTACTATTTCAAACTGGCTTCTTTTATATAGCAATATGCATTTAAGATTCCTTAATGTCTTTTTATGGCTTGATAGCTCATTCTTTTATTCACTGAAGAATATTTCACTGTATAGAATAGATGAGCCAAAGTTAGTTTATCCGTTAACCTATTGAAGGACATCTTGTTTTTAGCAATCATGCTTAATGTTGTGATAAACAGTTGCATGTTTATATTATATTATTTATGTAATAATATTATGTACATACAAGTTTTCAACTCATCTTGGTAAATATCTAGGAGTGTGGTTGCTGGTTCGGATGGTAAGACTGTTTAGCTTTGTAAGAGACTCAAACTGTCTTCCAAGATGGCTGTACCAGTTCGCATTTTCCCCAGAAAAGAAAGCATTCTTCTTGTTCTGCATCCTCACAGGGATTTGGGGTTGTCAGTGTTTGGGTTTTGGTCATTCTAGTACATATGTAGTGGTCTCTCATTGCTGTTTTAATATACTTTTCCCTAATGACAAATGATGTTAAGTATCTTTTCATATGTTTATTTACTATTAGTATACCTTCTTTTTTGGAGGTATATGTTCAGATCTTTTGCCCATTTTTAAAATTGGGTTGTTTGTTTTCTTACTCTTGAGTTTTAGGAGATCTTTATACATTCTGTATACAAGTGCTTTGTCATATGTGAATTTTGCAAATGTTTTCTCCCAGTCTTGGCTTGTCAGTTTTTGTCTCATCATTTCTTTCCCTTCAACTTCCAGTATCATTATTTTTCCTAGAACCTAGATACAATTAACTGCCATAGTTATTCAATACTGATAAAACTATACAAAATTAAAACTCTACATGCCACACATAGCCTTTATTACAGGACTTGGTCTTCTTATAAGGAAGGCTATAAATATTACAAGTCACTCTTTGCTTTTCTGTCCTAACCAAATGTTGCAACCAAAAAACTATTTCCATAAGCTTTTTACTAAGTACTTGATTGAATTTAAGTGATGATATCTCCACTTAGCCATAGGTGAAAAAATACCTTAATTCCTGCCCCTCAAAAATTCAATTAACCCTGAACTATCAAATTTCAGCAGATGGAACACCAGAGATAGATTATGGGTAACTTTGTCTTTTGCTTAAGCAATTCAGAGTTGACCTCCCAAAAGATGACCAGGATTTTTCATTACATTTTGTTTTATGGGCCTCAAAATTCGGACAGTATTTTTGATAACTAGCATTCCCTTTTTTATTCTTTCTTAGATTTCCCATCTCTCTGCTTACATTACCCATCTATTTTTGCATGTTGTCACTTTTTCCATTGAAGCCCTTGACATATTAATCAAAGTTGTTTTAAATTTCCTATATGATAATTTAATTTCCATATCTGAGTTTGTGATTTTAGTCTTTCTCTGAGTCTTTCTCTTTTCAGACTCTGTTTTTTCCCCTTGCCTTTTTGTATGCTTTTTAATTTTTGTTGAAACCTAGGCTTATGAATCTGGTAATAGGAACTGAGGTAATCCAGTTTATTTTTAACTTGAGAAGTTGTATGTTTACAGAAAACACATGCAGAAATACAGAATTCCCATATACTTCCCCTTTTATTAACATCTTAATAAAAGTACATTTATTTTACATTTAAGTACATTTGCTATAACTGATGAAAGAATATTATTATAAATGTATTATTAACTATTGTTCATGGTTAGATTAGGGTTCACTGCTTTTTTTAAAAAAAAATTCTACTCAAATAACATATATAAGAACTAAAATTTCCCCTTTTACCCATATTCAAATATATATAATTCAGTACTGTTAACTACATTTGCAATATTGTGCTACCATCACTGTCACCCAAATAGAAACTCTGTACACTTAATCAAGCTTTTATATTAATCTGGCTAGGAGCTGAAATGTTTCATGTTTGCTGTAGCTGCGTATTCCAGAGGTTTCAGTTTGATTTCCACACCTTATCCAACTTTCGGTTAGAGTCTTAGCCCCCCTAGTACAGTGAGGTGAAGACAACATTCCCCCTAATCTTTGGCATACAGGCTCAACACTCTCAAAGCAATGAGTTGACCACCTGGCCTTCCCTGATCCATGGGGGAAAGGTGCACCCATCTCAGACCTATGGGGTGCTGACCTTAACCACCCTAATCTTTGAGGAATGTGCTCCAGTCTCTCTGCACCCTGGGGTGGCAAAACTTTCCCAGAACATTGGGTGGGGACATCCATCCTCTTCAACTGCTGGGGCAAACTCACCCTCTCTGTACACATGGGTAGGGCTCCTCTCTTGGCCCAAGGTGATGTCTTGATTCCAGATCTCAGCTTCCATTTTTTTCTCCTTAAAGCTGTTTCTTCTTCAGTCTCTCCTTTCCATGCCCCTTTAGTCCAAGCTGACAGTGGTTTTATTCATACAGTGCTCTCAAAAATCTTGTTGGATTAGCATGCGAGAAGCAGAGATGCAAGCCATCAGACAATAAGACTTTCCACAAGTCTTTCTGACATAACTGCATCTTCAATCCTGATTTATAAGTTCCAAGTTTAATTAAGTCCTCAAATGGGGCACTATTGTCTGGGAGCTCAATTTCCAGAGCCTTGGAATTTCTGGGATCAGTTTCTATTTTCTTTGCGCCCAAGAGTTCAGTCTTTAGCATATTTCTTTCATCTAGCATTTTGCTATATGTTGGGAGGAGAAGCCAAGCCACATTCTCTGGGTTTACTTTGGAAAGTTCTTCAGCTAAATGCTCAGGTTTGCCATTTTCAAATTCTGTCTTCCATATAACACCAGGAGTTAATCTTGCTAAGTTCTCTGCAACTTTAAAACATGGATCACCTTTCCTCCAGTTTCCAATAATAGTTTCATCATTTACTTCTAAGGCTTCATAAAAAGTCTCTTTAGCATCCATCTCACAATTATTTCTTTCTAAGGCCTTATCAAAAATAACTTTAGGGTCCATATTGCTACCAACAGTCTCTGCAAAGCAATCTAGGCCTTTTCCATCAAGTATCTCACAATTCCTCCAAAAAATACCCCTTACCCCATTTATAAAACTGTTCCAACATTTTGGTAATTGCAAAAGCAATTCCCCAATCTCTGTACCAAATTCCGTATTAGTCAGACAAAGGAGGGCTGATGCAAATTACCAGAAAACTGTTGGCACTTACAGAAGGGTATTTATTTGGGGTAGAAGCTTACAGTTACCAGGCCATAAAGCATAAGTTTCTTCCTTCACCAAAGTCTATTGCCACATGTTGGAGCAAGGCAGCTGCCGACATTTGCCAGTGTTCAGTCTTCTTGGGTTCCTCTCTTCCTGGGGCTCCATTTCTCTCTGGGCTTAGCTTCTCTGTTTCCTTGACAAGGTCAGTTGTAGACTGTGAGGCTCTCTAGGCTTTGCCTCTCTCCACAAGGCCAGCTGTGAACTGTCAGGCAAACCTCTCATCTCTTTTCCTAGGGCCTTCTCTCCTTTCTCATGACCAAGCTCTTCTGTGTGTTTACTGCCCTGAGTTCCAGCATTAAAATTGCGCATCAGAACTCCAACATCAAAACACTCCAACTCTGTCCTTTGCCATGCCTTTTATCTTTGAGACCCCATCCACCAAGTGGTGGGGCTCAACACTCTACTGATGTGGCCCAATCAAATCCCTAAATATAACTTAATCATGTCCAGATGAACAGACCAGTTTACAAGCATAATCCAATATCTATTTTTGGAATTCATAACTATAACAAACTGCCAAATGGCTACACTCCCCCATTATCAGCATAGTACATCTTTGGCATAGATGCAAGAATATTACATTATTACTGTTAATCACACTCCATAGGTCACTCCAGTTGTGTTTTTCCCAGGCTTCTCCACATTCCCACCACCCTGCAATACTAATATATATCTGCTCTAGCTCACAAAGGACACTCTTGCATCTGTACCATCAACCACAATTCTCCTCACCTCTGGGTTTACTGTGCTATTCAGTCCCTAGATATTTCTCTTGCTTTCTGTCGTTTGGCATTTACATCCATAGACTACCATTTTCGGCCACATCCTCATTTATAAACCAGCTGTTACTCACTATAATGTGTTACCATCAACTCTGTACATTTCCACACTTTTACACTAAAGCTAATTGGAACTTCTACATGCATTAAATATCAGTAGTCCATCTCAGTCTTCCTCTTATCTCCTTTAAGAATCCACCATCTACCACCAGGTCTTGAAGATATTTTCCTACATATTCTCCTACAAGTTTTATGGTTCTTGTTTTTATATTTAGGTTTTTGATTCATTTTGAGTTAATTTTTGTATAGGGTGTGAGATAGGGGTCCTCTTTCCTTCTTTTGCTATGGATATACAGTTTTTTTCAGCACCATTTGTTGAATGGACTGTTTCTGCCTGAGCTGGGTGGGTTTGACAAGCTAGTCAAAAATCACTTGACCATAATGTGAGGGTCTGTTTTTTTAACCATCAATTTGGTTCCATTGTTCTATGTGTCTGTCTTTATGCCAGTAGCATGATATTTTTACCACTGTAGCTAGGTAACGTAACTTAAAGTCTGGAAATGAGAGTCTTCCAACTTTGCTTTTCCTTTTTAAGGTGTTTCTGGCTATTCAGGACCCCTTACCCTTCCAAATAAATTTGATAATCATGTTTTCCATTTATTTAAAAAATGTTGGTGGAATTTTTATCAGGTTTGCATTGAATCTGTATATCAATTTGAGTAGAATTGACATCTTGATATTTAGTCTTTCAATCCATGAGCATGGAATGTTCTTCCAATTATTTAGGTCTTTTTAAAATTTCTTTTAACAATGAGTTGTCGTTTTCTGAATACAAGTGCTTTACATTGTTGGTTTAGTTTATTCCTGAATATTTGGCTTTTATCTGTCATATTTTAATTTCCCCACTCTTTTGACACTTTTAGTTACTTTTATTGATATAATCTTCTTTTCTAGACTCTCTTCCTGGCCTCTCTCTCCTGTTTTTTCTTTTCAGGCTGTAGCAAACCCTTTAGTATTTCCTGCAAAGCAGGTCTCTTGGTTACAAACTCTCTCAGTTTCTGTTTATCTGTGAATATTCTAAACTCATTCTCATTTTTGAAAGACAATCTTGTTGGATATGAGATTCTTGGCTGGAAGTTTTTCTCTTGCAGTATCTTAAATATATCATACCACTGTCTTCTTGCCTCCATGGTTTCTGGTGAGAAATCAGCACTTAATCTTATTGGGTATCTCTTATAGATTATGCACTGCGTTTCTCTTGCTGTTCTCAGAATTCTCTCTTTGTCTTTGGCACTTGACATTCTGATTAGTATGTGTCTTGATGTTGGTCTATTTGGATTTTTTCAGATGGGAGTACTTCGTACTTCTTGGACATGGATATCTATGTCCTTCAATAGGGTTGAAAATTTTTCTACTATTATTTCTTTAAATATTCCTTCTGCCCCCTTTCCCTTCTCTTATCCTTCTGGGACACCCATGACACACATGTTTGCTTTCAAATTCTTCTTTGTGCTCATCCAATGTCTTCTTAATATCCTTAATTTCTTTAGCCATCTCATTGAATTTATTAAGGAGATTTGTTTGAACATCTATGATTAGTTGTCTCAACTCCTTTACGTCATCTGGAGGCTTATCTTATTCCTTTAACTGGGCCATATCTTGTTTCTTGGTGTGGTTTGTGATTTTTTTTGCTGGTGTCTTGTCATCTGGCTTACTAGAGTATTTATTCTGGGTGCAGATTTTCTCTTTAGTTTACGACTTCCTGCCCTTTCTCCCTTTTTGGTTGTTTAGTAGGAGCCAAGGATGTTGTTGGTGCTATAAGCTGTGGAAGCTCAAGCTACCCTTATTGCCCCAAGGACCAATGAAGCTTCTCCCAACTTTCTCCTTTCCCAGGGCTAGGGACAGAGAAACAGCTGTGTGGAATAATCCAACTCATGCAGGCCTAGACTGTAGTTGCCCATAGAGACTGATGAAGATTCACTCCGCTTTCTCCCTTACCTGGGGCAGGGATTGAGTTGCTGGTGTGGGCAGCAATCTATGCAGTGCACGCCCAAGATGATCACAGTTGCCCCAATAGACTTCCAATTATTCAGTGTGTGCCAGCTAAATGTACCTGCATTTACCTGGATAGGCTGGTGCAGGGCCCACCAGGTTCTTCCCTTCTAGAGGTGGGACTGAAGCTTAGGCTAGGGCTGCAGGCCAATCTGGGTGAAAGAAACTGGGCTCTACTATCACTGTGATTTTCAGTCAGCTGTGGGTGGGGTCAAAATGGCAGCCACTGATCTCCTTCTGACTTGAACAGGCTCAAACTTTTGCTGTTCTTAGTGTTATACTTTAGCCAGCTGAATTTCCTAATTAGTAGCTGAAATTGGTGGCCAACCATCTCTTCCTCCCCTGTTTTTGGGAAATGGAGCTTCCAATTCCTGCCAGAGAGTAGCTCCTGGGGTGGCTTGCCCTGCCAAAGGAGGATGATCACTGGCCTCTGCAGCATGGCCTGTAATTTCCCGGACAGGCTGGTGCAGCTCCCCCCAGCTTCCTCCCTCCCCGAGATGGGCCTGGGGCTTAGGCTAGAGTGGCAAGCCAATCTAGTTGGAAAAGAGCTGGTCCCACCAGCACTGTGATTTTCAGTCAGCCTCATTTCCCCTCGTTTAAGGCATGGAGTTAAGATGGCGGCTACTGGCTCCTTTCTGATTTGGACAGGTTCAAACTTTAGCTCTTCTTAGGATTATACTTTAGCCCACCGAATTGTAGCTGAAGTTGGTGCCCACTGTCTCTTCCTCCCCCATTTTGGGAAGTGGAGCTTTCAATTCCAGCTGCAAAACAGCTCCAGAGGTGGTTTGTGCCTCCAGTGGAGGATGCGCACCAGCCTCCATGCCATGAAGTGCTCTACTTAGGAATCTTCTCTGCAGATGGGCTGTCTTCTTCTTCCATTCTTTCAAGGATGTTGCAGGATGCACTTCTGGTCTCCTAGAGCCCCCAGACAAGTGCTTTAGATGGCTCTGGGTGATCACCAACTACCCTGTAGCAGGAGCTGATTCTAGGAGCTCTTTTCTCTGCCGCCATCTTGCTGGTTGTCTACCATGCTGTTTTGATTGTTGTGGCTTCATATTATTTTTTTTAATTGGGAAGATTTCCAACTTTGTTCTTCTTTTTCAATATGATTTTGGAACCTAACCCTGCCCATTAGATTGTTGACTTATCTATTTCTACAAAGAATTTTGTTGGAATTTTTATTTGGATTGTTGAATATATAAATTTCTTTGGGTAGAATGGACTGTTTTTTTTTTTTTTTTTTCATTTTTTTTTGGAGGTACCAGGGATTGAACCCAGAACCTTGTACATGGGAAGCAGATGCTCAACCACTGAGTTACATCCGCTCTCTGACATTTTAACAATATTTAACTTCTAATACATGAACATGGAATGTCATTCCATTTATTTAGGACTTTTAAAATTTCTTTTGGAAATATTTTGTAGTTTTTCATGTACAAGTCCCTTACATCCTTGGTTAAACTTATTTCTAGATATTTGATTCTTTTAGTTGCTTTCAAAATTCAAACTCAAATTTCTGTCTTGATTTCCTCTTCTGATTGTTCATTACTAGGGACCAGAAACATTACTGAGTTTTGCATGTTGATCTTGTACCCTGCCACTTTGCTGAATTCATTTATTAGCTCTAGTAGTTTTACTGTGGATTTTTCAGTACTCCCATAGGAAAAGGCCACCTGCAAACAAGGAAAGTTTTATTTCTTCCTTTCCAATTTGGATGACTTTATTTCTTTTTATTGCCTAATTTCTCTGGTTAGAAGTTCCAGTGCAATGGTGGATAACAGTGGTGGCAATGGACATCCTTGCCCTGTTCCTGATCTTAGAGCAAAAGCTTTCAGTCTTTCAACATTGAGTATGAGATAGCTGCAAGTTTTTCATACATGCCCTTTATCATATTGAGGGAGTTTCATTCTATTCCTATTTTTCTAAGTGTTTTTATTATAAGGGCATGCTGTGTTTTGTTAAATGCCTTTTCTGCATCGTTGAGGTGACTATGTTATTTTTTTACTTTGTCTTGTTAATGTGGTGTATTGCATTAATTGATTTTCTTACATCAGACCACCCTTGCATACAAGAATAAATCACATTTAACCCTTGTGTGTAATTCTCTTAATATGCTGTTGGTTCGGTTTGCTAGTATTTTGTTGAGGATTTTTTGCATCTATATTCAGAAGGGATATTGGTCTGTAATTTTCTTTTCTTGTGGTATCTTTATCTGGCTTTGGCATTAGGGTTATTTGGGCCTTTCAGAGTTAAGGAAAGTTCCCTCCTTTCTTTTTTTTTTGTGGAGAATTTGAGAAAGGTCGGTGTTAATTTTTCTAGAAATGTTTGTTACTATTCTCTAGTGAAGTCCTGGGCTTTACTTTGTTGAGAGGTTTTTGATTACTGATTCAATCTCTTTACTAGTTATTGGTCTATTGAGATCTTCTATTTCTTCTTGAGTCATTGCAGGCAGTTTGAGTATTTCTAGGAATTTGTCCATTTTATCTAGGCCATCTAATTTATTGGTGTACATTTGTTTACACTTTCCTCTAATAATGCTTCTTATTTCCATGGATCAGTAGTATGCCTCCCCTTTCATTTCTTTCTTTTTTTTTTTTAACTTTATTTTGTACATTTAATAATTGAAAATATAAACAATTAAAAACTAAAAAGTAAACACAGATGAATATATACATTTCTCAATTAAATGTAATGGATACATGTAAATTTTTTTTTTTTTTGAATCAAACAATATATTACACAATATATTTGGTTCATAGTAACGCATTCATACAGTATTTGTCCTTTTGTGTCTGGCTTGCTTCACTCAACATAATGTCCTCCAGGTTCATCCATGTTGCCATATGCTTTATGACTTCATTTCTTCTTACAGCTGCATAATATTCCATCGTGTGAATAGACCACAGTTTGTTTATCCATTCATCTGTTGATGGACACCTGGGTTGTTTCCAACTTTTGGCAATGGTGAATAATGTGGCTATGAACATCGGTGTGCAGATGTCTGTTCATGTCACTGCTCTCAGTTCTTCTGAGTATAAACCCAGTAGTGGTATTGCAGGGTCACATGGCAAGTCTATATTCAACTTTTTTAGGAACTGCCAAACAGTCCTCCATAGTGGTTGTATCATCCTGCATTCCCACCAACAGTGAAGAAATGTTCCTATCTCTCCACATCCTCTCCAACACTTGTAGTTCTCTGTCTTTTTAATAGTGGCCATTCTGATAGGTGTGAAATGATATCTCATTGTAGTTTTGATTTGCATTTCCCTAATCATGAGTGATGTTGAGCATTTCTTCATGTGTTTTTTTGCCATTTGTATTTCTTCTTCAGAGAAATGTCTATTCAAGTCTTTTGCCCATTTTTTAATCGGGTCATTTGTCTTTTTATTGTTGAGTTGTAACATCTCTTTATATATCCTGGATATTAAACCCTTATCAGATATGTGATTTCCAAATGTTTTTTCCATTGAGTTGACTGCCTTTTCTGACAAAGTCCTGTGAGGTGCAAAAGTGTTTAATTTTGAGGAGGTCCCATTTATCTACTTTTTCTTTTGTTGCACGTGCTTTGGGTGTAAGGTCCAAGAAACCACCACCTACTACAAGGTCTTGAAGATGTTTCCCTACATTTTCTTCTAGTAGTTTTATGGTCCTGGCTTTTATATTTAGATTTTTGATCCATTTTGAGTTGATTCTTGTATAGGGGGTGAGATAAGGGTCCTCTTTCATTCTTTTGGTTATAGATATCCAGTTCTCCCAACACCATTTGTTGAAGAGACTGCTTTTTCCCATCAGCGTGGGCTTGGTAGGTTTGTCAAAAACCAGTTGACTGTATAGGTGAGGGTATATTTCTGGATTCTCAATTCTATTCCACTGATCGATATGTCTATCTTTATGTCAGTACCATGCTGTTTTGACCACTGTAGCTTTGTAATATGTTTCAAGGTCAGGCAGTGAAATTCCTCCCACATTGCTCTTCATTTTTAGAATACTTTTGGCTATTTGGGTGCACTTACGCTTCCAGATGAATTTGGTAATTGCCTTCTCTAATTCTGTAAAGTAAGCTGTTGGGATTTTGATTGGTATTGCATTGAATCTATAAATCAGTTTGGGCAAGATTGACATCTTCACGATATTTATTCTTCCAATCCATGAACATGGAATGTCTTTCCATTTGTTTAGGTCTTTTAAAATTTCTTTTAGCATTGTTTTGTAATTTTCTGCATATAGGTCCTGTACTTCCTTGGTTAAATTAACACCTAGGTATTTGAGTCTTTTTGTTGCTATTGAAAATGGAATTTTCCTCCTGATTTCCTCCTCAGGTTGTTCAGTACTAGTGTACAAAAACATTACTGATTTTTGCGTGTTGATCTTGTATCCTGCCACTTTGCTGAACTCATTTATTAGTTCAAGTAGCTTTGTTGTAGATACTTCAGGATTTTCTATATACAGGATCATGTCATCCACGAACAGTGAGAGTTTTACTTCCTCTTTTCCTGTTTGGACACCTTTAATTTTTTTGTCTTGCCTAGCTAGAACTTCTAGTACAATGTTGAATAACAATGGTGACAGTGGGCATCCTTGTCTTGTTCCCAATCTTAGAGGGAAAGCTTTCAACCTTTCCCCTTTGAGTATGATGTTGGCTGTGGGTTTTTCATATATGCCTTTTATCATATTGAGGAATTTTCCTTTTATTCCTATCTTCTGAAGTATTTTATCAAAAAAGGATGCTGGATTTTGTCGAATGCCTTTTCTGCATCTATTGAGATGATCATGTGGTTTTTTTCCTTCAATTTGTTAATGTGGTGTATTACATTGATTGATTTTCTTATGTTGAACCAGCCTTGCATACCAGGAATAAATCCCACTTGGTCGTGATATATTAGTCTTTTGATATGCTGTTGGATTCAATTTGCAAGTATTTTGTTGAGAATTTTTGCATCTATTATCATTAGAGAGATTGGTCTGTAATTTTCTTTTCTTGTGGAATCTTTATCTGGCTTTGGTTTTAGGGTGATGTTGGCTTCATAAAATGTGTTGGGTAATTTTCCATCTTCTTCAATTTTTTGGAAGAGTTTAAACAGGATTGGTGTTAATTCTTTTTTAAATGCTTGGTAGAATTCACCTGTGAAGCCATTTGGTCCTGGATTTTTCTTTGCTGGGAGATTTTTGATGACGGATTCAATCTCCTTAATTGTGATTGGTTTGTTAAGTTCTTGTATTTCTTGTTGTGTCAGTGTAGGTTGGTTATGAGTTTCTAGAAATTTGTCCACTTCATTCAGGTTGTCTAGTTTGTTGGCGTATAGTTTCTCATAATATTCTCTTATGATTATTTTTATTTCTATGAGGTCATTTGTAATTTTCCCCCTTTCATTTCTGATTGTATTTATTTGCATCTTCTCTCTTTTTTTCTTTGTTAGTCTAGCAAGGAGTTTGTCAATTTTATTGATCTTCTCAAAGAATCAGCTTTTGGTTTTGTTGATTTACTCTATTGTTTTTCTGTTCTCATTTTCATTTATTTCTACTCTAATCTTTATTATTTCTTTCCTTCTTTTTGCTTTGGGATTGGTTTGCTGTTCTTTTTCTAGTTTCTCAAGTTGTTCAGTTAAATCTTTGAGTTTAGCTCTTTCTTGTTTTTTAATATAGGCAGGGCTATAAATTTCCCTCTCAAGACTGCCTTCACTGTATCCCATAAGTTTTGATATGTTGTGTTCTCATTTTCATTTGTCTCAATGTATTTACTGATTTCACTTGCAATTTCTTCTTTGACCCACCAAATATTTAGGAGTGTGTTGTTCAGTCTTCACACATTTGCAAATTTACTTTTTTTCTGTCTGTTATTGATTTCTAGTTTCATTCCATTATGATCTGAGAAGGTGCTTTGTATAATTTCAATCTTTTTATATTTATTGAGAGCTGTATTGTGACCTAACATGTGGTCTATCCTGGAGAGAGATCCATGGGCACTTGAGAAGAATGTATAACCTGCTGAGTTTGGATGCAGTGTTCTGTATATGTCTTTTAGGTCTAACTTGTTTATCATATTGTTTCTTTGTTCATCTTCTGTCTAGTTTGTTCTATCTAATGATGTGAGAGGGGTGTTGAAGTCTCCAATGATTATTGTAGAAATGTCCATTTCTCCCTCCAGTTTTGCCAGACTTTGTCTCATATATTTTGGAGCACCCTGGTTAGGTGCGTAGATATTTATGACTGTTATATCTTCCTGGAGGATCGTCCCTTTTATTAATATATAATGGCCTTCCACATCTCTTATCACTTTTTTGCATTTGAAGTCTGTTTTGTCTGATATTAGTATAGCTACCCCTGTTCTTTTCTGTTTACTATTCACGTGGAGTATCTCTTTCCAATCTTTTACTTTCAGCCAGTTTGTATCCTTGGGTCTGAGGTGAGTTTCTTGTAAGCAGCATATGGATGGCTCATGTTTTTTTATCCATTCTGTCAGCCTGTATCTTTTGATTGGGGAATTTAAACCATTCACATTCAATGATATTACTGAAAATGCACTATTTATTTCCTCCATTTTATTCTTTGGTTTTCATATGTTATCTTATTTTCGTCTCTCTTTTTACTCTTTTGGTTATCCTTTCTGCTTTTCTTTCTTCTATACTCTCCTCCAAGCCTCTCTCTCCTGTCTTTTTCTTTCAGGTTCTAAGGCTTCCTTTAATATTTCCTGCAAAGGTGGATTCTTCTTTGCAAAGTCTCTTAGTTTCTGTTTGTTTGTGAATAGTTTATATTCACCTTCATATTTGAAGGACAGTTTTGCTGGATAAAGAATTCTAGGCTGGCAGTTTTTCTCTTTCAGTTTCCTAAGTGTATCATACCACTGTCTTCTCACCTCCATGGTTTCTGAAAAGAAATCTGCATTAAGTCTTACTGGACGTCCTTTGTACATGATCGTTTGCTTCTCTCTTGCTGCTCTGAGAATTTTCTCTTTATCTTTTACATTTGACATTCTGAATAATATGTTCTTGGCGTAGGTCTATTTGGATTTATTCTCGTTGGGGTACAGTGTGCTTCTTGGACATGTAAGTTCATTTCTTTCATGAGAGTTGGGAAATTTTCAGCTATTATTTCCTCAAATACTCTTTCTGCCCCTTTTTCTTTCTCTTCCCCTTCTGGAACTCCCATGACATGTATGTTGTTGCATTTTGTGTTGTCATTCAACTCTCTGAGCCCTTGCTCAATTTTTTCTATTCTTTTCTCTCTCTGTTCTTTTCTCTCTTCAATTTTAGCTGCTCTGTCTTCAGTATCACTTATTCTTTCTTCTAACATTTCGAGTCTGCTGTTGAATGCCTCAAATGTATTTTTTGACTTCATCTATTGTGTCTTTCATTCCCATGAACTCTGTTACTTTTCTGTTCAGGATTTCAAATTCTTCTTTGTGTTCACTCAATGACTTCTTGATGTCATTGATCTCTTTAACTATATTCTCTTTCATCTCATTAATTTGTTTCTGGAAATTTGTGCTCATCTCACTGATTAGTTCTCTCAAATTCTGCATCTCTTCTGGGACTTTGCTGTATTCCTTTTCTTGGGCTATGTCTTCTATTTTCTTAGTATGGCTCATAATTTTTTGCTGGTGCTTAGGCATCTGGTTAGTTTGTATTTTACTTAGATGCTCTAGCTCTTTCTCTTTTATGGGGTTTTAGTGACAGGAGGTTGTGAGTTACCACAGCTCTTTGATTTTTGGCTCAACCTTGATTGTTAGGATCGTTCTGCTGGTTGCTCAAAAACTGGGCACTGGACCCAGTAATTGGTTGTAGAGTCATTTCCTAGGGCCTTGGGCAGGGAGGCTATAGAGGCCAGGAAAATCCTCTTTTACTTATTAATTTTCTTATGTGCACGTCCTTGGTCTGCCAGGAGATGGAGCTTGTTGGCAGTTCTCAATTCAATGCCTGGTCGCAGCATATTTTTTGTGACACAGACCAGATCAATGTGATAGAGCTTCCTGTCTGGGGGCTAAGAGCCCTGTGATTCAAACTTTCTGAGATAGTTCTCCAGACTTCTCTCATAGTGTCCCCCTTTTCCCAGCTAGTAAATATTTCCACTACCTTCTGAGTCCTCAACAATCAGTCCCTGTTAGTAGAGGAGGAGATTGGGAGGTTTGTATATCTTTAGCCCCTTGCATGCTCGAAGGCAAACAATGGCGCAGCCCCACCCAGCCTGGAAGGGCTCTTGGGACAGGGCAAACCAAACCTAGGAGTCAAAAGCAGGGTCAGCCCCAGGCTCTCTTTCCCCTCTCCCATGGAATCCTCAACAATTAGTCCAGGCTAGAAGAGAGGGAGGTTGCGAGGGTTGGATTTCTCCAGTCCTTTCCAGGCTCCCAGGGCAAACCGCCGTGTGGATGGGTCCGTGGGGCTCCACAGCCCAAATTTCAGGTCAGAACCTGAGTCAGCCTAAGGCTGTGTCCCTCTTTCTCCCCTTTCTGGGAGTGGTAGATCCCTGGAGTCCCCTTTCTCTGTGGTCACAGGCCCAGAGGCCCAAGAATTCTGAAGAGTGTGGGGGAGGGTGCCAGCAGCAGCAGAAGCTGCTACTTGCAACTCACGGTTCTGTTGTCGCGATTTCCCTCTTCTGTCCCTCTCTCCTCTGGGTGTTATGCAGCCTTGACTTGCTGTCCTAAACCCTAGAAAATCTTTTTCGGGGCTGTTTCAGCTTGTCCTCTAGCTATTTTTCGGGAGAAGAGATTCCCGTTTCTTACTAGTCCGCCATCTTCCCGGAAGTGCCTCCCCTTTCATTTCTGATTTTAGTTACTTGTGTCCTCTCTCTTTTTCTTTGTCAATCTAGCTAAAGTTTTGTAGATTTTGCTGATGTTTTCAAGAACCACCTTTTCTTTTGTTAATTCTTTATATTGTTTTTGACTTTCTATGTCTTTTATCTCCATTGTTTTTATTTCTTTCCCATTTGGGGTTATTTTGCTCTTCTTTTTCTAGATCCTCCAGTAATAATTTTATTTCTTCACACTACTCCAAGCCCCTTTTCTCCTGTCTTTTCCTTTCAATCTGAAGAACTCCATTTAGTAATTCTTGTAGCCTAGGCCTTTTGTTGATGAATTCTCTCAGTTTCTGTTTATCTGTGATTATTTTAAACTCTCCCTCATTCTGACGGACATATTACCAGATAAAAAATTTTGGGTTGTCAGTTTTCCTTTTTTAGTACCTTAAAAATATCATACCACTGACTTCTTTTCTGCATGATTTTTGATGAGAAATCAGTACTTAGACTTTTTGATGAATCCTTGTAGGTGATGAATCATTTTTCTCTTGCTGCTTTCAGAATACTTTATCTTTGCATTTGACATTATGATTAGCATGTATTTTAGAGTTCAATTAGAGTTTGTTCTGTTTGGAGTACATTGTGCTTCTTGAGCATGTATATCTATGTCTTTCATAAGAGTTGGGAAATTTTCAACCATTATTTCCTCAAATATTCTCTCTGCCCCAATTTTAGTTTGCTAAATGCCGCCAAAGCAATACACCAGAAATGATTTGGCTTTTACAATGGGATTTATTAGGTGTAAGCTTAGAGTTCTGAGGCTGTGAAACTGCCCAAATCAAGGCATCATCAGAGATGCTTTCTCACCTACCTGCACCTGGAGGTGATGAGGCACATGGCAGGGTACAATGCCAGTCTGCTTGTCTCTCCCTTTACCTCTTCTTCATCTGATTCTTGCCGTGGTTTTGAAGTACAATTTATAAGATTGTAATCTTTGTGCATTTTTTTCACCTCCAGGAGAAAGTTTCCTTTCCACTGTTCCTTCTCCAGGGAACTTGATCTGCTCTGTTTGTTTTTGTTTTGCTTCTATAGAAATTTTACACTCCTTTCATTGTCTCTAGCTGCTTTTCCCTGTAGGGGAAATTCTGGGAGGAAGGTCATCGTAGAGAGGTGACCCAAGTCAGTATTTCCCAGCCAAAACAGGGTCAGGGATACACCAAGGAGGTGCAGACCAGCTCCAAAGTGCCCTGGGGAGAGGATCAGAAAGAATTTCAAAAGCCTCTTTGACGCCTTCCAAAATTATGCTTTCCTCACCCATTGAGCAAATGCTACCCTTCATCAAATTGTTTCCTGCTTCTCTGAGAAGTCATTGTGTCTTTAAATCTCCATTGCCTCTGCCTCTGCCTCTGCCTCTGCCTCTGCCTCTGCCTCTGCCT
>JAKSZT010053764.1:27732041-27835030 GCA_026826555.1 Tolypeutes matacus | reverse complement strand
TGCCTCTGCCTCTGCCTCTGCCTCTGCCTCTGCCTCTGCCTCTGCCTCTGCCTCTGCCTCTGCCTCTGCCTCTGCCTGGGGTAGGGTTGGATCAGTGGCTATTGTAGCCATTGTCCAGAGCAGTTTGAAACAGTAGCTTAGAGCTGGGACCAAGTGATCTAGATTCATTAATCAAAAGCCATGATCAGTGTTCAACCATGCCCTGCCCTGTTCTTGGGGAAGAGCTGCCCTTCAGCAAAGTGTTCTCTGCCACTCTAAGAAAGCACTCTGTTTTTAAATCTTCACTGCCTCCATTCCTGTTGTCGGCAGGGTTGAAACAGTTGTTGTGCCACTGCATTTGTCCGGGGCAGGTTGAAACAGTAGCTCAGAGTTGGGGCCCAGTGATCTGAATTTGCTAATCAAAAGCCATGATCAGTGTTCTTAGGGAAAAAGGATTTTTATGTTCCTTTCTGTCAGCAGCAGCTAGCCAGGGAGTCGACCCCAAGGCTGTCTGCTGGGTGAGTGGGTAATAGGTGCTAGCAGCTGATGTGCAGAGAGAGCTACTCCTTGTTCTTTACTGTAGTTTATCAGTCTCTTCCTACCACTCTTCTGTGGATGTGTACTGTACAGTGTTCCTCTGGCCTTCAGAGCCCTAAAACAGTTGTTTCAGACAACTCCTTCCTGAGTATTAGCTGCTTTGGTAGAAGGACTGAATCCTGGAACTCCCTACTCTGGCATCTTCCCTCAGAGCCCCTGCTCAAACACTCCTCCCTATTTCTGAAAGATGGTTACACCAGGTATAAAATTCTGTTTTGGCAGTTGTTTTTTTCTAGCACAAAATATTTTGACCCACAGCCTTATTGTCTCAGTGGTTTCTGATGAGAAATCAAGAATCTTATTAGGATTCCATGTATACTACACATTATTTTTCTTTTGTTGTTTTCAGAAATGTCTCTTTCTTGAAGTATATATTTATATCTTCTGTTAAATTTGGGCAGTTTTCTGCCTTTATTTTTTTGTATATTCGTTCTGTTCATTTCTCCCTTTCCTCTCTGCTGGAGCTCCCATAAAGCATATATTAGTTCACTTAATGGTGTCCTACTTGTCTCTTAGGCACAGTTAATTTATTTTCATTTATTTTTCTTTCTGCTTTTCAGCATGAATTACTTCAACTGTTTCATTTTTGTTTATATTGATTCTTTATTCTGCCAGCTCCAGTTTACTGTTGAAACCTTCTAGAGTATTTTTAATTTCAGTTATTTTGGTATAGAAATCCAGTAGTTTCATTTGGTTCCTTTTGAAAATTTCTTTCTCTTTATTGAGATTCTCAGATTGTTCACCATCACTTTCTTACTATTCATTCATTCTTTTTCTGAGTTTTCCTTGATCTCCTTGAATATATAGAGGATCTTTTACTATTTTTTTCTTTTTTATACTCTTGTATAGTATGTCCACAGTCTGGGCTGCTTCATTCATGGTTTATCTTGTTCTTTTGCATGGGCCATCATCTCCTGTTTCTTTGTTTCTCTTGTCATCTTCTTTTTTTGCATATTGTACATTTAAATAATTTAAAGTTTTAGCTTTGGGATTTAGTCCCTGAGCTGTCTATCCCTTAAGTTTATATCTAGCTAGTGATATGCAAGAGATCTCTTTGAGTGCCAGGAACTACCAAAACAAACAAATGTAAAAACACCTTTCACAGTCTTTGCAAATTGCCTTTATGTTGACAGCTATGATCTTTTAGAGTTTAACACTCCTATCAAGAAGATCAGCCAGAGCTGAACATGAAATACAAAATTCTCTGTCTTTCTTTCTTATCCTAAGTCTTGCTCTGGGTTCATGTTTACTCATAGGCTTAGAAATTCTCCTCATTTGCAAGAATTCATTCACATCTTGGGTGCTCTGTTGTATGTCTTAGAGCCCACAATCCTTTGAACCTGGCTACTTTGATTTATTTCATTACACTGCTTTAGCTGTCTGCAAGCTGCTTCTGCCTGCAGGATAAATTCTGCAAGTACAAAGCAAAGATGATTTTCCTTGTTCTGTCTTTCAGGTTGCTACCCAATAGACAGGCACTGACCTACAAGTACCCCAGTATGTGGAAGGGATTACTCTGCTCCCTCCAGAACAGAGCCAGGGGCCCACACTGAGAGCACAGGTTGGCTTCACACTAGGGAGGAATTGGAGGATGGGCCAGAAAAGGTGCCATGAGTTTCTCCTACCTTTTTTTGTCAGTTTGGACATTTAAAAAAAAAATTATTTGAGAAGTTGCGAGTTAACAAAACAATCATTCATACCATACAAGATTCTCATACATTGCCCTACCACCAACACCTTACATTGTTGTGACAAATTTGTTACAAATAATGAAAGATCATCATAATATTGCTGCTACCTATAGTTCATGTATTGTATTTGGTGTATATTTCCCCAAAACCATCTTATTAACTCCATGTATTAGTATCATTTATTTGTTATAGTTCATGAGAGAATATTCTCATATTTGTGCTGTTAACCACAGTCCATTTCTCACCATGTGATTCACTGTGTTATACACCTTTCATCCAAATCACATTAGAAATCAGCAGTGTTGATTACTCTCACTATATTGTGTTACCATCAACTCTATTTCCCCACAGTTACAATCCCCATTATTAAACATTCTACATACATTCATCATCAGCTTCTCCCTTCTCAACCCACTTTCTATCTCCTAATAACCTATACTCTATAGTTTAGCTCCATGAGTTTACTCTTTGTATGTAGTTCATATTAGTGAGACCATACAATATTTTCCTTTTGTGTCTGGCTTATTTCACTCAACATAATGTCCTCAAGGTTCATGCATGGTGTCATTTGCCTCCCAAGTTCAATTCTACTTTCAAATGAATAGCATTCTATCATATGTATATACCACATTTTGGTTCAACTTATTCCAAATCTTTACGATTATCCAGCTTAAGTTATCAAAATAGGTCTAAGCAGCCACTAATAGGATGCAGACCAGATTCAAGATTGCCTGAAAGTGAGAGAGTCCAAAAAGCTCTTTTACTTCTTGCAGTTTCCTGGCATGCCAGATGGTGGTGCTTTTCAGTGAACTTTACCATGGAGGTGTATTTTCAGCCTCCACTCACTGGTGATTCTGTTCTGGCCAGGCCTGAGATTCAGAATGGCCAGAACTCACTGAAGTAAAACCACTTTCTGCCCACCAGTGCACTATCCCTCTTCCCAGGAAGGAAGGCACCTGTTCATTTCTCAGTTGGCTGCAGTGAATCATGGGTTTTACCCAGATTGTCACCTTGAGGATAGGACATGTGTGCTGTTCCTGGCTGTAGGGGCTAGTAACTCATGGTTTTCTCTTTGACCTCTTTGTTTTTCTGTCCCTCTCTCTTTGGGATGAGGTGCAGCAGTTTACTGGTCTGTAGACTTCCAAAGCACCCCCTTCAGACAGCTTTTTGCCCCTCTTCCATTGTTTTAGTAAGAGAGTTGATAGCAGCTCCCTTACTTCAACAACATCTTCCAGGAAGTCCTCTCCTACCATTTTTAAAACTGCGTTTGCTTGATTCGGCACTTGCTCAGTTAATGCAACCCTTTAACTATTTTCTGGAGTTTTGAGGAAGATGGCTTTGCCAGTTTATACTAGTTGTTCAAAGATTCTGTGGGGGAACAACATCCCTAGAGCATCTTACATGCACATCTTGGTTCACTGTAAGTCTTACACTCCACAGCATTTTACATGTTTTATTTTAATTTTTTTTTCAGTTCAAAATATATTTTTTTAAAATTTCCTTTGATATTTGCTCTCCAGTCCATGAATTATCTAGAAGTACTTAATTTCCAAATCTTTTTGGATTTTCCAGCTATCTTTCTTTTATTGGTTCCTAGTTCTATTTCATTTTACTTTGTATGATTTCTCATCTTTAAAATTTGTAGTTGTGTGTTTTATGGTCCAGAATATGATCTAGTTTGTTAATTGTTACATGTGAGCTTGAGAAGATTGTGAATTCTGTTAATTTTGAATAAAATATCCCAAAAATGTCAGTTAGATGAAGTTGATTGATTGTGCTGTTCAAATCAACTATATCCTGACTGGTTTTATGTCTCTTTATGTCTATCAATTACTGAAAGAGGGATATAGGAGTCTCCAACTATAAATTTGGATTTTCTATTTCTCATTTCTTTCTTATCAACTTTTGCCTCTTGCATTTTGAAGTTCTGCTGTTAGGTGCTTATAAAATTAGGTGTTTATGCCTTCTTCATAAATTTACCTCTCTAGCTTTATGTAAAGTTTTTCTTTATTCTAATAATATTCTTTTCTTGAAGACTAATTTGTCTGATATAAATGTCATCACACTCGATTTTTTGTTAGTGTTTGCATGATTTATGTTTTTCCATCATTTTATGTTGAACTTATGTGTATATTCACCTTTAAATGGGTTTCTTGAAGACATAAGGATAAAGAGGCAAATTTATGAAGAAGGCATAAATACCTAAATTTAAATGCACCTTCAAAATTTTGTACAGATATTTGCTTTACTATGAAGACTTAACTAAGTTTGTATTCTCAGGTTATAGTAATAAATGGTGCTCAGTAATGCAAGTGGGTAACATAAACACCATGTTTCAGTCATTGATAGTATATATCTAGACAGAAGCAGCACTTAGAAATATTCTGTAATTGGGGGTAAAAGTACAGTTTGAGTCCTATATATTATCATTTACTGTCTGACTTTGGGCAAATCTAAATTTGCCTAAATTATGATTTGATTTTACCATCGATACAAAGATAAGTATTTCCTTCTACTGAAATGCTTATGTTGTCTATATAAGGCATAAATAAGGCATCTTCTATTAATCTAAGAAGTATTATGAAAAATAGCTCCAAGAAACTCAATTTGTATCTAGTGAAAAGATGAGATTGTTGTTCATTGTTTTGCTTTTTAAGAAGGGCAGGAATTTCTCTTGGCATTTTATTAAAAATAGTATAAATATAAATAATGTAAAATTATACTTATATATATAATATAGTTGGCCCCAAGTAACTGATTTGTTATTAGCCCTTATATTCTCTGTATCATACATTAATTGTGTTTCCCTCTGCTTTTATTTTCTAGAAATTTTTGCATTAAATGTTTAACAAATTTCTGGTAGGCATATTGGGCTTTCTGGAATGGATTTTGTACACTGACTTTAACTTTTTAATATATTTTTTCTCCATTTCCCTTTCACTTATGTTTGTAATAATCATGTTAATCATTTTTTATTGTATATGATCTTACAAGCCTTACTATATACTTTTTGTAATTATGAGATATTGTCAATCATTAAATCAATAAATCCTTATAGTTGTTATGTGAAGCAAATGAGTAGGTATAAATGAAAATGCCATAAATTATCGTGTCTTAGGTTTATAAAAAGCAGTATTATTTCATCATATATTTAATGAAGGTATCAATCCTCGGTTATTTATAAGAAAATTATAATCAAGCAGGGACCATATTATCTAACCAATAATGTATAATTATGATTTCTTTCAAAAATTAATAAATTATTGAATAGCTTTTAATTTGGAAAATTCTCAGAGTGTTGAACATTCATATTATTATCAATTTTTAAGTTCCACATTTATTTGGAGATTATTGATCACCAAAGTCTATGAATGTAATAAAAACCCATGGATAATTAAAAAAAAAAATCTACCTTCTCAAAAGAGCTAAGATAAGGATTCATAAATACCATGATATAAAGTAAGTAACATGGGCTATCTTGCTCAAGTTATTTGAAGTTGAAATCACAGTTCCCACAACTGTAAAATCAAGAAGATATACCTACCAAGTAAGTTGCAGGCATTATTAAATTACATAATGTATTCATACTAAGCATTCATTAAATGCTGATTCTAATCTTTCCTTAGCTATATTAGGAATTGTGTGAATAAATAAAGTTTACATGGAACACCATTTACCTTTTGTTTGTCTTCATAGTCCTGGATTCCTAATCCTAGAAATTCAGGGCTCTCAAATAACATTTGGCTCAAAAATCTCTCAATTCAGTAATTTGCCCAAGATTCCGGTCCCCTGATATGCTTAATCTTCAAAAACTTTTTTTTTGCTCTCTCAACTTCTACCACATTGGAGAATAATGATTAACTTAATTTATATTGGAATGTAAAAGACTGAGTTACTTAAACTATATAGCAATGTTTATATTTTTTTAACGGAAGGTTTTCATTTTAATGACGTTTTTAATACTTAGATCATAAAATGGGTTTGCTGACTCTGTATGCTAGTAAATTATCAATTGGACCAGAAACTTAAAGGGGGGAAATATAGAAAAAAATGTATATACACAAACATTCACATTTGCACACACTCACACACACATATATATTCACAACTATTGGTCATCTGAATGTCTAAAGATAATGGTGCTTGGGCCAGAGAAAGATCGTTGCTTTAATTTTAAAAAATCACCTAAGAAGAGTATTTACTCTGAAATTTTAAATGATGAGTTTTATATCCCAGGGAGACAAAGTAGAAAATCAAACAGAAGCAAAATCACTTCTTTATATGAGAATTTTAAAAAAATTGAACATATGCCAATTAAAAATACCTAAATCAATAGTACACTACCTAAATTAAAGATATTCAAGAATGACTTTTAACCTTTTGACATGGATACAAATTTTCCAATACAAATGCACACTTTTCTTTTATAAGAGAGTTTCTATCTTTGCCTGCAAACTAAATAAAGTCTAAGATATAAGTTTTCTTATTATACAATGAGTAGTCCTACTTAGAAGTATATTTAAAATTTTTGGTTATTCAAAACTCAGATACCAGATATAGAATTTGGGGAAATCATTCTGTTGCTGCTTTTTCAGTATGATAAAAGGGTGTATAATCATTTCTAAAATAGTTCTATTCTATTTTAGTTATGCTACTTCTAAACATTATGTCTTTTTAAATTATTTTTTTATTTTTTAAGAAGCTTTAGATTACATAAATGTTACATACATAATATAAGGGATTCCCATATGTCCCACTCCCTCCCCCTCTTTCCTAAAATAACAACATCCTTCATTAGTGTGGTACATTTGTTACAACTGATGAACCCATATTGAAGCATTGCTACTGACCAGTTTACATTATAGTTTACACTCTGTCCTGCACAATTTTGTAGGTTATGACAAAAAATACAATGGCCTATATTAGTCACTGCAATATCATACAGGACAAATCCAAGGCCCCCAAAATGCTCCCGTATTACACCTATTCTTCCCTCTCCCATCCCTTAGAACCTCTGGTGGCCAATGCATTTACAGCAATGATAAGAAATCTTCCATTGCTAGAATAATAATAAGCCTTTAGTAGAATAATTTGTCATAGTATGTTATATCAGTGGGTGGAGACCCACACAATAATCAATTAAATATCAAACTCCCATCCTAGGGAGTCTTGCTATATTCTCAATTACAGGGACAAGAATCCCTCCAGAACATAGGCAGTGCCTAATAAAAGAAAATAGACCAATATGCCAAATCCTCATTATTATTGCAAGTTTCTTTGAATCTTATTCTTCAAAAATTGAAACAGTGATAACCATAGGCTCCAAGGGGAGGGGGAGAGAAGATTAGAATAGACGGAACATAGGGAATTTTTAAGGCATTAGAATTGTTCAGCATGATCTTGCAATAACAGATAAAGACCACTTTAAATTTTGTCAAAACCTATAAAAGTGTATGATCCAAAATATAAAGCATAATGTAAACCATTGACCATGGTTAGTAGCAATGCTTCAAAATTTCTACATCAATTGTTAACAAATGTACCATCCACAGTAAAATGCTATTAATAAAGGAGAAGGGAAAAGGGGAAGGTTGTTGGGTATATGGGAATCACTTGTACTCTCTGTATGACTTTTCTGTATCCTAAAACTTCTTTGAAAATAAAATAAAAAAAATAAGACACTGGGGTGATATATGGAAGAAAATGTCACTGTACCTACAAGACAACAGATCTTACAGTGATGAAAGATACAATGTCTAAGAAAGATATTTTTTATTATTTCAAATAATTTTTTAAATATTTTATTGGTTATTTTAAAAATTATTATTTCATTCTCTTATTAACTTTGATCAGTTATTTTGTTGGCTTCATTTTCAAGATGTTTTGGATCACAGAAGGGTCACAGAAGTGGCCGGGAAGGATCACTGGTGTGGGGTGTCAGTGATGTGGGGATGCATGAGAAGGGGCTCACCTGGGGCATGCCTCTAAGACATATGAATATGTTCAAATGTTCATGGGACATTGTCTTGGTGGGTGAAGATCCACACAATAATCAAAAGAAGGTTGAATTCTCATCCTGGGGAGTTCTGCTGCATTCTCTAAGAGGACAGCAAGAATCCCTCGAGTGCAAGGGCAATGTCTAATGAAGGAAGACAGACCATTATGCCATGCTCTTGATATTATTGATTGTACTTATGAACCTTTTCTTGTGAAACTGAAACTTAGCTTAGTATTATATACTGCCAAGAGTTACCTCCTGAAAGCCTTCTTGTTGCTCAAATGTGGCCTCTCTTTAAGCCAGTCTCAGCACATAAACACAATACCTTTCCCCCCTGCAAGGTACATGACTCCTGGAGATGAGCATCCCTGGCACAGAGGGATTACTACCAAGACCAACTAGCAATCTGTCTGGAAGAAGACTTTGACCAAAAGGGAGAAATGGTAAATACAAATGAGTTTTTCAGCTAAGAGATTTCAAAGTGAGTTGGGAGGTTATTCCAGAGGTTACTTTTATGCAAGTCTTAGCAGGATCTAATTGATTGCCATAGTCAACAGTACCTCAAATAATGGGACTCCTGCATGCTCTAGAGACGCCAGAAACTATAAGCAGGGCAGACAGCTCAGGAATTTGGCACCCTGTCAGTAGGCTTTATTTTGAGATTTATGCTCTCCAGTGTAATAGAGTTAGACTTATTTACAGGTTCTCTACACATGGCTCTTCTGCCTCTTTTATTTGAGCATATAATTAGCACTACACTTGATAAATATATGTCCCAGAGACTTAAATCTTTGATCCATCCATGTACCAGTTGAGACCTGAATTTCACCAGAGTTACAACACCTACTCTCTCTCCAGTTCATTGTACTCACCCAGGACAACTAGCAAGGGAAAACATCCATCCCAAGGAACACAGAGTATCTGCAACTGCAAACAAGATAGCTCCATCCATTTGTCCCATGGGACCTAAGTCCCCTCTCAATTAGAATCAGAGTGGATATCACCATCCCAAAATCCTCAGGATTGGTGAATGAATAATGGACTAAAGTAGACTTATTAAATATTGTCTTTAGCATTCAATGTCAACCAAACATTACTGTATGTCTTTATCAATTTTAAGGTTTAATTAAATTTCAATGTTCAAAACTTCATTTTTCAGTTTCGAGATTTATGAATCAGCAAGAACTTGCTAACAATGCCAAAGGAAAATGTTAATATTAGTAGAGTAACTACTATAGATGCAAGTGCTTTTTCATGTACATAGTTAAATCAATTCAACCAGTATTATTTTTGATAAACCTCATAGATAAAGACATTATTTTTCCCACTTTTGTGAATTACTTCATTTATTCTCAACTGGGAGGGATGATTTTGTGATCCAAGGTGTATTTGGCAATGTTTGGCAGCATTTTTGGTTATAAATCAGGGGTGGGGTGGTACTGCAGGTTTCTGTGGGTAAATACAGAGAGAGAGCTGAACATCCTACAATGCACAGAGCAGGCCCCTCAACAAAGATTTATCTGGCCCAAATGTTAGTATGCTAAAAATGAAAAACACTACCTTGGAGTCTATTAGGTTAGATGATATAGATACATAAGTAACGACAGTAAAGTTAACAGGAATAACTAGCTAGTGCCAGACACCATGAGGGGTATTTTATTTACTTCATCAAATTTAATCTTCTTACAACCCACAGGAGGTATTATTGTACTTATTTCATAGACATACTCTGAGGAAATCATAGTTCATATAGAAAATCTTAACAATAGTCCATAATTTTATTCAAAACCAACATTATGCTCTATAACAAATCTGCTGGAATATCAGTTGCTTGTCACAAGTAGGGATAATGTTAATCTTATCTTACTTCCCTTGCAGCAAGATAGGAGAGAAAAAAATTTAACAACTAGCTGTTTCTAGACAGCAAAGGGATAGATTTCCACAATGGGTCCGCAAGAATCAGTTTCAGACCATAAAGCAATAAACTTTTTTTTTTTTTTTTTTGAGCACTTACTTTGTCCTATGTATTTTGCTGTGCATTTTTGTAAACATTATCTTATTTAATTCTAGTGACTACTCTATGAAATAGACATTATACTTTATATTGGAAAAAAGCATAAGTAATATGGCAAAATGTCATACAACTAATCAATAGCAGAGTGTGTTTTGTAGCATAAATCTGTTTGCTTACAAAGCAATGTTCTTTCTAACACTACATGATCTCTTCTGGCTTGTTCTCATAGATAAGATACTTCCCTGTCTTGGCTGATAGAGAGTAGCTCAGAGAGTTAATTGTTGCCATCTTAAAACAATGTATAAGTAATTCCCAAGGACTATTTTATAAATTATAAGTTATGATGTCTAAAAATCATTATAATAAAAATGTACCTGTTAGGAATGGCTTTGGCTGTAATTACTAGAAAACTTCACTAACAGTGGCTTAAACACCAGAGGTTCCTTACATTATGAGCAGACTGGAGGGAGGTGTTCCCAGGAGTGTTTCAATGGATCAGTGAGGTCAGAGTCCTCTGTCAACACCTCTGTTAAGCTCTAAACCTTTTTCTCATGGATGCTCGCTGTCTAGAGTATCTTCAAACATTATATCCTCACATTATAGGGAACAAGGAAGAGAGGAGCATCAAAGGTTTTATTTTCATGATAGTTTTGGGGGGTATAGACACTTTATTGTTCAGAGGTTGGTCACACTGTCATCCATACTTGTAAAAGAGTCAAAATTATCTTTCCATCCTCTCAAGAACCTGGTTGAAAAGGCTCTTGATTAGCCATTGAAAAGTGTTTCCATGAATATTATAGTAAACAAGGTAATTTCAAATGTTTATTCTCATTTGCTATATCTATAATAAAATGTGTGGATAAATATTCTTATTGGTAAGGAGGTTTTTACTTAACAGCAATAACCAATTCTTACTAAGCATTTAGACTTCCAAATATTTTCTGTGTTAATTCTTGCAATCCCCTAAGTTATGTAAATGTATTGTCTATTTAATACCCCTTAGTTTTACAGGTGAAGAAACTTAGGTTTAGATACAATAAGTTATTTGCAAAGGTTACACAACTGTAAGAGGTAGAATGAAATGGAAATCCAGGTCTGACCATTACAAAACTGAAATATTAAAAATTTATTATGTCTTTACACAACTCATCCTTTCTTCTTTCTCCACTTTATTAGTTCAACAGACACAGATGAATACTACTGGGAATGTTTCTCTAAACACCATTTATGCTTTCTTCTTCATCCTCATCATTTCCCATCACAGACTCATGCTGACATCACATTAAAAGTCTGAGATTCTATACTTTTCTTCTTAAGATTTGTATTCCTTTGCGATATCTCCTTTATTTTCATATCCACATTTCCATTCTTCTACTTTACCATCTCCATCAACAACCTGCATAACCTTCAGTTACTCTATTCTCCTTTCTCCCCCTATTTCATGTCCCTCACATCAGAACAGACATATTTTCTTATAGAATTCTTGAAAATCAATTCCTTGCTTTTTAGTTAGAAGCTGTTGGTAAACTGACACTTTTCACAGATTAGAGACTTCTGGCCAGTGAGAATGTGGATTTCCCAAGGTAACCACAGAATGATTACTATGCTCCAATTTTAGGCAGATATTGGAGAGTCACAAGTTATTAACAGTGGGATGCAGAGAGGAGGAGAGAGAAAAGTCCATGAGAGTGGATGGGAACCTCTGGAAACTGAGCATTCATTTTTAGGCCCATGGTTGGCATTCAACACATATATAATTAAATAAATGAAATCCCCATGATGAGGTTAAATTAGAGGAGGGCTAAAAATATATCATATGATATTAAGGTCTTTATCCTTTCAACAGTTATTAAGTCAATGAGATACCTTGAAGTGTGAATTTTAGGTAGAAGATGATATTTGCCATCACCTCCCAAATTTTTTTTACAACTTCCTTGGGGCTTGCAATTCATTTATCTAAGGAAACAAGTCTCTGATAAATGACTTGTTTATCAGAGATACAAAGTTTAAAAAGTGAATATTATGAGATAAGTTATTATATAATACAAATTAGCTGGAGATGAATAAATATGCCAATTCTTTGAGCATTAAAAGGGGAAAGAGTTAGGAAGTTTGTCATGGCTGAATTATGTGTGTCCCCCCCCCCGCCCCAAAATATATATTTCTTAACCCCCAATATCTCAGAATGTGAACTTATCTGGAAATAAGACCATAGCAGATGGAATTAATTAAGTAAGGATGAGGTCATACTCGAGTAGGGTGGCCACTAATTCAATTTGGCTGGATTTCTTTCCTTAAACTTTATTTTAAAAAAAGGAGAGGACAACCAGAAAGATGGCAGCAGAGTAAAGAGCTCCGAGAATCAGCTCCTGCTATGGGGCAGTTGGTGATCAACCACAGCTACCTAGAGCACTTATTTGGGAGCTGCAGAAGACCAGATGTGCATCCTGCAACATCCTTGAAAGAATGAAAGGAGGAGACTGCCCATGTGCAAAGAAGATTCCTAAGTAGAGCACTCCAGGCCACGGAGGCCAGTTCTCATCCTCCACTGAAGGCACGAGCCGCCTCAGGAGCTGTTCCGTCGCTGGAATTGAAAGCTCCACTTCGCAAAACGGGGAAGGAAGAGACGGTTGGGCACCAACTTCATCTACTGATTAGTAAATTCGGTGGGCTACAGTATAATCCTAAGAATAGCTAAAGTTTGAACTTTTCCAAGTCAGAAAGAGACTGGTAGCCACCATCTTAACTCCATACCTGACATAAGGGGAAGAGGGGCTGACTGAAAATCACAGTGCTGGTAGGGACTGGCTTTTTTCCATCTAGATCAGATTGCCACTCTAGCCTGAGCTCCAGGCCCACTTCGGGCAGGGAGGAAGCTGGGGTGAGCTGTGCCAGCCTCTCACAGTCCACGCCCTGGAGGCTGGTGATCATCCTACTTTTGCAGCACAAACCACGCCAGGAGCTATTCTGTGGCAGGAATTGGAAGCTCCATTTCCCAAAAACAGGGGAAGAAGAGACGGTTGGCCACCGATTTCAGCTACTGATTAGTAAATTCGGCTGGCTAAAGATAACCCTAAGAACAGCTTAAATTTGAGCCATTCCAAGTCAGAAGGAAACCAGTAGCTGCCATTTTTACTCTACCCCCAGCATGAGGGGAAGCCAGGCTGACTGAAAATCACAGTGAAGGTAGAGACCGGTTTCTTTTACCCAGATGGCCTGCAACCCTAGTGTAGGCTTCAGCCCAACCTCTAGCAGGGAGGAAGTTAACGGGCCCTGCACTAGCCTACTCAGGTAACTGCAGGTACATTTAGCTGGCACAGACTGAATAATAGGAAATCTACTGGGGCAACTGTGGTCATCTTAGACCTGCATTGCATAGATTGCTGTCCACACCTGCAGCTCTATCCCTGCCCCAGGCAGGGGAGAAAGAGGCATGAAGCTTCATCGGTCTCCCAGAACAAATAGTCTATGCCTGCAAGAGTTGGATTATTCCACATAGCTGTGGTTATGTCCCTATCCCTGGCAAAGGAAAAATTTGGAAGAAGTTCCATTGGTCCTTGGGGCAATGAGGGTAGCTTGAGCCTCCACAGCTTATAGCACCAACTACATCCTTGGCTCCTACTACACAATCAGCAAGGGAGAAAGGGCCAGAAGTCCTAAACTAAAGAGAAAATCTGCACCCAGAATAAATACTCTAGTAAGCCAGATGGCAGAACACCAACAAAAAATTACAATCCACACCAAGAAGCAGGAAGATACGGCCCAGTTAAAGGAACAAGATAAGCCTCCAGATGACATAAAGGAGTTGAGACAACTAATCATAGATGTTCAAACAAATCTCCTTAATAAATTCAATGAGATGGCTAAAAAAATTAAGGATATTAAGAAGACATTGGATGAGCACAAAGAAGAATTTGAAAGCATACACAGAAAATAAGCAGATCTTATGGAAATGAAAGGTGCAATAAATGAAATAAAAGATACACTGGAATCATATAATAGCAGATTTCAGGAGGCAGAAGAAAGAATTTGTGAGCTTGAAGAAATGGCTTCTGAAAGTGAACATATAAAAGAATAGATGAAGAAAGATTGGAAAAACTTGAATAAGGCTTCAGGGAAATAAAGGACAGCAAAAGATATGCAAACATACATGTCATGGGTGCACCAGAAGGAGAAGAGAAGGGAAAAGAGACAGAAGGAATATTTGAAGAAATAATGGTAGAAAATTTCTCAACCCTATTGAAGGAATTAGATATCTATGTCAAAGAAGCACGACGTACTCCCATCCGAAAAAAAAAAAAAAACTGAATAGGCCAACTCCGAGACACACACTAATCAGAGTGTCAAATGCCAGAGACAAAGAGAGAATTCTGAAAGAAGCAAGAGAAAAGCAATGAATAACATATAAGGGATACCTAACAAGATTAAGTGCCGATCTCAAATCAGAAACCATGGAGGCAAAAATACAGTGGTATGATATATTTAACATACTGCAAGAGAAAAACTTCCAGCCAAGAATCTTATATCTGGTAAGACTGCCTTTAAAAAAATGAGGGTAAGTTTAGAATTTTCACAGATAAACAGAAACTGAGAGAGTTTTTAACCAAGAGACCTGCTTTGCAGGAAATACTGAAGGGTGTGCTACAGCCTGAAAAGAAAATAAAGGAGAGAGAGGCCTTGAAGAGAGTCTAGAAATGAAGATTATATCAATAAAAGTAACTAAAAGTGTCATAAGGGTGGTGAAAATAAAATATGACAAATAAAACCCAAATATTCAGAAAGAAACTTAACCAATGATGTAAAGCATTCGTATTCAGAAAATTATAACTCATTGTTAAAAGAAATAAAAAAAAAAAGACATAAATAATTGAAAGAACATTCCATGCTCATGGATTGAAAGACTAAATATCATTAAAATGTCAATTCTACTCAAATTGATATACATATTCAATGCAATCCCAATAAAAATACCACTAGCATTTTTTAAATAAATGGAAAACATGATTATCAAATTTATTTGGGTGAGGGGTCCTGAATAGCCAGAAACATCTTAAAAAGGAAAAGTAAAGTTGGAAGACTCCCATTTCTGGACTTTAAGTCATATTACCTAGCTACAGAGTGGTAAAAACAGCGTGACACTGGCATAAAGACAGAAACATAGTCCAATGGAATTGAATTGATGGTTAAAAAACAGACCCTCACATCTATGTTCAAGTGATTTTTGACTACCCTGTCAAACCCACCCAGCTCGGGCAGAGCAGTCCATTCAACAAATGGTGCTGAGAAAATTGGATATCCATAGCAAAAGGAGGAAAGAGGACCCTTATCTCACACCCTATACAAAAATTAACTCAAAATGAATCAAAAACCTAAATAAAAAAGCAAGAACCATATAGCTTCTAGAAGAAAATGTAGGAAAATATCTTCAAGGCCTGGGGGTAGTTGGTGGATTCTTAAAGGAGATAAGAGGAGGAATGAGATGGACTCTTGATATTTAATGCATGTAGAAGTTTTTATTAGCTTTACTGTAAATGTGTGGAAATGTACAGAGTTGATGGTAACACATTATAGTGAGTAACAGCTGGTGTATAATTGGGGATGTGGCTGAAAATGGTAGTGTAGGGATGTAAATGCCAATTGACAGAAAGCTAGAGAATAATATAGGGACTGAATAGCACAGTAAACCCAAAGGTGGATGAGAATAGTGGTTGATGGTATAGATGCAAGAGTGTCCTTTTTGAGCTATAGCAGATGTACATCAGTATTGCAGGGTGGTGGGAATGTGGATAGGAATGGGGAAAATACAACTGAAGTGACCTATGGAGTGTGGTTAATAGT
Organism: Tolypeutes matacus; assembly: GCA_026826555.1. NCBI lineage: Eukaryota > Metazoa > Chordata > Mammalia > Cingulata > Chlamyphoridae > Tolypeutes > Tolypeutes matacus. The sequence continues at coordinate 27,818,913 of JAKSZT010053764.1, read as the reverse complement.
AATAATGTAATATTCTTGCATCTGTGTCAAAGATGTATTGTGTTGATAATGGGGGTGTATGGAAAATGTGTGCCAAATGTATGTTGTGGACCTGGTAATAATCATTTGATATTATCTCATAATCTGTAATGAATGTTCCACCATGGTGTGGTGTGTTGATAGAGGGGTGTTGTTTGGGAATTCTGCACAGGTGGATGATTGTTTTGTAAGTTTACAACTTTTGTCATAACAATATATTTAAAAAATAATAATAGGGTGGTTTGGGGGAAAATACACCAAATATAAGATAAGGACTATAATTAGTAGGAAGATTTTCACAATATTCTTTCATAATTTGTAACAAATGTCTCACCACAACACAAGGTGTTGGTGGAGGGTTGATGTATGGGACCCCTGTGTGATGTTATGAATATTTGCTTTGTAAGTTCACAACTTTTACTATACACTTATTTTTTATGTATGTTCATGTATAAATTATATAAATAATAATAATAATAAGGTGGGTTGGGGAAAATACCTTGGTTAGTAGGAATATTTTGAGGATGCTCTTTAATCATTTAATGCATTAGTTTCATATCAATGCAATGTATTGGTGGTAGGCTGAGGTATGAGAGCCCTGTATGATGTTATGTATGGTTGTTTTGTAAGTTCACAAGTCTTACTATATACTTATTGTTTATGTATTTTCATGTATGAGTGATGTATTTCAATAAATTTTTAAAAAAGGAGACGAGATAGACACAGAGAGAAGATGGCTATGTGATGAAGAAGACAAAGATTAAAGTGCTTAGCTAAATGCCAAGGAATACCAAGGATTGTCAGCAAACCACCAGAAGCTAGGAAGAGGCAAGGAAGAATGCTGCCCTAAAATTTTCAGAAGGAATATGGCCCCACTGACACCTTGATTTTGAACTTTTTTGCTTTCAGAACTGTTATACAGAAAATTTTTGTTGTTTTAAATCAGCAAGTTTCGTACTTTGTTATGGCAGAACTAGGAAACAAAGAAAAGGCTGGAGGGCAAATTGTATCTCGAAATAAGAGGCTATGACACTGTGAAGGTAATGATGCTTGTTGACAGAGGACAGAGACGATGAAGTAGAAATTATAAGCTTTGAAAGCAGCCTTCAATGATGTCAACAGTATCATGTGTTACTTTGGTTTATAATATTAAATATGGGCTTATAGAAAACATGTCAGCTGTAGATTCCATTTATGTTAATGATGATTCTGCTTCAAGTGACAAAATTCATTTATAATGCTTGCTTATTTTGAGTCCTCCTCATTACCCCATGGTTCCCCGAGATTCAGAAGGTGCCTTTCACTTAGCATGCAATTACACAATCCATTCAAAGCCACAGACTTGACTCATGAGCCAAGAGGGAACTTCTGATTTTGTGATGCCTTTGTGTGAGTATGTGCCTTCATTTAGCTCAACAAGTAAAATTCTGAAACAACCAATTAAAAGGAAGTCTAAGTGAGCCCACATGATGGGTGTATTTTCAGACAATTTCCAACTAGTACTGCCATTTCTGGACCATTAATAGGATTCTCTGAGTGCTATGGGGCCTTCCGCACTACTACCATAGCAATGGAGGAAGTACCTTTTCTTCAAATAAAAGGCATATGGTGGATCCTTCTAAGGATTGCCCTACTTGGTTTATAGTAATAAAAGGGAAAGACATTGTAATAACTACAGACAGGGAAAGGAAAGCAAAAATAGTTCCTATTTGCTTTTATACATATTTTAGAAGATAATGATCTTAAACTGTAAAGCTAAAGCCAACATGGCAAATCAGCAATAATGGACCCAATAGACGGAGAACATATTTTCATAGTACTCACCATTTATTGAAGGCCTACAATGTTTCAGGAATTGTCCTTGGAAGTTTACATAAATCCTATGTAACCTTCCTAGGAATACTATGAGATAGATAACATTCTAGTTCTAAAATTGACAAAACTAAAGCTTAGGCAGATAAAATGAAATGCTCATGGTCACATAACAGTAACTTGTAGAACCTATAGCTGTCTGATTAAAATTGCACGACTGTCCACAATACCAGGCTGTGAAATTAGGGTTTTTGAGGCTTAATTACCAAACCACTGTTGGTGGTGGATCAGATAACAACACTGAGAATGAGAAATTTGCAAGACAATTGGACATCACCTAACATTCAATTTTAAAGAGAAGACAGAAGTTGATTGTGGAAACTCATAAATGGTAAGATTGACAATATCCATGGCATAAACAGATGATTTGTGAATAATTTGAGGAAGGGGTGATAATCACTAAGGGCAGCCATAAATTCACTCAGAATACTTCAAGACAAGTTCATATCCTTTTGGATTGTTTGGTTTTGGACAAGGCAGTGGATAATATAAATTCATAGAGTTTAAATACTGTAAGAAACTTTACTGGGAATGATGCTGATAGCTTATCTCATATTCCTGTAGACAGCATGATATTGATTGGACTAAAGGATATTAAATATAGACAGATTCAGAGATAGTTGAACTGCCATATGTAATAAATATTGACTAGGATCAAGGTAAGTCGAACACCTTATAAATGTGCCATACATTTTGGTCCTTGACATTTTAGTAAATTGGTAAAAGAAACTAAAGTACAATTACATTTATTATTTTTTCGATAATACATGCTCATTATAAAAAACTCAAAGAATACAGAAAAAAAGAGATTTTCGCTAATACAAACCCCAACCATAACTATTGTTAACAATTCTATATTTTTCCTTCAATGATTTTATGTATATATGTGTGGGTATTTTTCAAAAAACAGTAACATGTTACTCATATAATTCTGAATCATACTTTTCCACTCAAGAATCAATTATATATAAAGGCAGTGGCCACCAGAGGTTCTGAAGGAAGGGAGAGGGGAGAATTGGTGTAACATGGGGCATTTTGAGGACATTTGAATTGTCCTACATGACATTGTAATGACAGATAAGGCCATTATACATATTCTCAAAACCTGTAAAATTAAACCGGGCAAAGAGTAAACTATACTGCAAATTAAAGTCCTTCGTTAGTACAATGCTTCAATATGTGTTCTTCAATTGTAACAAAAGTACCACACTAATGAAAGTTATTGTTGATGTGGGAGAATATGGGAGGGGGAGAGGGTGAGGTATATGGGAATCCCCTATTTTTTGATATAACATTTATGTAATCTAAAGCTTATTTAAAAATTAAAAAAAAAAATTTTAAAAAAGAAAAAAGAATCAAACATAGACATCTCTCCTTGAGAAAAGATAGATATTTACCACATCCATTTATGAATTTAAAGTATTCCATTGTGTATTCAAACCATAACAACCACAGCCAATAGCCTAAGGATGAATATTGTTTCACAATTTTCTTTAAATATAATATGATTATATTACCAACATTTTAACTGTAAATTTATTCATCCTATATATCTTTTAGAATTATTTATTATTTGTGGAATTGCTGGGTCAAAAGCATACATATGTTTAAAATTTTAACAATTATTTTAAGTTGCTTATTATAAAAGTTTATCCTTTAATGAGACTTTCTAATTTTCCTGTCTGATAATTTTGGATTCTTTTTACCTTTTGCCAATCAATGCTAGAAAATTTATATATCAATTTTGTTTTGATTTATGTTTCTTTGATTGATAATGAGATAAAGAATTATTCATGTTTATTATTTATTACTATTTCAATTTAAAATTATATATTCATGTCCTTTGCCTCTTTTTCTAATAGCATGCACATTTTAATTTTCTGCATTTGTTCATTACATAAGGGTATTAAATTTTTGATGTAAATTTTTAAAAATATTTCATCTGAACTCTTTAAACGTTTTTTGTAATATTAATATTTCCAAGAAATATATTTTTATGTCTACCTTCCACTTTACTTACAAGCTGTCCCACCCACTTAGGAACACCAGTTCCTGATCTCCATCTATTTACTAATTCTGCTTAATTTTTTTTTTTTTTACTGCTACTCCTACTACCCTTCCTTGTTTTTAAATATTGCTATAGATTTTTTTGCTATCATATTTTGGAAAGCAAGGGAGGCAAATAGATTAGTTCAATCAACCATCTTGAAACTAAAGTTCCAATCAGTAGAGTTAGTCAATATTTTGAAAGAATATTTAATGGTACCCATGACATTTTCACATGACCAAAGAGAAAAGTAGGAAATATTAACTACATGATTGAATCCAAGTTCAAAAAATTTCTCAGCAGATTGAAACTGTGATACAAGACATTAAAAATCAATTTAAGAGAAGGAATTAGAAAGTTTTTCTTTTAGGCTCAAAATATTTGTTCAATCTTTGCACAAATGTATGACTATGGAGACAGATTAGCAGCAGTTCTAGATAAAACAATGACATTCCCATTTGTCATAAGGGTGTGTTGTGCTAAAAAAGACAATAGATGGTGATTTTTATGTGGGACATGCATTGATCAGGGAGATAATAGAAGTGTTTCATTCAGTTCTGATACTTGTATTTTATGAAGGAACTTAATAAACCATAGAAAATCTTAAGGGGCTTTTTAAGAGTTGAGGATAGGAGGAAATGGAAAAGAATGAGGCTTCTAGAAGCCTTATCATATGACATTAATAGAAGAAGCAGAATTCATGAGAATCAGCTGTTCCATAGTGTGCAAACAGTTCAAGGTTTAATGACTTTGGAGAAGAGATACCTGTATGGAAGATCAGGTTGAACTAGATCTCCTCCTATTAGAAAATATTGATCAATATTATATACCCTTTTAAGAAGCAAATAGACAAGATAGGATAAAATATTTCCCCTGTTCTATGAAAACAAAGACTACTAATATCCTTAGAGAATGAGAGAATGAAGAGAACCAAGAAAGATAATTTAATTATAGTGATAGGAATGTGATGAGAAAACTCTGAATAATGAAACCAAAAAGTTATGTAAAAATATAACTTAAAAGAAGAAGGAAAATATAACCCAAGGAAAAACATAGTTCCTAAAATTTGGAACCACAGAAAACAATTCTGAAAATATTGCTTATAAACTTGAAGGAGGAAGCGTGACATATTGGCAGGTTTTAATTACATTTGTAAAACTTCTGCTTTTAGAACAATTATGTTTACAACACAAAATTTAAAACTAGTAACTTCTCCATTAAAATGTACTTAGTTTTTGTTTAATTCATTTTTGCAATTAGATTTTGCTCACTAGTTATGTTGGTATATATTTTACTTTATATGTCTTGAATATAGATGTCTTGAAGATATCATGTATGCTATATCAAAATTCACTCTTTGATTAAAAAATGCAATGATTCTATGGCAATTGGAAGTTTTTTTTTAATTCTAGGAAATTTATAGAAAAATCATTTTGAACTTTATAGACTTAGATGAGAAAGAGACCAGCAGTGATGGGTGCCTGTGGGTGCACACATGTTTTTTATTTTGCCCATGGGTAGTTACCTAGCATCACTTTGATTCTTTCTTCATGTTGAAACACAGCTTAAAGCGCCAAACCCATTCTCCAGTGATTGGGACAAAAGTAGGTTAGTAGAGTGGGTTGCTAGGAGACCAATGTCCGTGTCATCCATGACCTTGCAGGATGTAAAAAATAAGTATAGATTTACTGAGATCAGTGGTGCATTGTCTAAGTCCTCTGCTCTGGCAGTCTAATTTCATTTCTGTCTGCCTCAATGTTTTCCTATTTCTCTTTTCTCTCCTTTTCTCTGAAAAATGTGAACACACAGGACTATATAACTACATTTCTTGATACCTCCAAATTCCTCAAAGTTATTACTATGGCTGCATTTAAGCACAGTATTGTCTCTGAGCTAATAAGGTACTTTTAGCAGCAGCAGCAGCAATTCCCAGTCCTTTTAAAAGCTCTCTTCTTCATACCATAGCTGTAAGAAATACAGAAACCAGTTCTACTGGGAGCAACATTATGAAAAATGTATAAACATCACAAAGTAATTTTGCTGTCACATTCAAAATGTTTTCTCAAAGTAGCACCCACCGTTTTCACAGTTGAGATGGCTCAGGTTAAATAACCTCATGCAGGAGAGAAATCTAACATTCCTGTCATATTCTTGGCATATCTTTTTTTGAAATTATTTACAATATGAATTTCATGGAGAAAAAAATTACTGTCAGAGAAAGTTAAATTTTAAGAAATCCTAATATCCCAAGCCATGGTTTTTACCTTTTTTTAATTCAAGAAGTTGTACATTTACAGAACAATCATGTATAAAATACAGGATTCCCATATAGCACCCTATTATTAACATTTTGCATTGGTGTGGAACATTTGTTACAATTGATGATTGAACATTTTCATAATTGTACTATTAAATATAATCCATAGTTTATCTTAGGGTTCACTGTTTGTATACAGTGTAGTTCTGTGAATTTTAAAAAATGTATTCTGATACCATATATACAATATCCCAAAACATTTTTGTTATCATTTTAATAGATTTACATCATCTCAAACAGATTACATATTACACTACACATAAATGGCTGATGTGTATGTTTGTATGTGTATGTGGGGAGAATTCTTTTCTCCACAGTTTAGACTCTTCATTGCAAGTTATATGAGAATACAGCCCTCTTTTCATATGTAGAAAAAAGTTCTGTAGTTTAGACTTGCTAAATTATCTTTGTAGAGTTTAACTGAAATAGATGTGGATATATATCCCACCACTACAAATATTTGAATATTTGTTTCCTATTGAATAAGATAAATAATATTTTAATTAAGCTAAGTTATGATAATTTTTCTGTCCAAAATCAACTGAAGTTATTATCAAAACAGAATCAATTTATTTAAATGAAAAAAAAATGCCCATTGGAATTATTGTGATTGTACAATGAGATTTTTGTGCAAAGCTAAATATCTGTGATGGGTTAGATAATGGAAAAAATATGCTTATATTCTTATGTCTTAAATATCAATTGATGATCAAGATAATATAAAATTCTTATTGAATGTTGTTGTATACATACTTACAGAACTTCTTGTAATCCACCAAATTCCTAAAACTTGAGAGGGCAGAACGATGTACATAGAAATTTAATTTTTTCTCTACTGATATATAAACTAGGTCTTGGAAATGTCAGTCCTATTTTCTCCTTCTTTAAGGCATCGATTATTTTTGAAATCACTGGTATATGATTTATTACCTACAAGTTAGTTGCATTACAAATGTCCAGAAAGTTGGCAGGAGGTAAATTTGGGTATTTAAGGAAGGAATGAATACTTAGAGAAGATTAATAAACGAACCCAAAATGGTGAGCTCTAAGAAAGTTTAAAGAAAAATATTTGTATGGTATATATTACAATCCAAATGAGGGAAACAAGGAAGAATTTGCTGAAAAGATATTGGAAGCAGTACTTAGATATTTTTTAAGTTACCATTTAGTTGTTATTTGTGAAAGTTAAAAAACAGAAAAGGCTTTCTTTGCCTAATCTAGAATTGTGGGACCAAGTTCTAGGGCAAAGAATAAATGTGTTATCAAACTGAGGAGAATAAAGATTAGGCAGAGGAATTAGGGGAAGAGTAGAGTCAAGAATTGGGTGAAATGTCTGTGACAGAGCATTTGGCCAAGCAATCGAAATCTTTTCATCTCTGAGAATATGTACTGCTTTTCTTACTTCTAGGAGCCACTGATGGAGGAAATACAAATGCATTTCAATATGAAATAAAATAATGCCTACATCTGGAATTTATTCATTCATTAAAATGAATCATTGAGTGCCTACTATGTGCTAAACCTTTTTACAGCTAACCTCTGCATCTAATGGGGGAGAAAGTTATGTAAAAAGATAATTACAATACAAAGTAACAATAAGTGCTAATGGATGTAGGAAAGATTGCTGTGGTGGCAGGGTGAATTTGCTCATAATTGGCATATACATTATTATTATAGTGGTCCCAGGACATGCTTGTGATATTCCATAGAAACTAATATGGTACTTGGGACTTTGTGCATTGTGAAATTCTGCAAACGGTGATTTAGTTCCAGTGTCTGGTTCATTTAATAAAAAAGAAACATGGGAAAAAGATTTCTCAAGACTTACATTTACATTAAAAATTATATCTGTCACAGATATAGTTGGTCTTCAGATTCACCTCTGTCTCCTTTTCCCTCCTCCAATAAATGACTCCACTTGGTTCCTAGTTCATGGCAGAAACCTGGGAATCATTATCAATACTTTCCTTTCACTTATCTACACTTAATCTCCCAGATTGGATCACCATGATATATTACAAACCTCTAATTGAATTGATTTTAGACATAAAAATGAAAATGAAAGACTGCGAAAATTAAAGCTTGTTGTAAGAAAATATGGCCTTAATTGTATTTTAGCCACATAGTCTTATAATTGAGGTTACGTTGATATCTTCATATCTTGCTAATATTTTTTCTGTTTCTAAGTTAAAAATAATATCTACTCCAAAAATCTTTTGGTTTTTTTTAGCCATTATTCATTTGTGGAAGTGTCAACATAATTAGAATAATTATAAAATAGATATTGTGTCCCATTGCCTCCTATATTTCTAACAAGGAATTCACAAAAAACCATTCAGAGATAATACCAAGAAAAAGAAAATACAGTAGAAACATTTCTACTGACTAGAAGCACTCATTCTCACTACTAATAGCAAAACTCAACTCAAGAGTTTCACCCTGAAGACATAGAAACATAAAATACAAAGAAAGTCAGTAAGTTCCAAAATTTCAAAGGGTATGCAGAACATAAAATATGACTGTTCTGTTTTGGATTTTATCTATCTAAAGTAGGATGTAACCTCAAGAAAAATTATGTAAATAATAACTTAGCATCACTTTTGTCCTTTTGAAATTTGGAAGGAAATTTTGTTCAATGTGCATACAGTTAAATGGAGAATTTTTCTCTCATCTTAATATATATTTTTTCTAACAACTAATCATTCAAACATATTTTTTTTACATAAGATATGAGAATGAAGTATCATGGAGTGTGCTTTCTCTTGATGTTGTTTTCTCTGTAGAATGTCATTTATAAAAAACAAAATCTGAGAGCAATAATATTCCCCTTCATCCTCTCTGACTCACAGGTGCCATTTCCTAAAATCAGAGCAAACAAAGCAAACCAGGATGAAATATGTGCTATTAATGCACTTTCCCAATATTCTATGCCTCAGACTTACTTAACACTTTGCACTGATCAGGGTTTTTTGTATTCTCTGTCAAGTCATAAAAAAAATACAGGATCAACAGGAAGTACATTGAAAATGAAGCTTCAGAATTTTTTCTCACAAAGCAACAGAACACTTTTGTAAAAGTGTAAGGTATAAGGTTGTTCCTTTGTCCATGTAGTTTACTCAATCATAAATTAATGCTTAGAAAATGGAGTTAAGACACTAAACAAAGCATGCTTACAGAAGTGAAAAAGTACATTTCAGGGCAGTTAAAGGAGGTGTATAAGGAAAACATCTTCCAGCTTTGTATAGTAGTTTCTTGCTGAATTTGCAGACCCATGACTATTATCTCCTGTGACTTCCTGATTGGTCTCTAGGTATGTCACCTCTGGGAAGGGCTGTTGGTCCTGCAATCTCAGAGCTAAAGTGGGTCTTGTATGTAACTGAAACATTTAAAGATGTCTTAAATGGCTGCCTTTGAGCATTCAGGGAAAGTATCCCAAATATAGGGAATATGCAGGATAGCCTCAGTTGTCTGGTTACTAAGACAAAGGACATTGCAGAAAATTTACCAGAGACCTCAAAAGCTTTGTACAACATTGATTACATATAATAGCCATTTTAGTTTTAAAATTTCAGGATTAAGCAACCCAGCAAGGTTTAAGAAATTAAAAACTAACAAAGCCCAAGGTAATAAGCAGAAATTCACAGGAGCCTCTTTGGGAGCTGTATTGATTCTGCTAATTCAAGAAGGGATAATTGCAAAAACTTACCAGAGACATTTATAACTCCCTAAAGCACAAGGTTTCTATCAAATACTGGCCTATGGGCAGAGGATCTACAAAAAGCTCTTTAAGCTTGCACAGTAAAATGGGTGCTCGCGTTATAACCCTCAAAGTGCTGATATGCAGCGCCTTTGGTACCTGAATGGGAAAAATAATTTTACTTCTAAATGAAGTAGTTTTTGCCTATAACTAATCTACAAAGTAGGGATCTTGTTTTGCCTGTTCCAATTCAAATGAAAGACAATTCTGCCACTCAGTGATTCTTTGAAACAGAAGCAACTGTAATTTTATCAATATATTTTGAAAATTAAAATCAAGTAGAAGTGTTTGCCTTTTTAAAAAATATATGTCTTTGCAATTAGGACACATCTTTAAGTATATAAAAAAGAGCTTTTTCCCTCTTTGTGAAATTGCAAGGAAATTTTGTCAATGCTGATTATTAAAAATATTTATTTTATTGATTTTTAAGGATTGGTGAGGTGCTAATTTTTATTCCCACTCCTGACCTCTGAGTTTGTGTGTAGTATTGTTTATTTTGAACAGAGATTTACCTATTCAGCCACAGGGAGAATAATGGTCTTTCATATACCATATAACACAGAAAGCCAGGGCAGAGAGAGATTTAATGTCATTCCAATGCGTGTGAGTATTATGCAAGAGAGCAGGAATGTAGAGAGAAATAAAGCACATCACTGGTGGAGAAAGTTGATGGAGAATGGAGATAGAGATAGAGATGGAGATGGAGATGGAGATGGAGATGGAGATGGAGATGGAGATGGAGATGGAGATGGAGATGGAAATGGAGATAGATAGAGGTGAGAGAGAGAGAAAGATGAGAGAGAGAGAGAGCGCAAACTGGAGCCCAGACGTGAGTTGCATCATGTGAAAATTGTAACCCTTGCCCCAGTTTACCAATTAGAATAACCACTCTTCTTCCCATGGAGAGGAGAGAGTGAGGAGTCTGGAAAAAGTGTTGGAAGCTTCCTCTCCATTACTTCCCTGACAGGATGGAAGTGTTGACATAACTTTTTACAGTTATGGAAAGACATAACAAAGGAAAGACAAAGGAAAGAATGTGAGAAAAGAAAAAGGTTCTCCCAGCTCTTGTAAATCTAGTTTTTCTATAATGAATGGGCTCTTTATAATCATACAGGATTGAAGAATGTGCTTTTGGTTTGACAAGGAATTGGGCACCCAGTGACTGCTTCACATATAGTTTAAATAAACAGTAATTTAAAAAGGAAATGTTTAGGAAAAATAGGAAAAATAAGTTCTAAGCTTGGCTTACATGCCAGTTTAAAGTATGGGATATTTTTGGCCTTTATTGCCACATCAACTTTTTAAAAAAATATATTTTTATTAGAGAAGTTGTGAACTTACAAAACAATCAAGCACATGGGTGGAATTCCCATACAACACCCCTCCACCAATATACCACATTGTTATGAAACATTTGTTAAACATTATGAGATAATATCATCAGATTATTACCACTAGCTATGGTCTATACTGTGCACTTGTTACATTTTTTCCACATCCCCCAATTTATTAACACGGTACATCTTTGGCATTGATGCAAGAATATTGCAGTATTGCTGTTGACTGTAGTTCACAGGTTATATTAATTGTATTTTTCCCATGCTTCTCCACATTCTTACCACCCTGCAATAGTGATGTACATTTGTTTTAGCTCATAGAAGGATACTCTTGTATTTCTACTATTAACCACCATTCTCATCCATCTCTGGGTTCACTATGTTATTCAGTCCCTAGATTCTTCTCTAGCTTTCTTTCAATTGACATTTACATTGCTAGACTAGCCTTTTCAGCCACAAATCCATTTATAAACTAACTGCATTAGTTCTATTCACTATAATGTTACCATCAACTACATCCATTTCCACACTTTTATAGTCAAGTTAATTAAAACTATTATGTACATTAAGCATCAGTACCACTTCTCAACCCTCCTCTTATCTTCTAATAACCTATACCCTAGGTTTTTACTCCATGTATTTATTCTTCGTATTTACTTCATATTAGTGAGATCATATAATATGTGTATTGCCTTATTTTGCTTAGCATAATGTCTTCAAGTTTCGTCCATGTTATCATATTTGTCCCAATTTCATTTCTTCTTACAGCAGCATAGTATTTCTTCATATATACATACCACATTTTATTTATCCATTCATCAATTGATGGACACTTGAGTTGTTTCCATCTTTTGGCAATTGTGAATGATGCTCCTATTACCATCGGTGTGCAAATGTCTGTTCTTGTCACAGTTTTCAGGTCCTCTCAATCTATTCCTAGTACAGGAATTTCTGGATCATATGGCAGTTCTATATTTAGCTTCCTGAGGAACCACCAAACTGTCTTCCACAGAGGCTGAGGGAATTTTACATTCCCACCAACAGTGAAGGAGTGTTCCTATTTCTCCACATCCTCTCCAGCACTTATTGTTTTCTGTTTTTAAAATAATGGCCATTCTATGAGGTGTGAGATGATATCTCATTGTCATTTTGATTTGCATTTCCCTAATAGCTAATGATATTGAACATTTTTTCATGTGCTTTTTGGCCATTTATATTTCCTCTTTGGAGAAATGTCTAAGTCTTTTGCCCATTTTTAAATTGGAATGCTGACTCTTTTATTGTTGAGTGGTATGATCCCTGTATATAGAATGGAAATCAAATCCTTATTGGATATGTGATGTTCAAATATTTTCTCCCATTGAGTGGGCTACCTTTTCACTTTCTTGATGAAGTCTTTTGAATCACAAAATATTTAATTTTGAGGAGATCCCATTTATCCATGCTTTCTTTCATTGCTCGTGCTTTTGGTGTAAGGTTTAAGAATCCACCACCTACCACCAGGTGTTGAAGATGTTTCCCTACAATATATTCTAAGAGTTCTAGCTTTTATATTTAGATCTTTGATCCATTTTTAAAAAAGATTTATTTATTTACTTTATTTTTCTTTCTTTATTCCCCACCTCCCAGATGGTTCTCTTGTCTGTCTGCCATTGTTTGCTTGCCTTCTCCAGGAGGCACTGGGAACCGAACTTGGGGCCTCCCACCTGTAAGGTGAATGCCCAAAGGCCTGAGTCACATCTGCTCCCCATGGGCTGTGATGTTTGCTGACTTGTGGCATCTTCTCTTTGTGGCAGGGGTGGCATCTAGCTTTTGCGGCCAGGAGGGCAGTGTCTAGCTTGTTGCAGTGGGGGGTGGTGTCTAGCTCGTTGCGGCAGGGGCGGCATATAATTTGCTGCAGAGGGGGTATGTCTTCTTTTAGGAGGCACCGGGACCCAAAGCCGGGACCTCCCATGTGGTAGGTGGGCACCCAGTTGGTTGAGCCACATTCTCTTCCCTCTTTGATTCATTTTGAGTTAATTTTTGAGTAAGATGTGAGATAGGGGTCCTGTTTATCTCTTTTGGATATGGATATACAGTACTCCCAGCATCATTTGTTGAATAGACTGCTCTGCCCCAGCTGGTTGTGTTTGATGGACTTGTCAAAAATCACTTGACCATAGATGTGAGGGTCTGTTTCTGAACCATCAGTTCAGCTCCATTGGTCTATGCACCTATCTTTATGCCAGTGCCATGCTCTTCACCACTATAGCTAGGTAAAATGATTTAAAGTCTGTAAGTGAGAGTCCTCCAACATCACTCTTTCTTTTTAAGTTGTTTCTGGTTGTTCAATGCCCCTTACCCTTCCAAATAAATTTGATAGTGATGTTTTACATTTCTTTAGAACATTCTTGTGGAAATTTTAATGGGATTGCATTGAATCTGTATATCAATTTGGGTAGAATAGACATCCTAACAATATTTAGTCTTCCAATACATGAGCATGGAATGTTCCAATTATTTATGTCTTTTTAAATTTCTTTTAGCAATGCATTGTAGTTTTCTGAATGCAAGTGCTTTATGTCCTTGGTTAGGTTTATTCCTAAATATTTGATTCTTTTAGTCACTATTGTAAATGGAATTTTTTTCCTGATATGCTCCTCAGATTGCACATTACTAGTGTATAAAAACACTTTATTTTTGCATATTAATCTTTTATCCTGCCAATCTGCTGAAATCTTTTATTAGCTCTAGCAACTTTGTTGTAGTTTTTTCAGGACTTTCTAGGTATATGATCATATTGTCTGCAAATAGCGAAAGTTTTACTTCTTCCTTTCCAATCTGGATGCCTTTTATTTCTTTTTCTTGCCAAATTGTTCCAGCTAGAACTTTTAGCACTATATTGAACAATAGTGGTGACAGTGGGCATCCTTGTCTTGTTCCTGATCTCAGTGGGAATGCTTTCAGTATTTCACCACTGAGTACAATGTTAGCTGTGTGTTTTTCCATATATGACCTTTATCATGTTTAGAAAGTTTCGTTCAATTCCTATTTTTTGTGGTATTTTTATCAAGAAAGGATGCTGTCTTTTGTCAAATGTCTTTTCTGTGTCAGTCAATAGAATCATGTGATTTTTCTTCTTTGATTTATTAATACAGTGTAATACACTGATTGATTTTCTTGTGTTGAACCACACTTGTGTGCCTGGTATAAAATCCACTTGATCATGATGAATAATTCTTTTAATGTGTTGTTGGATTGGATTAGGAAGTATTTTGTTGTGAACTTTTGCATCTGTATTAGGGAAATAGGTCTGTACTTTTCTTTTTTCATAACATCTTTATCTGGCTTTGGTATTAGGGTGGTGTTGGCTTCATAGAATGAGTTTAGTAGCATTCCTCCTTGTTTAATATTTTGGAAGAGTTTGAGTAAGATTGGAATTAATTTTTCTTTGAATGCTTGGTAGAACTCACCAGTGAAACCATCTAGTCCTGGGCTTTTCATTTGGGGGAGTTATTTGATGACTGTTACAATCTCTTTACTTGTGATTGGTTTATAGAAGTCTACTATTTCTTCTAGGATCAGTGTAGGTTGTTTGTACGTTCCTAGGAAATTTTCCATTTCATCTATGTTGTCTAGTTTGTTGGCATAGAATTTTTCATAGTATCCTCTTATTGTCTCTTTTGTTTCTGTGGGGTCAGTAGTAATGTCCTTGTTTTCATTTTTTATGCATCTTTGCTCCTTTTTTCTTTGTCAGTCTAACTAAGGGTTTGTCGATTTTGTTAATCTTCTAGAAAATCAACTTCTGACTTTGTTAATTCTTTCCACTGTTTTTTGTTCTCAATTTCATTTGTTTCTGCTCCGATCTTTATTATTTCATTCTTTCTGCTTGCTTTGGGATTAGTTTGCTGTTCTTTTACTAGTTCCTCCAGCTCTGTAGTTAAGTCATTGATTTTAATCCTTTATTCTTTTTCAATGTAAGCATTGAGGGCTATAAATTTCCTTCTCAGCACTGCCTTTGCTGCATTTACTATGTTCTTATATGTTGTTTTCTCATTTTCATTTGTTGCAAGATATTAATTGATTTTTCTCACAATTTCTTCATTGAAATACTAATTATTTAAGAGTATTGTTGTTTAATCTCCACATATTTGTAAATTTTCCCTTTTTCTCCCTATTTTTGGTTTCCAGCTTTATTCCATTATGATCAGAGAAAGTACTTTGTATAATTTCAATCTTGTTGATTTATTGAGATTTGCCTTGTAATCCAATATATGGTCTATCCCGGAGAAAGATCCATGAGCACTTGGAAGAATGTATATCCTGCTGTTTAGGGGTTCAATGTTCTATATATGTTTATTAGGTTTAGTTCATTTAATATATTATTCAAGTTTTCTGTTTATTTATTGATTCTCTGCCCAGATGTTCTATTCAATGCTGAGTGGTGTATTGAAGTCTCCAACTAATATTGTAGACATCAGTTTCTCCCTTCAGTTTTGCCAGTGTTTGCCTCAGGTAATTTGGGGCATCCTGGTTAGATGCATATACATTTATCACTGTTATTACTTCCTGGTGAATTGCCCCTTTTATTAATATATAATGTCCTTCTTTATCTCTAATAAAAGTTTTGCTTTTAATTTCATCCAATATAAATATAGCTATTCTAGCCTTTTTTGGTTACTGCATGCATGGAATATCTTTTTCCAGCCTTTCATTTTCCATCTATTGGTATCCTTGGGTCTAAGGTGAGTCTCTTATAGATAGCATATAGATAGTTCACATTTTATTATCCATTCTACTAGTCTATGTCTTTTGATTGCAGAATTTAATCCATTAATATTCAATGTTATTACTGTAAAAGAAGTTCTTACTTCATCCATTTTGACCTTTGGGTTTTATCTATCATATTTTATTTTCACAACTCTTTTTACTCTTTTAGTTACTTTTACTGATATAATCTTCATTTCTAGACTCTCTTCCAAGCCTCGCTCTCTTGTCTTTTCTTTTCAGACTGTAGCACTCTTTTTAGTATTTCCTGAAAAGCCAGTCTCTCAGTTACAAACTCTCTCAGTTTTTATTTATCTGTTAATATTCTAAACTTGCCCTCATTTTTGAAAGACAGTCTTGCTGGATATAAGATTCTTGGCTGGCAATTATTAATTTTTTGATGCTATTTCTTGGAATTGAACTTACATGCGTGTGGTATAACATGGTCCTTACACAGTTTGGTTTCTCTCTTTCCCTTTTACTGAGATTTGTTCAGTGTTTTCAGGATTAATCAGGATATTTTAATAAGGTTATTGTTTACCTTCTGTCTCTCTATCTTGGTTTATATTTTGTCATTGCTTTGAGTCCATCACTTTGATTGCATCTCTGCTGTTTAAAGTGATATGTAAAATATGATTCTGTGCCTTGCAAAGATTAGTAACTCTGTCTACCAGCATAATTTTCTATTTGCAATAATATTATTTATTTCAGCTAATATTACATTAACTAAGGGAATTTACTTAATGGTATGACTTAATTCATACCATTATGTATGTCTGTGGGTATGTGTGTAGGTATACATATATATGATGGCTAATTTTATGTGTCAACTTGTTTAAGTTAAGGTGTCCAGTTGTTTGAGCAACACTAGCCTAGTTGTTACTGTAGAGCAGGGGTTCTTGACAAAGGGTCTATGAGCTTGAATTTAAGTGCAAAAAAACCATTATTATTGTGGGGATGTGTTGGTGTGGGTGTGATATATTTATTAAATAATACACAGTATACTGTGGACTTAGTAAGGGATTCATGATTTTTACCTGACTGGCAAAGGGGTCTGTGGAACAAAAAAAGGTTAAGAACTTCTGCTCTAAAGGGACTTTGTAGATGAGATTAGCATCTACAATCAGTTGACTTTAAGTAAATGAGTTTGCCCTCCATAATGTGGGTGGACATCATACAATCAGTTGGATGTCTTAAGTTCAAAGAACTGAGAATCCCAGAAAGATGAAGAAATTTTTCCTCAAGACTATATTCTCTACTTCACCTTGAGGTTCCAGATTGTTGACCTCCCCTGTGGATTTCAGACTCAAGACTTTAACATCACTCTTACTGGAATTTCCCTGCCCAAGGAATTTAACAGAATTTGGATTCACCAAGCCCACAATCATGAGTAAATTCCTTAAAATAAATCTCACAGATATGAAATCTCATAAAATGTACGACAACCAGTGGCATACAAATCATGTTGAAAAGTCCTGTGTAACATCTCCCAGGTAGACAACATATATCTTGTAGATTCTGTTGCTCTGGAGAATATATATTTATTCAGATTCACATATTCAATTTATAATTTCTCCCAATATCACAATAACATAACTATAAATATTATTTTTCAGGAAATGCATGTCAGAATTGATTGTAAAGTATGCCTGCAATGTATTATCAATATGCTTTGGAGAATTTCTGAAAGGCAGAAAAGAAGACAAGAGTGTATTGATGGATATATGGGGACAAAGGAAACCATAGAGTAAACATCCAGGTGGGGAGGTACAAACTGAGGTAGAAGCCATGGGTTCTGACAATGCACTAATCTCAGAGTGAGCAAGTCCAAATGGAGTCATAGAGGGGTTGGCTGGGAGGCAGCAGTTAGCAGAGCTAACAGGAGAGCTGCTCCTGGCATTTGGGAAATATTCAGAAGGTAAACTTCACATTTTCCCTCGTGTTACCCAAGTTTACAAAGTTCTGGCTGAAGCCCTTGTCCTAATCTGAGTAAGAGACCCAAAAGCTGCTTTCTTTAAAAAAGTGGCAGGCAAGTTGTGTGGATGTTGGTTTTCACAGAGAGAGAAGTAGTAGAGTTCTGCATAGAAAAATAAATCCAATGAAGCAGCTCCACAGCTTCACCTTGGAGTAAAACATAACAAAGCCACTGTCCTTGGAGTGAAGTCCCTCAAGTTTAGGAATTATTGGAGCCCTGAACTGATGTCTTCTTAACAACCAATATTTCATAAAGAGATGCTTGAGTCACAATGGAAATCACCTCCTTATGCATGGCCTTCTGTTTTGCCTCCCTTTCAGTGGAGTGGTACTTTGGGTAAAGAGTTGAAAAAGATATACCTAAGAAAAAAAACAAAACAGTTGATTGTGAAGGAAATACAGGTAATGATGGAAACTAAGATAACCTGTCACCAATGATAATTAATATCCTTAGGGAAAGTTAAGTGAATATTATATTCATAATACAAGACCAAGCTACTATGAACATGGAGCAAGTGTCGTACAAGGAGAAATAATTCTTGGCAATTAAAAATATGATTGCCAAAACTGAGTATAAAATAAATGGAAGTTCTGGCTAATATAACAGACATGGAATCTATTATAGAATAAATGAAGAAAGGAATAAATGAATACATGAAGAAAATCCATAAATAGCCACATTAATCTGAAATTTCTCAGCTCCACTTGTAAAGAGAAAATCCAAAATTTTCCAGAAAAGAAATCTGGATACCTAGAACTTTTATCCAGACATCAGATTTCTCATGGGTGATACAGAATACTAGAAATTAATGAAGCAAGGCATGTATTCAGACTTTGTGCTTTTATTTTTTAAAGATTAATTTAATTTATTTATTTCTCCCCACCCCCTTGTTGTTTGTACTTGCTGTGTCTGTTTGTCTTCCTTGTTTCTTTTGGAATTACCGGGAACCGAACCCATGACCTCCAATGTGGGAGGGAGTTGCCTAATCACTTGAGCCACCTCTGTTCTCTGCTTTGTTGTGTCTCTCATGTTTTTTCTTCTTGTACGTCTTTTTGCATCGTCATGTTGCATCAGCTTGACATGCCTGCTTGTCACGTCAGCTCGCTGTCTTGCTCATCTTCTTTAGAAGGCACTGGGAACCTCCGCTCCTTGCTTTTATTGTGTCTTTCATTATGTTTTTTCTTCTTGTGTCTCTTGTTGCGTTATCTTGTTGCATTAGCTTGCTGCACCTGCCAGTCACGCCAGCTCGCAATCTTATTTAGGAGGCACCAGGAATTGAATCAGGGACCTCCCATGTGGTAGGCGGGAGCTTAATCACTTGAGCCACATCCACTTCCCTGTATTCAGACTTTGAATCTAGAAAATATAAACCTGATATGAAGGAAAACTGAAAGACTGAGAAAGTTTAATCTTCTGCACATCTTTATAACATTACTTAAGGTTGTGGTTCAGGAAAATAACAATAACAAAAGAGAAAACTTAAAAAATAGAAAAATATTAGCTCCCAAACAGAAGCAACTCAGAATTGTATTTGAAAAAAAATCCCAAGAAGATAGTGATGCAAATGACATAGACCTTGATCTGTCCAATTTAGACTAGAAAATAAAAATGTTTTTTTTTAAGGGATGCCATTTTGGACCTCGTGGGGTAGGAGGAATCAAGTATCTTAGAAACCCTTGATAATAAGATGAAGCTATAGTTCTTTTCTGTATAGAAGAACATGAAAAAGTAATTGGATCTTCCAGCAAAAGAAGAATAATAAAGTCATGATCTGAATACGAAGAAAACTAAAACTTGACATGAGATGCCTTGTAAAGAAAAGGAATCTATTTGACCTTAATACTTGGAAGATTCTGTTACATAAGTGGCATAGACTTAGGAACCTAGAATTATGCCTCTGCATCTAAGTCAACTTATTTTAATCGATTCTTAGTGACCAAATTTATATTGCCAAAATGTAAATGCATAATGATTTTCAATGTTTTTGAATGAACTTTAGGAAAATTCCAGAAGATTTAATGTACCTACTCTGAATTTAGAGAAGATAAAATATTTCACAGAAATTGATAGTGAGGGCAGAGGTAGTGGTAGAAAAATATAGTCACTTCTTCATACAATAGACATACACTATTTGAATGAAAAGGAAATTCTAAAATTGGGTAACTCAGGTAGCAATGATATCTTATAGCCATAAATCAAAAGATATTAATGACAATGTATCAAGCAATATTTTTTAAGAATATAATGATAATGACCATAAAAAATTTAAAACAAAAGAGGTAAACAGCTATCTCTCAAGAGTAGGAAAAGAAGTATAAAGTGTGCATTTTGAACAAGGTGCATTTATTTCTGTTATGATGTATAAATATGGGTTGAAAATATTTTAAGGAGGCCCAACACTGTATTATTTAAAATTCTGAATAAAATCTTCAAGATTGAGGAATGAACAAACATAAGGGAGAAATGAAACCATGGACTAAAGTAAACTTATTATTGTAGTAAAGATAGTGGTTGCCAGAGATTTTGAATGGAGGGAGAAAGAAGAATAGGTAATACAGGACATTTTCAGGGCATTGGAATTGTTCTGCATGATTTTGCAATGACAGATACAAGCCATTATACATTTTGTAAAAACCTATAAAATTGTACAGTGCAAAGTATACACCATAATGTAAACTATAGACCATGGTTAGTAGCAATGCTTCAATATTTGTTCATCAATTGTAACAATGTATCTTATCACACTAATGTAAGATACTATTAATAGGGGAAAATGTGAGAAGGGTAGGGCATGGGGTGTATGGGAATTCCCTGTATTTTGATCTAACATTTCTGTAATCTAAAACCTCTTTTAAAATAAAGTTAAAAAAAATCCCGAAGAAAGGATGTTTCCCACTTTAAGTAGCAGAAATTTTGACTCAACTCAACTTACACCACAATGATATTTATTATGTCAAATAACTCAAAGTCCCTGCAGAGGAGTTGCTTGTTTCAGCAGCTCAATGACCTCACGGATATGTCACATCTTTACATTTCGTTATTGTGATGTCCACAGTATTTTGGATATGCTCTCAGGAACCATCCAGTTGCAAAATGGCTGTGGCAGTCCCAGGCCTCCAGAACAAAAATGGAAGTATCATAAGAAGTAGTACTCTATCTTCCCATACTTCCTTCTCAGAAGTGAAAAAAATCTTTCCCGTAAGTTTCCCTTTAGGCCAGGATGAGATCACAAATCCGTGTGTATAGCGGTCAATGCAAAGGCAATGGTATTAATATGAGGTGCTTAGGCAAATCATGATTTGCCACAGAAAGTAGGAATGATACAAAGGATGATTGCTTAAACAGAACTGTTCTGTTAGGAGTAAAAATAAGTAAAGAGTAGGCAAAACAAATATGTCACGGAAAGTTCTCCAGGCAGAATCATTGATGTAGTGGAGATTGGGGCTAGCAAACCTTGGTTTTAATCCTTACTCCCAAATCATCTCTCATCTGGGTCTGAATTTCCTCACCTGTAATATTAGAATGATGTGCTAGATCAGAGGTTCTCATAGACTATTATGCATCGGAGTCACTTGGAGGGTTCATTACAGCAGATTGCTGGGCACCACCCTCAGAGTTTCTGATTCAGGAAACCTGGGTGAGACTTAAAGTTTTGCATTTCTAAAGAGTTCCCAGGTGATGCTGCTGGCTTGGGACCTGTACATTGAAAACCACTGACCTAGATGAAGGTTTTCTGGAAGGCTCATCTTGATATCACTGGTGCCTGGCATAGTGACAGGCAAATTATAGGTGTAGAATCATGTGTTTTGTGAAAAGAATTAAATAAATGTATTCTATCTCTAACATTCAGTAAGTTTGAGTTATTCTGTGGGTCTAAAACTCCATCAACTACTGATTCTATTCTTCATTCCAATTAAGGATTTATTGTTGCCTACATCCCCAGATTGCTCATATATTAGAATATAATTTAATATTCATTAGTTCTTTGGTTTGATGTATCTATTCATCTGCCTGCCTGCCTGCATTATGCAAGTATATCTACAACAATATGTCCGTTGGTTTTCAACATTTTGGAGCTCAAGTGCTCGATAATAGTAAAATTCTATACCTGAGTTATTCTAAATCTATTTTGTGGTGTCCAATGCATGGCCAAAAGCCCATAATTGTGCCTGAGGCTTCATGCTGAGGGGAATTACTTCCTAAGCTTATGTGACTGCAGAACACATTTAAACATTGGCAGGATATCAAGCAAAGCTCATGAGATGTAATGTCCATTTGGATTAAAATTGACAACATAAATGATCTTGCAGAATAATTATCTGCTGTAAGAAATAGCTGAACCCTGACTTATACACATTTTAAGAAACGTAAGAAAACAAAATAGAATAATTACCATTTAAATTATGACAAAAAGAACAAAATAAAATAAAATACTTCACTTCATATGTTGATAAAAAAACATTTCAAAGGACATTTTAATGAGACCAGTGCTTTGATTTTTTCTTTTTTACTTAATATTAAGAATAATTTCACAGAATTGATTCTTCATATTGTGAAGAGCAATAACTCTGTTGGTGTGATTTCTCTCCACTATGGTATTATAAGGCAATCCTGTTTACAGAAGTCTGTTGCATAAAAAATAAGTTAAGGACTCTTGAAATACATTATTCCAAAAACTATTAATTGATTTCTATTACAATATACCTCTTCTGATATTTTCTTTTAAAAAAGGCTTCCACTGTTCATATTCTGTTTGATTTATTCTGACATTTTAAACAAGAAAGTTTTTTTTGTTTTTAATTTAAAACTTATTTTTTCAATCACACATCTATGGGGCCTAGTCTCTAAATAATATTGAATAACAATTGTTGAATTATAATGTTGAAAATATAAGCTAAAATGTATTATAAGCTAGTAATCTTCAAAATGAAGACAAATCAGTGAGTTGCTTTATTTGTGAATATTGCCCCAAAATTGGCTTTCAAGTCCAAAATGGTCAATCATGCATTGGCTAATTTCTACTGTTATTTATTTTCATTTTGTGTATGAGGTATATTATTTAATAATACTAATAACTATATATATTGCTTATCTTTCTTACATATGTTCAAATATATTTTAGGTAATATTGTTATTATTGTAACAATCGTGTGTCAGTGGGTGTCTGTGAGAACACTTATTGATATCTCACAAAGACATTTGTGGCCATGCTGGAATTGGAGAAACAGTATAAAGCCAGGACTTATAAGACTCCCTTAGGTTCCGGTCACTGACACAGACAGACATATTCTCTTCAAATCAGTCAAATTCAGACTTTGTACCCAACACCACGTGAAAAGTACTCTTATAGAAGCTACCAAGGACCACTGGGTTGCCATTTCTAATAGTCAGTTTTTTTGTTTTTTTGTTTTTTTTTTTTAAAGATTTTATTTATTTATTCATTTATCCCCCCCTTGCTGCTTGTGCTCGCCGGGTCAGCCAACCACGCCGTGCGGGCGGGCCTGCCTTCACCAGGAGGTCCCGGGAACCGAACCCAGGGCCTCCCACATGGCAAATGGGAGCCCCACCGATTGAGCCACAGCCGCTTCCCTCTAATAGTCAGTTTTTAATCCTCATCTTACCAGATCTCTTAGCAGCTTTGGTCACGGGTGATCTCTCCTCCTTGAAACCCTTTCTTCTTTGAACCTCCACTTCACCACTTGTGGCTCTCTTGCTACCTTCTGGCCACTCCTTCTGAGCCTCTTTGATGGATCCTCTTTATTTTCCTGATCTCTGATTTTTGGAGTGTTCCGGGCCTCAGTCCTTGGTCCTTTTCTTTTTTCTCTCTAAACTCCAAACCAATATATCTGACTACCTACTCACAGCCTCATCTTGGATGTCTAACAGAATTCTACCCCTCCAGGGATACTCTTCTCGCTGTCTTCCCATGACAATAAGTAGCAACTCTATACTTCTAGTTTCTCAGGACCACACACTTGGAGCTATCTTTAACTTAATTTTTTTTCTCATCATCAATTCTTCTGAAAATTCTGTTGGATTACATTCAAAACATATCCAGAATATAAATGCTTCTTAGCATTTCTATCACTACCACTCTAGTCCATCGGCTCTCACCTGTATCATTGAGATTGTCTCCTAATCTGGTATTTCTGCTTCTCCCTTGAACATCTACAGAAATCCAGAGGGTTCTTTATAAAAAAAAAAACACACAAACATATTCAGGTCATGTCATTTTTCTGCTCAACACCCTCCAGGGGCTTCCCCTCCTACAACAGATAAAATCTAAGATATATTTGATGGCCTGACAGGATTTACATGATCTGCCTTCCAATACCTTCCTCACTGATGGCCTGACTCTTTCTCTCTAGCCACACCACACTGGCCTTCTTTTTGTACTTCAAACATGCCCAGCACACTCTTGTCTCAGGTTCTTTGTCCTTTCTCTTCCCTCTTTCTGGAATACTCATCCTCAGAAGAATATTTATTTTAGGCTTATTTTAAAAGGTACCTTATATAGACCATCCCATCTAAAATTCTACCTTCTCCCCAACCTAATCACACTTTATTTCTCCATGCTTTATTCTTCTTTTTATTACTTAGCATCATTCAAAATATTACACACACACATACACACATGCACAGTATATAGTGGAGTCAATAACAACTCCATTCTTCCAATTATTCAGGAAAAAATTTTAAGTCATCCTTGATTTATCTCCTCTCATATTCCCTATCCAACTCATCAGCAAATCCTTCTTGGTTTCATTTTCAAAATATGTATATTTATATATGGATATAGACCTAGATATTATATTGGTAGTTAGATATAGATGTATAGCTATAAATAGGCTTTTTCTACTTCTCACCACATTTGCTGCCTCATTGTGTCTCAGCCGGCTTATTGCAGTAGCTTTCTAACTGATATCTCTGCTTTTGACCTTGGCCCTCTAAGTCACTTTACAATGAAGTAGCCTGAGTGATCCTATTAAAATGTGTCAGGTCATGTCACTCTTTTGATGAAAATCCCTAATAACTGCGTTTCACCTGAAGGAAAAGCCAAGTTCTTATTTGACAATTGAGGCTCTATTTGATCTCTCACAGCTGTTAACTTTCTGAAATCCTTTCCATTCTCTTTCAGGATTGTTTATTCTACTCCATCCACACTGGCTTCCTTTCTGTTCCCTGAAAACTGTAGGAATTTTGCACGCACTTTTGTCCTTTCTGTCAGAAATGGTCTTCCAACACATAGATATCCAAAGATTGTCCCTCCCTGCCTTCAAGGCGCATACCCAAAGTCATCTTCTCAGTAAAAACTTGCCTGGGCATCCCACTCACATTTGAATATCCCTTATACATCATTTCTTTTTTCCTGAGTTTTTCTTTTTCTTATTGAACATTCCATAATTATTTCCTGATTCACCTTGTATTTTTCTCTTTCCTCACTGGATTATCTAGTTTTACTTTTTTTCCAGTATCTTCAATTTCTAGATCCATGCCTGGTATATAGTAGATACCCAATAAAATATTCTTGAATAAACAAATGTATTATTAAATTTCCTTATGTGTTTATTGTCTGTCTCTCCTTACTAGAAAATAATCATGGAACTGATTAAACCATGGAATGCCATGATATGATAATCTAGATAAATAAAGACAGAGAGCTTTGACCTACTCACTTCTAAGTCCTCTAGAGAGGGATCATTTCTCCCAATATTTAGGGGGGAGTTAGTCATGCACAGTTGTATGCAAACAAAGATAGAAAATGGTGTGAATAAAAGGCCATTCAACCAGTCCCATAAGGGGTCATTACAAAAGCTCCTAGACAATACTCTCCTTTACATATCACATTGCTTCTGAATCTTTATTCCTAAGGGTGATTTTTATATAAAGCTCCTGCTTATTTCTTAGTGTATGTGTTTGTATGTATGTATAAACACACATACACATATTTCTTTTCCTTATAACTATGTCATGCTAGAACAGCATTTTGATGGGAAATTGATGGAAATGTTTAGATTTTTATCTGGAAATCTGCTCGAATTATTATCTGAATTAACAATTTGCTTGAAAAATCTGTGACCAGGTTGTACTTGAAAAGCACCCACTTTCTGGTTTTATTCCTCTTTCTCTTTCCTCTGAAACTTTTCTTTGTGCAATGCTCTACTCAAATTGGTGATTTCTGTTATCTTGTTCTCACTTTTGTATCTTGCATATGTTTTTCCCCTCACCTGAAATGCTCCATGAAAATGATTCTGTCTATTCCCGAGGACATGTGACTATTTACATTTAAATTAAACTAAAATGATATAAAATTCCAGTTCTTCAATCAGACTGACCACATTTTATGTGCTCAATAATCATTTAGCTAATGCCTACAACCCAAATATCAAACATTTCCATCATCACGAAAAGTTCAACAGAAAGTACTAGGAGCACGTGATGTGCAAGTAAGAAACTCCTTTCTTTTCCAGTATTGTCTCCTCTACTTCCCTTAGGAATTCAAAACAATGTTCATCATTCCATAGATGCTCAATATTTGGGAAGTCATTATAGTTTGTCAAGTGTAACTGAATATGATCTAGCCTCCAAATTCAAATTACACAACTAAAAAAAAAGCATTTGTTTCCTTTTTTCCTCCTAGAGTGAAATGATAATCTCTACCTTCCATAAGCAAGAAATATTATCATGCCAGATAGAAATATTGTCACGTTAAATTGATGAAATTGTAATCTTATTCTTGTCTAATCCATCAAGCTAATGTTCAGTAAAGTTGATCTTATGACCTAACAAGATTTTGGTAGTTTCACATGATTATTGTGTGTTTCTATTGATGTTTCAAAGTTATTTGCCTCCTCAAATGCTCCTCTTAACCAGGGTGGATTGGCTTACACACCCAGGGAGACAGTAATCTGTTAAGTTTCATAAGAGCAGCTGACAGGATAATTAAGCATGCTTATGTGCATCCCACCTGACTAGGTAAATATAAGGTGGCTCCCCCAGGGAAAAAATAACCCCAATGATACCTCTTAGCCATGAGGCTACTTTCATTTTATTGTTTCCTTTCTCTTATATTCAGCTTGCAAAAAGTTGAAAAAGATAAACACACACATGGCACACACACATGCAAAGAAATTGGTTCGGGTGGCAAGTATGATTTTGGAAAATGGAGATTTTGTGTCACAATGAGACATAATGAGTACCTAGTGAATATCCTAGAGAGATTTTTTAAACCTTCATGTCACTGAAAAATAATATATATTAATTTGGGACCAGCATTAGCAACACAGAATTGTCTAAGTGTGGGCCCTATAAGGGAAACATTAACCTTTCTGGTGACAAAAATTCAAAATGAGAAAGTGAGGAAAGAAAGTCACATGTTTACCTCTAGAATGATTTACTGTTCTGCTGAGGTTTTCTACAAGAATGAAAGGAAATTTATAAGTCAAGTGTGTAACTATACTTTACAAAAGGATGTGAAGTTTTGAGAAGATCAAATGCATGCCTTGTAAGCATACTTACGGTTCAAGACAAACTGTAAAAAGAGTCTTCTCTCTCCTCTTATCATTCTTTATTTCCTTTATTCCTTTCCTTCTTCCTGTTTATTCTTCCCATTTGTTTGCATTATTGAAATGTCTGCCTGTTTAATACTCTTCCTTAAGGGTCATTGCTGTGTTCAGTTGATTGTAAAGAGAAACTGCATATAAACTACGCAATCACTATGCAACCACCATATTGCTGAATAAGCTTCTTAGGCAAAAGGCCCTAAAATTTTATATTAACTCTTAAGTGAAAATATGAAAGACAAAGTAAACACCAGGACAGAGAAACTTTCTATCACTGATGATTTTTCCTATGAATCACAGACAGAGAAGTATTAACATACCTACTGCCTATATCTTCTCATTAAGACACTGTGAGTCTAACCACATAAGGACTCCTCCATAATTTACCATAATATATAGAGGTATTACCTCCAGGCAGCTGAAATTATGGGAAACAATTAAATCAAACACTATGGTGCTACCTGTGTGGGTAGAAAACAACCTAGAAATTCAAATATCTGCCCCACCCTCACAACCAGAAAATGGCTATCCAGCCTTCTCCTGGCTGGGTTAACAAGGTGTACTATTTAAATTACAGATTTCATTTGCAATGGGAGGGATATGAATACAACAACCTACCCCTCTATTTATCAATAAAGATTTCCTGCATCTTTCTTTTATTGAGACACTATTCCTATGGTCTGTATTTACATACAAATCAACTCTGTAAGGCTGTGGAACCAAGAGAGATGCAGCAGAAAGCATTTCTGTTGTTGCGTGCTTCCATTTTTGAAGGTGACATTAAATAATATTACCTGGAATAATGAGGAAAGCTGTATTGGCTGCTGTGGCTTGGGAAAATGGCAAGAGCAGAGGGAAAGTCGCAGCACGGTGATCACAAGGTGAGCTTTAAAAAAATAATAAAACACCAATTAAGAATAGTGACTATTTATTGAAGATCTGATGTAATATCTGTTTTAGTAAAAAAGATGTATATTTTGCCAGTTACGTTGGATGTCAATGTCATAGTATTTGCGGGGTAAAATTTGCATACCCTCTTTCTCAGGCAGCTATTTTATTATTATCACCTTGTTTGGGATTTTTCTCTTAAAAGAATCTGTGCAGAATCCCATGACATGTGAAGATTGAAGGAGTCCAAGTCAAATTCTGCATCTCAAACCATTTTCTCTAATGGTGGTCACTCAAGAGCTCTTGCCGTATCCCTAAAGTCCATTGCTGTTGAATTTTCTCTTAGCCTATTCTCCTGCAGAACAATACATGTCATAAGAAGACTGAAGCATTTGAACTATGATTTGAGAAACTCAGCTCACTCCTAAAATCTGGCCAGTGTATTTAATTAAGAGCACAATTAAATGTCTTTGATATTTCCTTATAAAAAAGTGTAACTCCCCAAGGTGGAAACATATTTCATGCTCATCACATTAACTTGGTTACATAAACAAATAACCATATACCTGAATGCAAAAGAAATGGACACAATATTAGCTACTGGCTTCGTCCTCTTTGCATCCAGAATAAGCAATTGCTTTTGCATAGAATTATTTTCAATCAGCGATTGGTCATGCTGAACAAATATTTTGTAAATAAGCCAACAGTAACAATTCAGCCTTCCCATAAAATTAATTGACTCCTATCTGCTGTGACTCTTAAAAAATTTCCCTTGGGTTCTCTTAATTGGTCAGGATGGGTCAAGACTAGAACAGTAACTTCCACCATTTTCCTAAGTTTTCCGATTCATGGACATGCATAACTTGTAATAGTTACAGCCAACCTAAAGTTCATTACACGGTTTTAGAGTGAGGAGGACTTGTGAATTTTAGGGTTGGTTTTGCTGAGCTTAGTGTTTCCAACATGCAGTGACTGAATTTAAAGGGCCCTTTACTTATGTGTTTAACAAGAGTTTGCTTAGGAACAAGTGAAGATATACAGAGACTCATTCCATAGGAGAACACAGTTCTACAGGTCTCAGTCTAACAGAAGTATCATCACCTTCACTATGGAAATTTATCAGCACTGAAAGAGGAGAAAGAGAGAATAAGGAAAAAAAAACAGGTATAAAAATATATAATCTTTCATCTAGATTCTATCACAGACTTATAGAAGTCTGTTATATTATATATATTATATACATAATATATTATTATTATCTATATATTATAGAAGACGTTTATTGATAAGTAAATCATGTATTTATGTATGTATGTATTCATAATTTAAATGCCCAGCTTGTTTCAAAGAGTATGTATGATAATAAAACCATATCTAACAGAAATTTTATATACTAAGTAAAATATTAGAGAATGGAAAAATAAAAATAAGAACAAAAAAAAAATAAGATCACCAAATTGCCTCTGAGATTTTTAGTAGTCAATGAAAAGGGAGAAAAAAATATTTTTATAAATCATATATTTTAAAAAATCAGAAGATCACCAAAGATGCAGTACAATGATGTCATGAAGCACAACCCTTGAGAGATATTTATATGGTGGACTAATATAAACATATTCCTGTATAATATATTATTGATGATTTTAAGGGGTCTTTACAGCAAATACTGCAATGAGGAACACTGGGCTATGATTTATCAGGCTCTTAGATTGAGGGGGTCATGGCCAAAACACAACTATTGAAACCAGTCCTGTCAGCATCTTCCGTACCCCCCAAAAAAAATCCAAAAAGTAATCTGGAGATCCCCTTCTATAAACTGAAAGGTTTCAAGCATGCACATACATGTACTCACACAAAAGCAATTCATTGTGAAAAGTGGAAATGAATTATTATATAAGGAATTCTATTTAGGGCAAGACTTATGTAAAGATCCCCTCAACTGAAGCAGTATTAAGCCCATTTTTCCCTTATGGCATGATAGGGCATGAACAAGGATAACATATAATAAGTAGGGAAAAAAAGAATACTGACAGAAGAAAAGAGAATTTTCATATCCAACAAAGTTCATGGAAGGCTACTCTGAAGTGGTTTCTGCTATGTTGACCCTAACTTCTAAATTGAAGACATTAGAGTCTTTGTGGTTAATGGATGCTTTGGGGGATTTAACAAGTCCTCCAACCCAATATAGAAATTCTTTCTACAATTTCCAGCATCTTCTTCTTAAGCACATTAACTTCATTTTTTTTTTCCACATTGTCCAGTCTTTCTTTTTTCATATTTTCTATTCTTTCTTTTTTTTAGAAATTCCATGCCTATAATTGATATAAAATTCACTTTGCTCTGAATATCCACTCATTGGGCTCATCTTACAGAATTCTCAGATGTTGATGCTAATCTCACTTTTATTCAACAGTCTCTTACATGCCTTAGGGGACAGAATGCATCGTTTATCTCTGTGTTTTTGTATTAGAGATTAAATATCCACAAGTATATCAATCATTCTCCTCTTAACAGAGGTTTTAGAACATTTACCCTGCTCAGAATGAATTCTAGTTAGTCAACATCCTTCTTACAATAATATACAAAGAAGTAGAAGCCAAACTGAAACATGAAGGAAATAGCATGTGGGGTTGGGAATGACAGGCCCAGGCTGGTTCAGCCTGTGCTTGTTCTCGGTGAAAGCCTAAACACACAGGAAAGCCTGATCCTTAGAGTGAGCTCAAGACAGTTTCACAATCTTGTCTCCAACTGATTTCTCTACCATCTTTATTTCATAATGCTACCAACCAGCATATCACCATAGTATATTAAAATTTCTTGATAAATTGTTTCATTTGGAATATGTTCTCCCTATTCCCTCTTCCAGCCCACCCCCTTCCGTCTTCTCTTCCAGCTATGAAACTGGCCAGAACCAATTTTGTTGAGTAAAATGCATAGTGGGATGAATCACCTTCTTTCTTTGGAGAGTAAGTTATATTAGTGATTACAAACAAAGTTTTGCCTTGACTATTAAAATAGTCAAGGTATCATAGGTGGTTAATGGATGCTTAGTTCTACAAAAAGACTTTGGAGCTATTTACATAAATTATGGTTAAGTTCAGTCTCCATGAAGTTCCTCTGAAATGGACTGTTGAACCAATATAGTAATTTACATATACCCCTCTTAGGTTTAGCTTTTAGTTTGATATTTCTGTGTCAAAATTTTTTAGAATCCTGACAAATGTGTTATCTGCAGGTTTGAAAACTATATTCATTCATGTCATTGATTATAATGTTTTGTAGAGATCTTAGAGTGTGTCTCCATGAAAATTTCTCCTAGCTGACAACATATTTTAAAACAATTCTCTAATTAAAACAATTCTAGTAAACATAAATCAACACCCTATTATATTTTATTTGCTAAAATGTTTCTACAAGTTGCCCTTGATATAGACTACTATCTCTAGTGTAATGAAAATGAAAATGAAAATAATTGCACATGACTTCACCTCTAATTCAAAGGTAAAAAAATCCATTCCTAAAATTCTGTGCTATAACTAGACAAGGGAATAAGTTTCAATCTTTAGTTCTGTAGTCCATATTTACTCCTTTTCTCAAATTGGGATATTTTGTCATCTTCTTTCTTTTGTCAGTTTTCCATTCTCCATGAGTTTTTCAAACATTAGGATTTTTTAAAACGTAACACTGGTGAAATGTCCTCTCACTACTCTGAATACACTTTTCCTGACTCTAGACAGTTGCCACTTTCAAAGAGGTTGAGTTGCTCTACCATTATTTATTCAACTATATTTGGTTTCATTTCCCTTTGAATGTTGTTGCTATAATGTTGCCAGTTTGAAGATAATTAACTTTGATGGTGATGTCACTTGTCTAGATGAATTGCATAAGATAATTAAATCAGAAAATAAAGAAAAGAAAAATAAAACTTTGTCATTCATAGACATGGATTTGAATCTCAATTCCAACAGTAATTTGACATACAATTATGTCCATATTAGCTTATATTGGTTTCCATATGTGAAAACAGCAAGAGAATAGCTCACACAATGGAAATTTTTTGTCTGTTTGCATTAGTTGAACAATAAGAGAGCATATTTAAATTATCTAGCACATACTAGAATGAAAAAAAGGTGTATTAGTGTTTTGTTGCAAGTTGCAAAAATAAGCCCTTGCATTTTTTCTCATGCAAAATTATGAGCTGCAATTGCAAATGAAATTCTAGATATAAAATCTCCCATTCCTTTAAGTTATCTCATAATAAGGAAAGATTTCATTATCTCTACATTAGAGATGAAGTAACTGAATCTAATATAATGAAACTTAAAGCAAGTTGTCCAGTTTTACACAGATCATTAGCAATAAGGGAAAAGCAATAGGGGTGCAGTGTAAATGAAGCATCTTTAGCACTGAGAAGAGGAAATATAAAAATAGAAGAAAAAGTAATAAACAGATTGATGAAACAACTCTAAATAAAGTCTTTTAACAAGAATCTGAAGTTAGGTGATGTTAGAATCTCTGTTCTTGAGAGACAACCATCTATGATTTATTGTTTTCTCCCACCAGGCTGAGGCATTTCCAATCGTTACATTAAATTTTTATTCTCTTAAGAGATGCCTTATATTAAGACTGTGTTCACTACTTTAAAGGTCCAAGAACAAAGTTAAATGTTTTCTTTAATCTTCAAGGTGAGTGTCTGCAGCCGGTGTCACTATGTAGAAAAAGAAATATTGGTTAAAGCAAATTATGTTATACACTGAACTAATGGCAGGGGGAGGAGTTGAGAAATATTTGATGGAAGAAATGAAAGTTGAAGCACTAGGATCTCCTTAATTTTATTGTGAGTGAAGGGGCCCTCTTTAATTGTTTAAAATTAAGTTATTTTGGTTCTTGATCTATTTTTTGGACATATGTACTTTCAAAAATATAAGAATAAAAGAATAAGCCTTTAAAACCTCTGGGCTACTTGTGGCAAGAACTATCTTTGCAAAAGATTTCTGTGCTCAGAGATTTTTGATCCAGCTACCTGGGAGAGTCTAAGTGACGTCTTCAGATGCTCAGTTTACTTTGAGGAAATAGCATAATTGTTAGGAAACTTTGGCTCAGAATGTTTTAGCTAAAAACTCATTTCTGACACTGCCCAGTTGAGAGTATTTAGAGATACTGCACAAAACCCATTATTTAAGTGAGATTGCAGTTGTCAAATGATAAAAAATGAAATATACTAAAATGTTCAATATGATGATGTTTGCATAAAATTTTGCATTGTAGCACATTGTCTGAGAGCTAAGAGTTGCACAGTGAATTTTTTGTGAAGGGGAAAATAAAGCCTTTCTCACCAATTCATATAAAGCCTTAAGGTATGCATATATTATAATTAAAGTTGGCAAAGGTGAGCCAATGCTTTTGTAGATAACTTGATGCATTTTAAAGGCAACAATTTGAAGACCAAAAGCTCACAGGAATGCAAAATAATAACTAATGTTCTGATTTTAAAATTTCTGAGTTTTACTCCTACAAAAGGATGTGGTCTGTCTGAAAGTTCTGTCGAAGTAAATGGAAAAAGGAAAGACAGCTAAACATACAGAAATTGTAGCCTTTTGGGGTTTATACATCATAGTTGGCAACATGGATGATATAGATTTTGGAAGAAGAAATTGATATAATGAGCACCTTTTTAAAATGAGATTTTAATTCAAATTGTCATCATAACTGAGTTCCACAAAACTGGCAGTTTAGGAAAAAATAATATATATTCCTTGGTTTGGACCCTGGTGGTAAGATTTTTTATTGTATTTTTTTTATGCAATGTGATATTTGTCTGTTGCTTTAACATTTTACCTGTGTTTTATTTTTTTTAATAAAATACTTAAATCCACACTTTTCAGCCATTAAGATCTTAGTTTGACAATCAGTCTTGGTTTTACAAAAAGATGAGTGACATGCAGGTAAACATAAATTTAAGTTTCAGTAAACCTACATACTATTTTTAAGGACAGACAAATCCTTGAACAGCTGCATATCACTCACTTGGCACTAAATTTTGTTGCTAATTATTCTAAGGCACATGGTGTCCCTTAGCTTTCCTCTTCTATCAGCTTCTGCTCTGGAAACATGGATACTCAAGCCACAGTGTAAGTATATGGAAGTCTAAGGCTCAGATGGCTTTTTAGTTCCTGCCCTCCAAACACACACACCAAGTGGCACCTGGGTCCTTTAATTGCCAAGCTCTCTTTTCCCTTTTCCCTCTATGAGTGACCAGAGAGGGGATTTGGCAACCCTTGTCTTCTCTTGCCCTTTTGGATTGTTCTTTAGCAAGAAACATCTGCGACTGTGTCTGGCTTCTGCTGGCTCTGCTGCTGGCTATTCCATAGCCTGAGCTGTCCTAAAGTCACCTGATGAGCTGACTCTAAGCCACTCAAGGAGAAGACATGAGTTAAAACTTAAAATTTGACCTTATTTCAGTCCTGCTAACTTTAGAAAAGCCATCCTTCAAAAGGCACTTCTGTTTCCTTCTTCTTCAATGTTATCTTCTATCTTATTATTTATTTTTCCAATTCACATGACAATAGTCTAGGCATTGTACTGGACTCTTAGGAATATTATTTCTAATCCCCACAGCAAGCATTCAAGTTGGGCATGACTTTTCTTAACCTCTTCAATTAACAGAAAACAGTTCAGTATGTACTCAATGACACAACCATAGCAATAAGCAGAATTGGGTCTCAAACACAGACCTCTCTGACTCTATCAGCCCATGCTACTTCCAACATACTTGCAGAGGCCATATTGCTGTGACAGCAGGGCTCTAGCTGTCAGTTCACAGCCAGAAAGGCACATGATATTCTCTGTGGCAAGAATACATAAAAAACTAATGCTAGCTCCATTTTAGCATTTTAATAAATATAATTCCCTCATTTTTCCCATTTGATTGGTTCTGCTGCCACACACAGGAAATCTTCATCCATTTGCTGTTAATTTATTTCAGTTGTTTATTCCATTTACCTCTCTCCTAACCTTTTTGTGTGGCGGTTGACATATTTACTTACTTCTACATATTTTATATGCTCTACAAAATATTAAATTTTGAGGAATTATGGGAAGATGGTAGAGTAGGAAGCTTGAAGAATCAGTCCCACCACCAGAACAACTATTAAACAGGCAGAAACTGTCAGAATCAACTATTTTGAAATTCCAGAGTCCAGTAGAACACGCTAAGCATCCAGGGAAGAACAGGAAGAAGAGGTTGGTAAATTATTGTAAATACCAGTAAATTGCTCGTTCTGCATAGCTGTTATTGTCACCCAATCCCACTTCTGCAGCAGGCAGTAGTGGGGTCTGGCTTCTGGAGTAGTTTGCTGGTGCCAGAAAGGGACATAAAATCCACATCTGTAAGATTTGGGGTAGGGTTGGGAAAATGTTTGATCACTGCTTTTGATTAGCTATGTTGGATCTCTGGACAAAGGCAGTGGTGGAGACTTGAGGATGGTATGCTCCCTCAAAGTTTCAGAGGACAATTGCAAGGCTGCATTTTCTGGACAAAGGCCAGGTCAAGAAAGTGCAACTTTGGGAGCCATGGAAGAAACTCCTGGTGTCCATCCTGGACCCACTGTTGTCCTTTCTCCAGGACAGCTTGGAGCTAGCCAGCACTCCCTTTTCTGGCCTTTTTCAGCTTGGAAAGACTGACCTAAGAAACTTCAGTATGCTCCTGCTCCCAGAATTTGCCCTCCAGTCAAAATGAGCTTGAAACAGTGAAAGTAATGTAAGAAAAAATTGGAACAACTGGCCTCGGGCAAAGTCTTACCTCCTTTAAGTCCAGCAGTGGAACACCTGGGAGAGGGAGTTGGTCTGTTTCCTGGGAAATAGAGGGGACATTCAAACTCTTGTAATTAGGGGATCTCCTAAGGGCACTAGCAAGCAGAAGTCCAAGGCAAGAAACAGGCCCAGAAAAGACAGGGAAGACCCTGCACATTAGCTTTGGGCTCACCTTCATGATAGGACGTCTGAACTCTGATGGAAAGCATCAGCCAATGCACAGCCAACTTGCATAGAAGGAAAGGGTACTTTTGCTTAGGTTTGTTTGGTTTTGTTAGCTTGTGACACTCAAGGAAATATCTGTCATACCACCACCAGAATGCAAATTCAAGAAACAAACATCTTGGAAAAAGTTTCCAGAGTTAATATTTTAAAATAAAAAATTTACAGTGGGCAACAAAGAATACAAGACAAAGAAAGAAACAGGAAATGACCCATTCAAAGAAAGAGGATAAAAATCCAGAAAATATCAATAAAGAAGAAGACCAGATTGTGGACACACCAGACAAAACCTTTTTTAAAAAAGGAAGCTCCTCATTATATACAAGGAAATGGAGGAAAATACAAAGAAAGAACTAAAGGATATCAGAAAAACAATGAATGAACAATATAAGAATATCAACAGAAAGATAGAAATTTTAAAAAGGAACCAAATGAAAGTTGGAGACCAAAATAACTGAAATAAATAATTTCCAGGAGGGCTTCAACACCAGACTGGAGCTTGAAGAAGAATCAAGTGAGCTCGAAGGCAAGACAATTGAAATGAATCAGGCTGAGAAAGAGAAAGAAAAAAATAATTATAAAAGGCAAAAATAGCCTAAGACACCCCTGGGATGCTATTAAGTATACCAATATATGGATTATTGAAAAGCCAAAAGGAAAAGAAAAAAAAGAAGAGGAATATTCAAAGAAATAATGACAGAACACTTCCCAAGCATAGCAAAAGATGAGAATATGAACATCCAAGAAGTCCAGAGAACATCAAGCAGGATAAAAATATTTCCTGTCATATACTGACCAACAGTAGAATGCAAAGGACAAGGAAAGACTTCTGAAAGATGCAAGAGAAAAGCAGTATGTTATGTGCAAGGGAGTCCCAATTCTATTAAATGTTGATTTCTTATCAGAGACAAAGGAGGCAAGAAGGTAGTGGGTTGAAATACTTACAGTGTTGAAAGAAAACATTTGCCAACCAAGAATTTTATATCCCATGAGATTTTCTTTTGAAAAATGAGAGATATATTAAAACGTCCCTAGATAAACAAAAGCTGAGGGAGCTCATCACCATTAGACCTGCCCTACAAGCAATTCTAGAGGGAGTTCTTTAGACTGAAAGGACAGGACACTAGACAGTGGTTCAGAGTGGTATAAGGAAATAAAGACCTCCAGCAAAGAAATCATTTAGGCAAATATAAATGCCAATACTATTGTATTGAAGTTTTTGATACATAATTCCATTCTTACTTTCTACAGGTGCTAAAATGCAAATGAATCAAAAGTAATAATGAATCTATGGTTTGGACATAAAATGTACAAATGTATAATTTGTAACAAGGAAAAAATGGTAGGGGATGGAGGGATATTGGAAGAGTGTATGTGTATGCTATTGAAGTCCAAGTGGTATCAAATTAAATACAATTGTTATATATTTAGGGTGTTAAATTCTAATGCCATGTTAGCCATAAAGAAAATATGAGCATATATTAATATAGAAATGAGAAGGGACTCAATAAGATACAATATAAAATTTAAAAAAAAATGAAAATAGGCATTAAAGGAATAATTGAGGGACAAAAAAGGTATAAGACATATAAAGACTAAATAATAAAATTGGAAATGAAGAAATAAAACTTTCTTTATTTGCAGATAACATGATCCTAAAATATAGAAAATTCTGAAAATTCCACAACAAATCTAGATCTAATAAATGAACATAGCAAAGTGGTGGGGTACAAGATCAACACCCCAAAATCAGTAGTGTTTATATAAACTAGCAATGAACAATTGGAAGAAGAAATCAAGAAAAAAATTCCATTCACAATAGCAACTAAAAGAAAAACATATTTAGGAAATATGGAAGGAAATTCTGTATTCATGGACTGGAAACTAAGTATCATTAAATTGTCAATCCTACTCAAGCTAGCTTATAGATTGAATACTATCCCAATCAAAATTCCAACAACCTTCTTTGCAGAATTGAAGAAGCCAACCATCAAATTTATAGAAAGGGTAAGGGACTCTGAATAATTTAAACCATCTTGAAAAGGAAATAACGTGGAGGACTCACACTACTTACTTATTTTAGAACTTATTACATAACCACGGTAATCAAAACAGCAATAAGACAGACATATAGACCAATGGGATCAAATTGAGAGTTCAGAAATCAATCCTCATGTTTATGACCAAGCAATCCCACCTCTAGGTATATACTCAAAAGAACTGAAAGCAGGGATTCCAATAGAAATTTGCAGTAATTATAATATTATTATTCACAATTGCTAAAAGAGGAAAGGAACCCAAGTGTCCATCAACCAATGAATGGATAAACAAAACGTAGTATATATACACAATGGAATATTATTCAGCTACATAAAAAGAATGAAGTTCTGATATACAACGAGTGAACCCTGAAGACATCATGTTGAGTGAAATAAGCCAGACTCAAAAGGACAAATATTGCATGATCTCATTGATATTAAATACTTAGAATATGAAAACTGATAGAGTCAGAATTCAGAACTTAGTTTATCAGGGGAAAAACAGGGTGGGGATAAGGAATAGGGAGTTAAGGCTTAAAATGTACAGTTTCTATTTGGGAAAATCAAAAAGTTTTGGCAATGGATGGTGGTGATGGTAGCACAACATTGTGAATGTATTTAGCAGCACTGAATTCAATATTTGAATGTGATTAAAAGGGGAAATATTAGGTTGCATATGTTACTGGAATAATTTTTTTTTTAATGCATGGAACTATACAACATAAACAGTGAATCCTAGTGTAGTAACTAAAGTATTTCAAGCACACTAGGAAAAGAAAGAGAGAGAAGATTTAAAAGGATGAAAAGGAAGAAAATGAGGAAGAGTAAAAGAAGAGGTTTAGAGACTTTTTGCTATACTAATAAAAATTTACCATTCTTGCCATTTCTTTCCCAGACCTATTTCTCCTGGTTCTCAAATCCTTAGTTCCTCTTTAGTTTCCTTTTTGGCTCAGTCACAGCCTCTTGCTAGAGAAATTTACTACTCCTATATCCTCTAATATTGTGTTTTGTTTTAAACTCTGCACCTGTAATCACTAGCTGGCTGTGAAATTAATTTTTATAAATAGCATAGACATAATGGAAAAGAACAGAAAATATAAAAAATATTTCACATAAAAAATATAAGTATTGGTTCATTAAATATTTCTATTTGATAAATACCCATGAGTGTGTGTATGTGTGTAGGTGCTGGATCATGTGGAAAAATGAATTCTATATTGTTTGCATTAAAAAGTTTGAGATATACTGTTGATTCATTTTGTGCCCTCAACATTTAGATATACTACACCTGTGATTGAGAGGCCAACTGAAACTGTGGTCTGGAGCCAGAGATAAGGGAAGTATTGGAGAGACTTTTTGGGAAGAGGATAGAAATGAATTTTATTTAACATTCATGGAGAAAAATAAGAGTCAACACTCAAAAATAGTATATTTGTGCAGGAGAGATTTCAGTACTAGAGAATAAATATGTTGCACATATTTTAAGACCTGCAGAGAGTTGCTGATATTTTCAATGTGTGGTCTTTAACATCTGGGGTCCAGTTAGCACAGTTTAAGCACAAAAATACTTGCGTCAGAAACAAGGAAGTAATCTAAAGCTATTGCAGTCTTTTTTAAAGGACCCAGAAACTGACATGAATTGACCAATTTAAGTATGAAAAATGGCGATATTGATTATAACATATTCAATACTTAAAAATCTCTAAATCCATAATGTCAGAGAGAGGGAGAAAGAGAAAGAAAGGTATGTGTGTCGCAGGGGTGAGTGGGAAAGAAATTTAAATAATAATGCCAGCTTATCTATGTAGAAGGAAATAGAAAACAGAGAATATGTCATTTTTTTTCCGAGCCCCAATTTAAAAAGTGATTCAAGTAAGGTTCACAAACCACTCCTAAATCCATCAGCTGAAAGGTTTTGGGGAACAATATATACACTGTGTCAAAATAAACTACATATAACTTACTAATTGCACAGGTGAATGTGCACCTTTGCAATAGCCAATTATGGAAGCCAGCAGTTTAACCAAGTGAAAATGTTGTCATCACTAATAGTGGGATAACATCTTATGATGCATAAGGTGGGATAACACCCTATGACTAAAAGGTATTCTTGCTAAAACTGTTTAACATGAATCTAACTACATCATTAGATATAACTTTCAATATTCAGAAAATGTAGGGTTAAAGGAACAAATTCAGTGATACCAAGGTGCAACAATAAGACAAATTCAGAATGTGGGACATTTCATAAGTCAAGTGGTCAATGGGTTGGGAGGTTGGTATTTTAAATTAAAAGAGACTGAATGGATATAATGATCAAGTACACTAATTGTGTGAATATGATTTAGATTCTGGATTTTTAAAAATAACATTTATAAAAAACATTCTGGGGACAATTTGAGAAAATGAAATATGGGCTGGATATTATGGAATTGATATTTTCTTAGGTTTGACAATGATATTTGGTTATATATAAATATGTATGTCAAAGGAAATGCTTGTTTTTGAAATAAAATTTTATATCTGGAACTTATTTTCAAATGGTTTAGCCAAATTAAAATATATTAATTGTTGAATTAACATTAATGGGATATGGGTGTTCACTGTACTATACTTTGGACTTTTCTGTAAATTTCAATTTTTTTCCTATTAAAAATTGTGGAGACAAAGTTTTCATCTCAAAAATTAATCTTTCAAGGTTGACGTTCTTATAAAATTATTTTTCATACCTTTCAAGATCTACCCTTCATGTGGATGATATTCAGGTACCATTATTTCTTTACCTTTTTCACATTTTTATTGATATATCATTTATAAACCATAAAACCCGCTCTTTTATTGTATACAGTATTTTTTATTATTTTCATAAGGTTGTACAGCCATCACTAGCAGCTAATTCCAGAACACTTTCATCATCCCAAAAAGAAACTCCATTCCCATTAGCAGTCACTCACCATTCCCTCCTTCCCCCAGCCTCCGAAAATCACTAATCTACTTTCTGTCTTTATGGATTTGCTGCCTTCAAACAGTTTATGTAAATGGAATGATATAATATGTAGTGTGTTCTGTCTGGCTTCTGTCTTTATATTTTAAAGGTTCATCCTTGTTGTAACATGTCAGAACTTCATTCCATTTTATGGCTGAATGATATCTATTTTATGGATATACCACATTTTGTTTACCCATTCTTCATAAATTGAGTTGTTTCCATTTTTTGGCTATTACGAATAATGCTGCTATGTACATTTATGTACAAGTTTTTGCATGAACATATGTTACCATTCACTTGGGTATTTACCTATGAGTGGAATTGATGATTCATATGGTAACACTATGTTCAAATTTTTAAACTTTTTCAAAGTCTATGTAGAGCCTACACCATTTTACGTTTTCACCAGCAGCGTTCTGAGAGTTCCAATTTTTCCACATCCTTGTCAGCATTTGTTATTGTCAGCTTTTAAAATTATTGCCATCCTAGTGGATATGCATATCATGCTTTCTTATATATAATGACATTCTATTTTCTTTTTAAAAAATTTTAATAAAATACATATTGAGATGGCATTTTCTAGAAATGGCACATGGGTGATAATATTTTCAAGGTTTAATTGTCAGAAGAGAAATTTACATTTTCTTAATAAAAATGGATGCCTATAAAGGACTCTAAGTTCAAAATCAGTTTTGTAAGACTATTTAAATTACGTCTTCTAGTCCTCGGCATGGATATAATGTTAGGATGAGTCTAATCACTTTTTGTCAACATGTGTGTGTGTATGTGCGAGTGCACATGCATATGCACATAAATATGTATTCTTTGGGAAACATTCAGAATATTCAGAACATTCTGAATTTCAAAACTTGCAGTTTTGAAATTGCAGTTTTGAAATTGCACAACGGTATGGTGCAGTGTGATCTCTATTTATTCATTTTAGCTTTCAACGAGACTTTTAAAAATTACAATTGCAAAAATAAAAACAGAGTTTTTGTTTATTTCCTCTTACCCATTGTGACTATTCAGAACAACTTATGTCCTTCTATTCAGTAGACCTTAACATTCAAAGTCTAATTTCCACATGTCTCAACGTTTTTCTCATATTTTCTTTACTTTTATTTTTCAATATAATTCAGAGTTAGCTTTTCAACTTTTTCCAGATTATAAATTAATCTTAAACCAACTATTTATTTTGTGATCCTTCAAATGACTGTTATTTTGATAATTGTATTTTCATAGCTAGATGCTATTTCTTATTATTCTTGTCATAACAATCTGTTTATTTTTATGAAGATAATAATCTATTATTAGAATACATGTAACATTTTATTCCACTCACTGAATTATATATTTTTTCCTCCAGTTTCAGTTGTTTTGTTTGCTCTTCTTAGCCCTTCTCATTTCTGCTATGAGATTCCTGAAATATTCGTTGGCCCGAGGTTCTTGTTTAATAAATACTAGA
Organism: Tolypeutes matacus; assembly: GCA_026826555.1. Lineage (NCBI taxonomy): Eukaryota > Metazoa > Chordata > Mammalia > Cingulata > Chlamyphoridae > Tolypeutes > Tolypeutes matacus. The sequence goes on along the minus strand of JAKSZT010053764.1, from coordinate 27,775,866 downwards.
TTGATAATTTTACATAGCTGATATGAATTTCCTTTGCATTAGTTTGAGTCTGTTTGCTTAAAAGGGAGGATTTTGTAGACACTGGTCAATGGACAAGACATCCACAGGCAGGCTTCCTTTTAAAATTGGTGAACATGATGCTGGCAGGTAAGCTGAGGAGCCACAGGATTATCAATGTTTGGACATTCTTTTCAGGGAAGGAGAGATTGCAACCATGTAGCTCCAAGCCAAGGAATGCCAGGAGCCACCAGAATCTGCAAGGAATGGGCTCATCCCTGGAGCCTCCCTAAGGAAGCAGCCCTGCTGTCAACTTGAATTTAGACCAGTAATTTTGGACTTTCGGTATCCAGAACTGTAAGAGAATAATTTGTGTTGTTTTATGTCACCAAGTTTGTGATTATTCACTACCAAAGCCATAGGAAACTAATACAGGGGAAACAATTTTAAGTTTGGAAAACAAATACGTTTCCTCCCAACTTTAAGAACTCTTGTTACAAAATTTAATGCAGTGGGTTTTAATATATTTTATGTGTGGAAAACATTCTTATCTGAAATTTCACATGGAAACTCTATATATGAGAAACATAAACATGGTACTACCCCCTCCTCAGGATACTCCATGGCAGCCTAAAGCATCCTAAGCATCATGGAGCTCCAAGGAATGCATTTTTAAAACAATGATTTAAATGAAAAGTGATTAGAATGTTTCCTAATTTCATGTAAAGTCCTTAAATGAAGCCAAGAAAGGACAAGTAATTGGTGATATTGAACTAAATATAAGGTGGCACTGATCTGAGGGTTTACAGGCTGAGAAGAATTCAAGAAGGCAGGTAATTATAATATAGCACAATAGAGACTAAAATAGGGGTGAACACACACCCCTGATTGTTTTTAGAGGAAGAATTGAATAGACAGCTTTCTGAAGTGGAAATACAAATGGCCAAAAGACACGTGAAAAGATGTTCAACATCACTAGCTATTAGGGATGGGCAGTTCAAAACTACAAAGAGATATCATCTCACACCATACAGAATGACCTTTATTTAAAAACAGCAACAACAACAACATCAAAAAAAACAACAGAAAACTACAAGTGCTGGAAAGGATGTGGAGAAATTGAAACACTCCTTCACTGTTGGTAGGAGTGTAAAATGGTTCAACTTCTGTGGAAGACGATTTGATGGCTCCTTAGGAAACTAAATATAAAACAGCCGTATGATCCAGCAATCCTGCTACTAGGAATATATTCAGAAGAACTGAAGGCAAGGACACGAACATATATTTGCATACCGATTTTCATAGCAGCACAATTCATAATTGCTAAAAGATGAAAACAACCTAAGCATCCTTCAACCGATGAATGGATAAACAATTTGTGGTATAGTCATACAATGGAATACTATTCAGCTGTAAAAAGAAATCAATTGGGGAAGCACATGACAACATGGAGGAACCTTGAGGAGATTATATTGAGTGAAGTAAGCCAGACACCAAGGACGGATAGTCTATGGTCTCACTGATATGAATTAAATACAAGGAGTAGACTTATAGAGTTGGAATATGAAGTGCAGATTGGGTTGAGAAGGGGGAGAAGATGCTGGATTATGTAGAATGTTCAGTACAGTTAAATGTAAATACTTGGTAATGGATTGACTTGATGGTATCACATTATAATGAGTATAACAAACACTGTTGGTTTATAGATGTGATTGTGGCTGAAATGAGTAGTATAGGGAGATTATATTAGTTGGAGGACAGCTGCAGGATAATATAGGGAATGTATAACAATGATTTTGACAGTACATGAGGTTTGTGGTTAGTAAGAAAAATACAAGAATGTTCTTCTACTACAAGGTGTTAAGAATGTGGTGATACATGGAAAAAAATATAGCTAATGTAATTTATAGACTATAGTTAACAACATTGTAATGTTTTTGTAGCAAAAGCTAAGCATGTACTATATTAATACTAAAGGTAAAAAAAAAGAATATGGGATTTGTGTTTGTGAGATATGAATATGATTAAGCAGTTTTACCCTTCTTCATTTTTTTATCATTAATAAGGAGACCTTGACTATGTCATTTAACTAATCTGTTTTCATATGTGTATATTTAAGAACACTAGAGGAACAATTGAGTTAGGTGTTGAAGTTAAAAAAGATAAGAGTGCCTGGACAGAACTTTGTAAGAGCAATGCTTCCATAATATGTTGAACTGGCTTTTTCTGTTTTTTTTGTTTGTTTGTTTGTTTGTTTTTTAATTTGAAATAAAGTTTGAATTTTAAAAAAGAGAAATGCATGAGTAAGCATGTACCTCCAACAGTAGAAACCCTCATGTTCACTTGCCCTCCCCCATACATTTCTGCTCAAATTAAAATATTTCTCAACCAAATCCAAAATGCTCATGAAGGATCCTTTAACTAAGACATTTAGGTAAATACAATCAAGCTCTTCTCTGCTTAAGCTTGTAGAAGCCCAAGGGTCAGACTAGACATCAGTCCATTAGAGCAATAAATCCATATTGCCTACTCATTCTGACAACTCTGCTATTGCCATCTTAATGGTTAATGATATATGGAGCTAAAACCCGAAAAACTGAGGTTGTCCATGAATACTTTGGATGAGCAATATATAGTCTCATTTCAACTGTTTTAGCACAGGAAATCAGTTTTAAAAGATATTTTTGCCTCACAATGATTGATCTATGTCTATGTCTATAACTATGGCTAAAGCTATACCTATCTATCTAACTAGCTATAAAGTCATGCGACTACTTCATACCATGTCTTAGGTAGCCATATAGAGTTAGTGACTTACTGCAACAACATGGAAAGTAGAAATGAATATAAAATTTAAAATGAAAAAAAAAAATCAAGGACCTTGACTAAGACCTTCAATGCAAGTGCCTATTGAGTTATAGTTTAGTGCTCTGGTAATTTCTCCAATGTCTGAAGTAAGTCATAAGCAGGAATTAAAGTTGCCATTTGAAAACATGCCTATTACTGCTCCCAACCTGCTTTGATACATCCCTTATTAACACTGCTTTGAAGCAAGAGAAAGGGTCTACTTTGAAGTGGCTGGTTTAAAAATCTCAGTGTTCTAAATTAAAACATTATTTTGTAGTCTGATCTGTCTCAATAAATCTCTCAGTATGAAAACTTCTAAGAACAAGTTGTTCCTCCTCTTTAAAAAGGAGCTTTAAAGAAGTTTTCAAATGAAATATCAAGCAGGACAGGATATTTTTATTGACTGGAATGAACCAGTCTCTAATCATTACAAAACTAATTCTTTAATAATGAAGGCACTGTGCTGTACAATTAAGAATACATGACTTTGGGTAAATATGTACCCTAAGTAATATATTATTGCCAAATATTGTTTTAAAAGATATATGTCTTTAGACATGTGTGGTAAAATCGTAAATTGTTGCAAATAGCACACACAGTATTGGCACTTTCCTATTTTGGCAAATAGGTTAGGTATATTATTTTTAAAACCCAATAAAACAGCAAAGTTATTCACATGTATTTTTTGTTATAATGTCTTTTTATTTATTAGGGTGTAGTTTTCATACAGTAGATTGCACAAATATTATTTGTATGACCTTAGGAATTTTGATAAATATATACATCTGAATGATCCACATGTTTTAGTTTGCTCACTGCGCAAACAAATACCATGCATTGGTTTGGCTTCAACAATGTGAATTTTACTCAGGGTTTTGAGGCTAAGTGAAATTCAAAATCAAGGAATCATCAAGGTAATGCTTTCTTTCTGAAGACTGGCATTGTAGTGCTGCCTACTGGTGATCCTTGGTCTTTGGATTTTATGTCACATGGCAATACACATGGCAACCTCTCATGGTTCTGTTGACTTTCAGCTTCTCCCTCTCTCTGTCTGAATTTCATTCTCCTTATAAAGGTCTCCTTTTATAAATAATAGGATTAAGACCCATCCTTATTAAGCCACACCTGAAGTGAAGTAACCTCATCAAAAGGTCCTACTTACAATGGGTTCACACCCACAGGAATGGATTAATGTATTAAATTTAAGAACATGTTTCTCTGGGATACATAGCTCCAAATCACCAACTCACACAACTGTCAAAATATGCAACTTTTCCATCACCCTGTAATGTTCCCTCATTCAATACTCTGACAATTCCAGTCCTATTTCTATGGCCATAGATTTCTTTTGCCTGAGTTAGATTTTCACATAACTGGAATCATTTGAACTGGCTTCTTTAGTTCAGCAAACTGCTTTTGATATTTATCTATATTGTTGCATTTATTAGTAATTTGTTCATTTTTCTTGCTGTGTATCACACTAGTATATAGATATACCACAATTTGTTTCTCCATTCTGTTGTGGACATTTTTCATGTGGTTTATTCACTATGTAGGAAATACCCAAACCTATGTCCCCAGTGGCGGGAACAGCAGGAGCTAGTTTGGTTTGAGAGACAGCCTCACTGTTGTGACTGCCAATACGATGGCCTTCTGCCATAAATTACACATTGCAATAAGACTAAGTAAATGGCAGAGCTGCAATTCAAGGGGGGGGGGGATAGCCTAGAAAAGAAAGTGACACAAGTATCAAACTAAAAAGAGGGTTAGTAAATTATGTAACACACTGGACAACTTCAACCAAAGACCAAAACATTAGACGTAATCATCAGAAAGGAACAGATCAGAGCCAATGCAAGATTAGGCCTGGATAAATTTTGGCAACAAGAAACATTCTCTAGATTCTGATTTTTTTCTTTTTCAACATTTTTTCCGAGGGACATGCAGCTATTTTTGTGGTTCTGTGGATGAGACACACTAGAACACTAAAGAACCTATGTACAAATTATGTAACAAGTTACTCTGATGATAAAATTAAAAAATAAAATATAAGAACTGAAGCATCAATTAATGGGTTAAAGATAGAAGTAAGGACCTTTCTGTATTGGTATAATTAAGAAAATATTATTTTCAAACCACTGTCAGATTAATATTCAAAGCAGATTAATAACATGAACTTGACTATGTCTCTGTGGTAGATTGATTATGTACCCCAATTTAGACATGTTCTTAATCAGAATGTGCAATCCTGACGATGTGAGCCCATTGTAAATAGGATCTCCTGAAGATGTTATTTTTAGTTAACATCTTCTTAATCTAGATTATTGGAGTCCTTTACATGTAGGATGGGTCTTAATCTAGGTTATTGGAGTCCTTTACATGTAGAAGAAATTCAGACATAGTTAGAATAAAGCCATGGGAAAGTGCTGTAACTGGAAGACAGTGGAAACTGGAAGAGCAAAGAGAAAAGAATGGACATTGCCACATGAGGAGAGGCAAGGATAAAAGCCAAGGGACCCAAAGGAGCCCCAGCAGTCAGCATCAGATGGTTACAGACTTTGGGGAAAAGCACTGTCTTGCTGACACCTCAGTTTTGGACTTCTCCTAGTCTCAAAGCCATAAGCCAATAAATTCTTATTGTTTAAGCCAACCCATTGTGTGGTATTCATAGCAGCCTGGAAAACCAAGGCAGTCTCTATTCATGACCATTACAAACAGATTTAACATTCTTTTAGTTCATCTTTATAGGGAGGTTTTCAAGTATAGAATAATCCTCATGCCAGATATGTTTATTTAGTTTTGTTTTCTTGCAATGGGCAGAAGCCCAGTCAGGGTAAGTCAATTAAAAGATTTTGGAAAAAGATACATGTGGAATGATAAGGAATGTATTAATCTGGGTTCTCCAAAGCAACAAACCAACAGGATACATTTTCTAGGCTACTGTGACAGGGAGTGTGAGACCTCAAGGAAGTCTAACTAACAGAGAAAGGCCTCCCAGAAACGATGGATGAAATTGAGCTCCATATACATCAGCAAAAGGACTTAGTGAATTTTCCCTCTGAGGGTCAATGATTAATGGAGTTAGTTACCCTCCACATGTCTATTTCTACTCACCTATCAAAAAGCAGATCATCTCTTGTTTTTGAGAAAATCTTTGAGCCAGGCCCATCATAAGCCAGTGGCCTGCTTAGGAAGGGTTACCATTGGGTCAGATGCCCATGTGGTAGGGGCCATGTGTTACTGCTCTGAGGCTTTTGATGGGACAGTTTCGTTTAGTAGGAGCTAAGCACCAAAAGATATCATACAAATAAGATGCTGAAAAAAACAAGATCTTAAAAAAAAAAAAAAAAAAAAAAACTGTTACTTTTGAGTTTTGCATTTTATACCAGGTGCATTTTTAGTTTACTTATGCACAATAATTTTATTTAATTTTGCATAATATTCATTAAGTCCTGTTAACATGAAGTTAGGGAGTTTAAAAGGATAGGATGATAGGGAAGATAGTAGTGGATCAGAGATCAGGGGCAAAAATAAACAAAACATTAGAAAGGAGAAAATTAGGGGATTTATGCCTGTGCAGGCAATCAGCAATTAAGACATTGAAGGGGCAGAGCAAGGTAAGCAGTCACGATGCTAGGCAGAAAATCAACAAAAAAGAGATCCACAGAAATGGCAGGGCATGGGAAGGTCTGTAGAAAAACAGACACAGTCTCGGTGTCAGATAAATGATCACAAGAACATTGAAATTTGTTTTCTAAGTATGATCTGCTTTTATTTCTCTCATATTTATAAGAAGCTTTCTTAATGTCCCCTAGTGAAGGCTGACGTGTGGAAAACATCATTATCTACATTGGTCCCTATATTAATTTGCACTTTTGGGGAGGACCAAATTACCAAAAATGTAAAGGCTTCAAACATGCAAATTTAGTATCATACAGTTATGAAATTCTGAAGTCCTAAAATCAAGGTGTAGGCATGTACAGTCTTTTTGGAGGCTCTAGCGTAGAATCCATTTCCTTTTTTTTCTAGCTCTAGAGATTGCCTGCACTCCTTGGCTTGTAGCTCCATCCATCTTTAAATCCAGCAGTGCAACATCTTCTAGTCTCTTGTTTTGCTTCCCCGACTCTGTTTCTCCTGACTCCTCCTTATAAGGACTCTTGCGTTTAAATCAGGACCACCTAGATAATCCAGAAAAAGCTTCCCATCTCAAGATCCTTAACTTAATCACATTTGCAAAATCTCTTTTATCCTGGAAAGTTATTCCCAGGTTCTGAGGAGTAGGATGTGGTCATCTTTGTGGGAACATTATTCTGCCTACCACATGCCTAAGTCATACAAAGCAGTGCCAGAGGAAGTCCCTGCCCTGGAGGACAAAGCAAGTCCTGAGTGATGTGATTTATTTCCCAATAAACCTTGGACAAGTTTCACATGACCCTCATGGCTTCCATCTAAGGGTATAGTTACCATCTGCATACTGAATCTTATGCTCTCATACTGGTGTCTTGGGGATCTCAGAATTACTCAGTAAGCTGCATAAATACATGTACAATTTGTACTCTCTGGAGTATGTTTTTCCCCAGAGTTCAGAAGTTCTCAAAAGGATAGGCCCAATTGATGCTGCTTACAGCTGAAATGAATAGATTGAAATAGTGATTTCAATTAAGTAGTTTTTTTGTTGGCAATTTGTGCCATTGAATTCTTTTGATATAACTGATAAAAGGAGTAGCTAAAGACATAATGTTCTTACTGTTCATTGCCAAAGATAAAGCTAAACCAGAATTATGTCGTATCTTGATTTAAAAAAAAAAAAATACTGATTCATCAATGTGGCCATATTCATGAAAATTATAATTTTGTCTTTTTTGCAATTCCAGGTGTCTAACAGGGTTCCAGTATGTGAAAAGGTCAGTTTAATTCTACACTTCATGGTCATGACCAATTTTACTGCATAGATTACATTTCTCATGAAGATGTCAGTGTTTTAGCTTTGTTGATCCAGGTAGAACTCTAATCTCCTACCTTTGTAAGAGTATTCAAAAGATGCTATGAATTATATTCCCACACTAAGAGAAATTGCATCATTAATACAATTTATAGATCATTTCATGAATCTCTTTTTTGTATTTAAGTATCTAAACCCGGTCACTTTATTTTAAAGATATATTGAAAACTTTTTGCAGTTTCCCATTTTAAACACCATGCTGTGATAACTTAGCTTCAAGGCTAGTTCTTTACTACCAGTCTTTGTCAGTAGCACTGAGGTAGTATTTTATATCAAAATCATAAGGAATAGAATCACCTTATTCTTTTGCATATCCAAAAATTAATTATGCATGAAAAGAAAGCATAGACTTTGATAAACACTTTAGGCAAATTTGATATCGCTAGTCTGCATAAAGCATTTATTTTCTTAAAAATTCTATTTGCTTGATGAATAATGTCTGTTCTTAATATGCAGGATAGTCTAGCCTGAGAGCTAACTTGAGGCACAGTTTTCTTCATCATCTCTTCGTTCTTTTTTCAGCACCACCTGAGATATTTCTCCCTGGGACTTGTATCTTTTGCCATTTAAGAAAATGGTTTCATTAAAGACAGAATCTCACTGGCAATTGATAGTAGCCAGTTACTGAAATATAGAAAGCTATGCCCTCTTAAAGTAAATATATATTTTTCCATCTATCTGTAACCTGGCAGAGAAGCAACCTTGTGAGCTCACCATACAGTATCATTATCAAAATATGTATAACTTTCATGAAATTATTTACTTGTCTACTCTAATATAATGAGATCATTAACATTAGTTATTATACCTTGCTATCGTGTTTCAGTATTAACAGAGTACATGTTATCTGGTAAGAAAGCTAGGCATTTGTTAGAGTGAGTTGACTGGTTTGCTGTTCCTGGACATTCCCCCGGCTCCCCTCACCCCCCTAATTTAGGTCCACTGTTGGGCTCATTTTGAATCTGGACTCAGTTCAAATAGCTCCTCCATGTAACTTTCATTGACTCCTCAGAGTTCTTTCCTTCTCTTGTGCCACCCACCCCCACTATATAATACATCATTCTTATTCTTATTACCCTACAAACCATCATAATTGCTTCTTCTTATCACCCCTAATAGTCTCTGAGTTCTGTGAAGAAAGAGGGTCTCTTACATACACCCCTTTACCTCATCACTAGAACAGGATAGAGTAGGCCATGGATTAAATACCTTATTCAGTTCATCACGTAGTATTTGACAAAGAGTTGTTGTATATTTCCTATAAGCCATGCACTGTTCTAAGTGCTGTGGATTCAGCAGTGAATGACATATATGAATTTATTGCTTTTATGGTTTTTACATTCCTGTGCAGGAGTAGATTATAAACAAATAATACCAAATGGCAATGAGAAGAAAACAAAGAAATAGAAGGAGGAGGACGAGGTATTTTGGTAGGGTGGTCATTGAAAGTCTCTCTAATCAGATGACAGTTAATTAGTGAGCTAAGTGTAATGAGAAACCAAGCTATGAGAACATCTGTGGATATAGCATTTCAGGTTGAGGAAACAGCAAGCAGGAGGCTGGAGAAAGGAGCCATGTTTTACGTGGTCTTGAAGAGGACCAGTGTATCTAGAGTAGAGGGATTGAATAGAGAGGCTGGCAAAGAAAACAGAGGCCATGTAGACCATGGCAAGGAATTAGGATTTTAAAATATTCAGAGTAAATGAAGGAAGGCATGGACAGTATGTTCTCATGAATTTGTGACTCTTCTTAATGCAGCTATTTTTCACATGTACCAGGTTTAAGATTTCCTAATAAATCCTGACCTTATTAAAACAGTTATTTTGGATTATGGTAAAGAAATATTTCAATGATGTTCTCCCTGCTCAAGACATTTTGGAAAAGATATCTTAGGTGAATGCCTTCAAGATCCATGGTGCATTCTTTGAATATTTCAGAATGATGGAAAATCATGATTTGAAGTTGGATTTGGTTTTTGGAACCAGGCACTAGTTACTGAGAGCCAATTTTACTGAATAAAGTAGGTAAGAATAAGTATCGTGACTTGACTTTATATTGTAATGACAATAAATATGTGTCTCTTAAAGTGGCACAAAATCAAATTCCAAAACAAAATGTCCCCTGCCCTTTTTAAAAATCTCTATATAAAATGGCAGGATCATGGCTTTGAAGGTGCTAGCACTCACTGTGTAAAATCTCTTGTGCATTTGGTAAAGCAAAATTTGCTATTAAATTACTTTAAAAATCACACCCCTTTTTGTAGTACCTCCTTTATTAAAATAGGTGTGTGTTATCAGATGAAAGAGCATATTTTTATGATATACTTAATAACAGAGAAACAATTGAACTGTTTTAAAGCAAACATTGACACGAAGGAGAAGAGCATAGGCATAAAAATAATTTGCTCCTACCCACACCATCTTTGACCTAACCTTAAATGTGGAAAAGTATGAATTTTACCATGGACTTCGTCTATAGTGATTTCAGGACTTAAATTATTAATTAAATTTTGCTGTTTTTGAAATATATATATGATAAGAGAAAAGTTGGATTGGAAAATGGGGAACATTTTAAACAATTAAAATACCTTTAAAGCTTTTTGCTCTTTGGAGAAGTAATATCTTCCCATTTTCTGAGTAAAAGCAGATTTTTCCTTCTCTCTGACTAAGCCAACTGCTTCTTCATAAACTTGATATAAAAGACAGGAATAAGGTTCAAAATCCAGCATTAACTTAGCTGACAACATGAACTGCCAGAAACAGCAAGCAGCTAAGGAATGAAGACTAAAATAACTCCCATTGTGTGAAAACAGAGTCTTTATTATCACTCTAAATGGCAATTCCTGTGTTGATGATACTTTTATATTATGAACAAATTGTTCTAAAAATTGTTTCTTGCTACTTAGTATAAGTGACTCAAGACAGAGAAAAAGGATCTTCACTTCATTTTAAAACACTCAAAAAAGAAAAAAAAATATATCTTTCCTCAGATAAGCCAATTTGGTCCTCAGCCTCCATACTTACGAGCAAGTTCCTGATCATTAGGAATATTGATATACTAGATTATCTAACCAAAGGGGCATAAAATGAGAATCTATTCTGTTGGACTACTGGAGGCATTTTTCATAAATGGAATGAGTATATTGTGCTAACATTTCTGTGAGCTTTCCTGTAGAAGCTTCTAAACATACCTGTCATTTATTATTAACAACTTTATTTCAAAAACACAACAATAAAAAACAGAAAAAGGCAGCTCAACAAGTTATGGAAACATTAGTCCTAAACAGTTCTTTATCAGGCACTTTTATCTCATCTAATTTCAACTGCTAACTCAGTTGTTCCTCTAGTGTTCAGAAATATACACAGATGTGCACAGATTAGTTAAATGACATAGTCAAGTTCTCCTTGTTAATGAAGAAAAGAAAAAAAAAAGCTTAATAGTAGTCATAACTCACAAAACTAAACCCCACATTCTTTTTTTTACCTTTAGAGTTAATATAGTAACAACTTTATTTGAAAATCAATATTCATTTTTAGTTTTAGATTGGAAAAACAAATACTTGTTATATTCTGTTAAACTAGAAAGTATACAGTAATAAGAGTTATATCTATCATCTATCTATCTATTTATCTCTCTCTCTCATCTACCTACCTATCATTTATCTACGTATCACCAACCTACCTATTATGTACCAATCTACCTAATCATTCACCACTTCATTTAATAGACATCTTTTGGTGGCAGACATTATACTTGATGTTAGGGATGTAAGGGTAAATAGCATTCTATTCATGCCTGGAGAAGCTCATAGTCTGGTCAGAGACACACGTAAAACAAACAAACAAAATCTTTTCAAATGTACTAAAATAACATTTTAAATCTAGTCTATGGTAGCTAAAGAAAGAGTCACTAATTCTGTCTCAGAGAATGAGGAAACATTTCATAAAAGACATAGCATTTGAATTGGCTCCTTAAGCTGGAGTAGGAGATTTCTCAGGCATTCTAGGCATACAAACAAGATTAGAGTTGTAAAAGAGCATACCTAATTTAGAGAGAGAAATGTAATGTGGTTGGAATATATAGTGCACCACAGAAATATAGTGCATAAGGAAGTGGAGCAGAATATGGTCCTATAGGTATGGACAATGTTGTAAAGGAACTTGGATGATGTATAAGAGTATATATACATATACAAAAATATCTATAGTGGTGTAAAGATAATAGTAATGAAAATCAGTTAACAATTATTGAGCTCCCAAAATAAAAACAAGTTAAACATATTATTTCTCATACTCAAAACAGTCCTGCAAGATAATTATAAATTTCCCTAATATACAAATGTGGAAAAATGAGACACAGAGTTTAAGTACCATGCCTAAGATCATGAAGTTACTAAGGGACAAAGACAGGATTCAGACCCAGTTTTATCTTATTCTAGAGCCTTTACTTTTAGAATGTTCTAACTTCCATATACCTTGTGGGAAATGGGGAGTTTTAATGGGAAATTAAGTGTGGGCTATGTTATAGAAATGATAGCAATAAAAAAATTATAAAGCCCAGTGAGTAGGCTCTTAAAATAATTTAAAGAAGAAATGATGATGCACTAATGAAGAGATCTAGCATTTGGTTAAGGGGTATTGGACACCTTTAAAAGGCAGAATTATTGGAATTTGGTGACTGGATGTGGAGGCCAGGGAGACGAAGTCAGAGATAATTCCAAGGTTCCTAGGGTTGTCCCCCAGCTAGGGTCTCATTCAGGTGCCTTTGACATTCACTTCTGCAATGCCTGAGTTCCTTTGTATAAATTCAGGAAAGGATATGCTTGTTCATTTTCAGGGAGAGCTGGAAGTACGGGAGACTTACGGTCTCAAGAAACAGTTCTTGACAAATGTCAGACAAGGAACTGGCAGCTTCCCTTGCTTGGGTAGCGCTCTGCCATGTGATTGATTGCTCCCAAAGTTCCCCAGTGGGACTGAGCTCTAGTTGCCCACAGTGGTAACTGTCTGGAGAGCAAGTCCTTTATTAGCTTTCTCCCCACCCCCAGCCCACATTCCCAAGCTTTTATTGGAGTTTCTTGGTCTCATACCCTGTTATGGGTTGAATTGTCTCCCCCTCCAAAACCCCAATTCCCAGTACCTCAGGATGTTACTTATTTGGAAATAGGGTCCAACAGATAGAATTAGGCAAGTTAAATGAGGTCATACTGGAGAAGGGTGGGCCATTAATACAAAATAGTGGCGACTTTATCATCAGGGGAGAGGAGACACAGACACACGTTAAGAAAATGGCAATGTGATGATGGCAGAAGAGACTGAGTCAAGCACGGCATAAGCCAAGCAATCCCAAGACTACCGGCCACCGCTGGAAACCAGAAGAGAGGTATGCAACAAATGTGAAAGGAGCATGGATGGCCCTTCCAACACCTTAATTTTAGACTCTGGGCCCCCAGAACTGTGAGACAGTAAGCATCTGTTGTTTTAAGTCACCCAGTTTGTGATACTTTGTTCTGGCAGCCCTAGGAATCTAAGACACCTTCCAGATAAGCTACTTGCACTCAAATTTTCATCTCACCATCTGCTTCTGGAGAAATCCAAACTAAGATGAATGATACTCTCTGTAAAGAGGGGAAGACTAAGATGAAGGAGAGCCTGCAGTAGAGGAAAGTATGGGAATCAGGAGAAGCTGAGTTTGGCTGACATCCTATGCATGAATGGAATGACTAGAATTGAAAAGGAAAACACCTATTCCTGTGAAACAGAGAAAGAAGGTAGTTGAAGGGATGTGCCATTGTTAAGTCTACAAGTGGGACTGAATATAGAAGGAGACTATATTTGAGGCTTTTTATTTTCTCTGTAGAAAAGAAGAAACATTTACCTGCCAGTTGTGAGAAGGTAAGAAGTTAGATGGGGATTGTAAGAGAAACATGAAGGGGAATTATGTTAGAGAGCAAGACTTGCTGGGTGTGATAGTGGAGGCCAAACTGATTTATCATTTTTAGAATAAAAGTATATCAAAGTTCATTTCCCAGAGACAGTTAAAAATGTTTTAGTTATGTCTTCTGGATTTTACCTCTATATTTCTAAATAATATGACTATATTTATATCTATTGAGCCTTAGTTATAGACACTATTTATTTTATATGTAAATGAAAATTTAGCTCACTTAAACTCCTTCTTTCCTTACCGAACAATTTAACTATGTACCAATTTTTTGGTTGTCCATATTTGCTCATTTCAATGTTGTAAGTCTAAAAGTATTAATTATTGTTGAGCAATAGTTTAATAGTTTATATTTCCTATTTCCTTTCTTGAACAACTTTTCATTTTTAATGAAGTTAGTTTTTTATAACTTTGGGGAACACCCAAATGCCAGTATGTGTGAGTCTATTCCCTGAGGTGATTAAAATTCTTTTTCCAGAGAATCTGCTAGTTTTCTGGTGGGGAACAGGGACCTCTATAAAGGAAGAAACTGGCAGTCACATTTTTTTTGTGTAGAGTTTTCTTTAATCCTCCTCTTTTTGGATAGTAACTTTCCCTAGGCCTCCTCCATGCCTGGAGTTCTAATGGTCAAAACTTCAAGCTCAGTTTCAATACAAATAATTATACCTTTGACCTCCAATCTAGGTTTGGAATGAACAGTTCCTGGAGGGTTAATAACTTGTAGGATTAACTTTGGATGTCACAGACTTCAATACTATCTTTATTTATAATCATCCACCTTAAATCAACTTTCCTCTGTAGTTTGTGCCACTAATTTCTGAGTAATTTTTAGTGGCAAAGTAGCCTCCATCTTGTCAGTTCCCACCTTTCCCTGGCTTCAAACTCTGAATTTAAAACATTATTTTTCTCTTCAATTGGTTGTTTACTATTTACCCTTCTACTGTCAACATTATATATTATGATTTGTGGTTAAATATATTTTTTAATTTATATTTCACATTTTTCTTGATATTGAGGGTGATTTTCAAGAGAATGAGAACAGAGACGTATCTCTAGCATATCGTTTTGTCTTCATGATTTTACTCACTGGTTGTCAATAATAGGCAGAAGCATATAACATCACCACAGGTAAATAAATATACCATCTTCAAATGTGCTAGATATGATAGACTGAGAAATTTTGGTATTAATAAGGAAAGAAATTCAAGTTGCAATTTCAAAGAGATGTACTTGATATAGAAATCATTCTCAAGTGTGGGTAGAAGAATGAGATAATGTCCATGGCGTATGCAGAATTGCTTGCAGAGACTGGCAAGAAAGAGGTTACAGTGTTTCAGGTGTGGGTTCCACTATTTACTGACCTTTGATTGGTCCAGAATTTAAAATTACCTGATTGTTTCTATCACCAGCATAATGAAGGTGACATTCAGCATTTTCATTAACATCCATTATTTGCCAAGTCATATAGTTCACAGATTTATTAATTTCTGCCCAAATGCAATTTACAAATAAAGCTATAATTGTTTTTTTCATTTGAATTCAAGGATTGCTTGTTCTGTATACTATCTAAACCTAAAGATAGACAAAGAAAGAATAAGATTCCTTTTCAAGGCTTCTTTTCCTTTTTTTTTTTTTTTAACCATGGAACAAGTGGACAAAATAAAGAGAACATTATCTTTCAAATGCACATAATAAGATATAGTATTTGGTTGAATCAATTAAAATAACCAAGATACTGAATATTAAAAATTAACTAATATGCTTGAACAATACATATGTTTTGGTTTGTAAAGTTAGAAAAAGCTATTTCATAAGATTTTTGCATTCTATAATAATGTAATTATAGGTATTTATACTAATTATGTTCTTTTATGTAATTATGTTAATTATGCAAGTACATGACATTTGATAAAATATTACTTTGAAATTCGTTCAATAAAAGCAGAATGAACTGGATGATAGAACCATGTGCCAAATATGAAGGCAGGAAAATGAAAGGACTGCAATAAACAATCTCTATACTCTATTTTGCTCTAATACCCTTTAGTTCTAAAATTTAACAACACAGCAGAGAGTCATTGAAATTTTGATACTTATTTTTTGCTTAGGAAGATTTCTTTTTCTCTCACAGCCTCTGGATGGGGATTTTATGAAAGCAATGATCATGATTAATTATTTTAAACAATCTTAAATATAGATATATTAATAATTGTGTGTTAACAGTTCTTATTCTAAACCCATAGAGATAACTAGACTGTAAGGTTTAATATTTCAAAAGAAAGAATAACCTCTCACACATAAGTCTTTTCCTGGGAACTAGTCAAAACTTGACTACTCTATTTCCACACTGGCTGTGGACAGCTCAGCACAGAGCCTCTCTTTGTTCTCAGAGGAGCTATTCCCTGAGGATACTGATAATGATGAAGTCTGGAAAACCAAGGGAAATGCAAGGTAGGAGTACTTGGCCATTCATGGTAGGGATAAACATCAAGGTCCATCTTACTATAGCCTAGTTTCATTTTATTCAATAAGTTAATAATAAACATTTATTACGTGAAAAGTACAAGCTCTGCTCTCAAAAGCCTCCCAGTATAACATAGACAAAAGAGAACAAAATCAGCAACTACACTTACAAGACAAAAGCGCTCATATCAAGAACCATAAGGGTAGTAGAAACGATTGCTGAAAGACAGAGATTCTCAAACTTTCTTCTGCCTAAATAATTTGGAGAATACAATACATTACCATCTGTGAAATTTATCTATACTACAGTAATTTTCAGGGCTGGGATGAAGTTGAAGTATGATACAGAATCTCCTAGAACAGGAGGGGAGGGCAGAGGTGGTCCCATTACTCAATGAATAGATTTAGTATTATTGTTGTTAAGATATAAAATCTTTATCTTGGGAACTTTTTCTAGAACTGAGAAAATTATGCTGCTTTGAACTAATTAATTGTATTGAGGGCAGAACATTTATGTTATAGACAAAGGCAAACGTGGGGAATGGCAGGCTGGTTGTGAAGTAAGGTTTGTGAGTGCACCTTCATTACTGCATATGCTACTCAGACACTAATTTATGGGCATTTGAATCCATTGCCCTCCTTTTGTAAATTTTCTATTTAACCCCAAAAATTGAGTCAAAATGATGATTTGTGTCTTTTTCACCCTGAGAAAAGTCTGGTGGGGTTATGAACATTTCACATTTTTCACTTTAATTTCAAGGAAGGATATAAAAACTGATTTACACCTGAATATAAGCAAGTGTTAAAAATAGCAGCATCAATGTGTGTTTAATCAGTATGTTTAAGAACTATTCTAATATCTGTTCATCAGATATTTGGAACAGCAGTTTGATAATCAAAATGCTAATCTGCACAGACCATTTGTAATCTAGTTGTGCTTGTAATAAATAAATCTTGAGGGATAATATGTATTCCTTATGTTGCTGTTATTTGGATGGAAAGAAAAGAGCCTCTAAATTCTCTTATAAAACCAAAGAACCCATCTCCTCCTTGTTTGTATTCCTTTCTCATAAATCCTACCAAACAGATGTGTACACTTGTTGTCAGCTGTATTTGTCATTGTACAGGCTGTCTCTTGCCAGCTTGTCAGCATGTTGTTAGGCATGATTCATTGTGTGCTGTCAGTCCTGTAGTTTCTTAACAAAGAAGCAAATCTGACTTCCGGGCCTGAATAAAGAAGACACCAGGGTAGTAATCAGTGATGTACAGAACTTATCCAGCCCAGTGGAGCTTCTAGATCACCATTTGGTGAGTCAGTACTTTAACTTGAAGAATACAGAATAAAGAGAAAAAAAGTAGTTATTGAAGTATTTCTCAGATTTTAAAAAAGTAAAGTAAATGCATTGATATTCAGGGTGCTCATTAATAAAAAGTTATACCTTTCTAAGGTCCTTTAATATAGTGGGAATGAATGTCCTGGGGCTATCAGAATGCTGAACTATCACAAAACTACCACATCATAAAACTGCTCATAGAAAATAATCCATAGAACAGGAACAAATTGAGACCTCAAACTTCCTGTCATTTCGTAAATCTGGTTCAAGCTGAGTTCATCAACATAATCTAGTTCATCTAATAAGGTTGATTCATACAAGGGCAAAATCATATTGTCTCCAGAGGTGATGGCAAGGGTGGGCTAGGTAGAAAGGCATTGGGGGCAAAAATATAAAGCACTCTACATCTTATCAACACAGAAATTATTCATAATGGACTTTCAGATGGAAAAATATTAAACATTTGATTAGAAATTTTCAGTCTTTCACCTGGAGATTTTTTTCTTATTCTCTGAAGCATTTGAAACATGGTACTGATAAAGAACTTTTAAAACACAAGACAGTATCACAGAAAAATAGCTAGAGGACAGGCAGAAATGGCCTGGGAAAAGTTCTAGGGTGTAGGACACCAGGGGAAAGGCTGCACACTGCCCAGGAGAGAGAAAGACACAGGAAAGTAATCTCGATGTTAAGACCCTGAGTAGACAGCAGCTGTAGCTGCCGGTGCCCCTCCCCCACCCTAGGAGGAGAATGCATTGACTTCTCCAGCCTTGGGCCTGTGGCTACAGACAAAGGAGACCACAGAGATCCACCTTCCTGGGGAAACCTGAGAGAGGGGTACACAGCCTAAGGCTGATTTAGCTTTTGACCCAAAAATTTGTTCTGCTGTGTCCCAGGAGCCCTTCCAGGCCAGGTGGGGCTGCTCAATTGTTTGCCTTGGGAGGCCACACAAGACTAAAGAGATCAGACCCTCTCAAATGCCCTCCCTACTGACTCAGACTGGTTGTTGAGGACACAAAGGGGAGTGGAATTATTTCCTGCCTGGGAAGAGGGAGGGGGCTGCCAGCAAAGGTTGAAGAAGTGTCTCTGAGAAAGTTTGATTTGCAAGGCTCTTAGCCTCCAGGCAGGATCCTCTGTCACACTGATCTGGTCCCAATTGTAGCAAATGCACTCCAATCAGGTATTGACTTAGAGGCCTGCTGAAAAGCGCCATCTTCTGGCCAACCACATAAGTGCATGTAAGGGAATTAAAAGTAAATAAGTGAGAGGCTTTTTTTAGCCTTTACAGGCTCCACCCCCAAGGCCTCTAGAAGCAGATCTGCAGCCCGTTACTGAATCCAGGGCCCAGATTTGAGCAACTAACAGGGACAATCCTAAAGACCTAGAACAGGTTGATCCAAGAATCAAACAACAGCAGTAACAGACAGGCTCCCACCACTAAATCCCTTCTAGAGAGAGAAATTGAGCAACAGAGTAAACTAACCATCATAATCAGATGCTTGGACATCAGCAAAAATTACAAGCCTACTAAGAAAATGGAAGAAATTGCCCAAGCAAAGGAATATATCAAAGACCCAGATGAGACACAGGATTTGAGACACCTAATCAGTGAGATTCAAACAAATTTCCAAAATCAAATTAATGAGTTGAAAGACAATATGGCTAAAGAGATAATGGACATCAAGAAGATACTGAGCAAGCACAAAAAAGAATTTGAAAACCTGAATAGAAAAGTAACTGAGCTCATGGGAATGAAAGACACAATAGGTAAGATAAAAAACACAATAGAGGCATACAAGAGCAGACTCAAAGTGACAGAAGAAATAATAAGTGATACCAAAGACAGAACAGCTGAAATTGAAGAGACAAAGAAAGAGAGAGAGAAAATAATGGAAAAAAATTGAGCAGGGGCTCAAAGAGTTGAATTATAACACAAAATGCAACAACATATTTGTCATGGGAGTTCAAAAGGGAGAAGAGAAAGGAAAAGGGGCAGAGAGAATATTTGAAGAGATAATGGATGTAAATTTCCCAACACTCATGAAAGCAGCATACTCCAATTGGAATAAATCTGAATAGACCTACTCTAAGACACATACTACTCAGAATGTCAAACATCAAATCAAAGATAAAGAGAAAATTCCGAGAGCAGCAAGGGAGAAACAAACCATCATATACAAGGGATGCGCAGTAAAACTTAGTGCAGATTTCTGATCAGAAACCATGGCTGTGAAAAGACAGTTGTATGATACAATTAGGAAACTGAAAGAGAAAAATTTCTAGTCTAGAATTCTTTATCTGGCAAACTTGTCGTTCAAATGTGAAGGTGAGTTTAAAATATTCATAAACAGAAACTAGGAGAGTTCATTAAAAATAATACAACTTTGCAGGAAATATTAAAGTGGCCTTATGGCCCAAAAGAAAAAGATAGGAGAAAGAGGCTTGGAGGAGAGTGTAGAAGGCAAGAATAGCAGAAAGGATAACCAAAAGAATAAAAAGATAGACAAAAAATTATGACATATGAAAACCTAAGGATAAAATGTTGGAAGAAAATAATGTATTTACAGTAATAACATTGTGAATAAATTGAACTCCCTGGTCAAAAGATATAGGATAACAGACTGAATTAAAAAAAACATAAGTCATTTATATTTTGCCTCCAAGAGACTCACCTTAGACTCAGGGATGCAAGAAGGCTGAAAGTGAAAAGTTGAAAGAAAAAAAATACTCCATGCAAACAGTAACCAAAAAAGAGCAGAGATAGCTATACAAATATTGGACAAAACAGACTTTAAATGCAAACAAGTTATAAGAGATACAGAAGGTCATTACATATTAATAAAAAGGACAATTCACTGGGAAGAAATAGCAGTCATGAATACCTATGTACCTAACCAGGATGCCCAAAATACCTGAGGCAAACTCTGGCAAAACTGAAGCGAGAAATAGCCATCTTTACAATAGTAGTTGGAGACTTCAACTCACCACTCACATCATTAGATAGAAGAGCTAGATAGAAGATCAACAGGCAAACAGAGAACTTGAACAATATGATAAAGGAGCTAGACCTAACAGATATATACAGAAAGTTGCATCCCAAATCAGTGGGTTATACATCCTTCTCAAGGGTTCATGTCTCTTTCTCCAGGATAGATCACATGTTAGGTTACAGGGAGAGTCTTAATAAATATAAAAAGATTGAAATTATACAAAACACCTTCTCAGATCATAATGGAATGAAAATGGAAATCAATAATAGACAGGAAAGGGGAAAATTTACAAATATGTGGAGGCTGAACAACACACTCCTAAACAATCAGTGGGACAAAGAAGAATTGATAAATATACTGATATGAATGAAAATAAGAACACAACATATCAAAATGTATGGGATACAGTGAAGGCAGTCTTGAGAGAGAAATTTATAACCATAAACACCTATATTAAAAAAAGAAGAAAAATCTAAAACCAAATATCTAACTGACCAACTGGAGAAACTAGAAAAAGATCAGCAAACAATTCCCAAAGCAAGCAGAATAAAATAAATAATAAAGATTAGAAGAGAAAGAAATAAAATTGAGAACACACACACACACACACAAACAAAAAAAAAAAAAAAGAGAGAGAGAAAATCAACAAAAGCAAAAACTAGTTCTTTGAGAAGATAAATAAAATTGACAAACCCTTAACTGGACTAACAAAGAAAAAAGAAGATGCAAATAAATACAATCAGAAGTGAAGGGGGGAAGTTACAACAGACCCCACAGAAATAAAAAGGATCATAAGAAGACATTATGAGAAACTCTTCGCCAACAAACTAGACAAACTAGATGAAATGGGCAAATTCCTAGAAGACAAAAAAACAACCTACACTGATGCTACAAGAAATACAAGAACCCAACAAACCAATCACATTTAAAGAGATTGAATCAGTCATCAAAATTCTCCCAACAACAAAAAAAGTCCAGGACCAGATGGATTCACAGGTGAATTCTACCAAGCATTTTGAGAAGAATTAACACCAATCTTGTTTAAACTTTTCAAAAAAATTTGAAGAGGAGGGAAAACTGCCCAATATATTTTATGAGGCCCAAATCACCCTAGTACCGAAGTCAGATAAAGACACTACAAGAAAAGAAAATTACAAACCAATTTCTCTACTGAACATAGATGCAAAAACTCTCAACAAAGTACTTGCAAATAGAATCCAACAGCATATCAAAAGAATTATATACCACAACCAAGTGGATTTATTCTTGGTATGCAAGGGTGTTTCAACATTAAAAAATCAATTAACATAATACACCACGTTAACAAATTGAAGGAAAAAAAAACATGATCTCTTGAATGATGCAGAAAAGACATTTGACAAAATCCAGCATCCTTTCTTGATAAAAACAAGTTGAAATATAGGAATAGAAGAAAAATTCCTCAATAAAGGACACTGTATTCCTCAATTAGGAATAAATTCCTAATAAAGGACACTGTAATAGTCGGGGTTCTCTAGGGAAACAGAATCAACAGGAGATATCTGTCAATAATATGAGATTTTATGAGTCTCTCACATGACCATGGGTATGCACAAGTCCAGGTTCCTCAGGCAGGCTGCAAATCAGGGCCTTCGATGAAAGTCCAATGAAGGTCCTTGATGAGTTTCTGGGAGAAGTTGGCTGTCCAAAGATGAGCTGGGAAATTCTCCCTGAATGTTGAAATCACTTCCCCTTTAAGGCTTCAACTGATTGGATAAAGCATCACCCATTGCTGATGGCAATCTCCCTGATTGATGCAGATGTAATCAGCCATCCACACAGTAAACTCACTGGTGACCAAAGTCCATAAATGTTCTTGTATTACAATTAGCCCAGTGCTCGCTTGACCAAACACCTGGACACAATTACTTGGCCTAGTTGACGCATTGGCCTAACCATCACAGGCACGTATGAAAAACCCACAGCCAACATCATACTCAATGGGGAAAGGTTGAAAGCTTTCCCTCTAAGATTGGGAACAAGACAAGGATGCTCACTGTCACCACTGTTATTCAACATTGTGCTAGAAGTTCTAGCTAGAGCAATTAGACAAGAAAACAATTAAAAGGCATCCAAATAGGAAAAGAGGAAGGAAAACTCTTACTATCTGCAGATGACATGATCTTATATTTAGAAAATTCTGAAATGTCTATGATAAAGGTGCTTGAACTAAAAAATGAGTTCAGCAAAGTTGGAGGATATAAGATCAACATGCAAAAATCAATAATACATTAGTATGGAACAATCTGAGGAGAAAATCGGGGGGAAATTTACATTTACAATAGCTCAAAAAGGCTCAAATACCTAGGAATCAGTTTAACCAAGGACAAGACCTATATGCAGAAAACTACAGAACAATGCTAAAAGACAGCAATAAAGACCTAAACAAGTGGAAAGACATTCTATGTTCATGGATTGGAGACTAAATATAGTGAAGATGCCAATCCTACCCAAACTGATTTATAGTTTCAATGCAAAACCAATCAAAATTCCAACAGCCTACTTTACAGAAATATAAAAGGCAATTACCAAATTCATTTGGAAGGGAAAGTGCACCCAAATAGCCAAAAGCATCCTAAAAAAGACAAGAGATGTGAAAGGACCAGTTTACAAACATAATCAATATCTCCGTTTTGGAATTCATAAATAATATCAAACTGCCACAATGTGACAAAAAAAAAAATTATGCTAAGTGAAGGAAACCAGACACAAAGTACTACATATTATATAATTCCATTCATTTAATATGTAAATATAAATCAATTTATAAAGATGAAATAAGATTAGTGGTTATTGTGGAAGGATACAAGGATTGAAAGGGAACTACTAAGGAGTGTGGAGTTTTTCTTTTCGGAGTAATGAAATTGCTCTAAAATTTTTTTGGTGATGAATTCACAACATATTATTATACTAAAAACCATGGATTACACACTTTGGATCGACTGTATGGCATGTGAATATATTTCAATAAAACTTTAAAATACATAAATAAATATGCAAGGAGAGCCAGAAATAGCAGCTATCTATAGCAGGGGAAGCATAGAGATTGAGAGGTGATGAATTTTTTGTTAGTTTCTCTGTTTTTTGTTTATTATTATTATTATAATTGTTATTATAATAATGAAAGTGCTCTAGTAATGATTGATGTGATGAATGCACAAATATGTGCTTATGCCAAATACCATTGATTGTATTCTTTGGATGGATTGTATGCTTTACTAATAGATATTAATAAAATTGATTTGTTTAAAAAATATAGGACAATGTGATTCAAAATCTTTTATGTGATTTTTACCAAGAGTGATGCAAATCATACGAAGCTATCATTTGTTTTCTTGCCTGGAAAAGTCTTTGCTAATTTTGGAAAAACAACTTTTCTAAAAAAAGTGATAAAACCAAGTCTAATGATGAACTGATGCTCATAATACTACCATCCTTATGTATATTATGTGTGTGTTATACCCATGTATATGACAATTTTTCATGACTTTTTATTAGTGCATTTATTACCAAATAATTATTTTTAACCTGCTTTGTGACAGACACTACTCTAGAAGCTAAAGCTCTTATAAGATACACGTTTTCTCATATCAAGGAGTTTGCATACATAAGGAGAACCTTTAGATTTATTTATCACTTGGCATAACATAAATTATGCTTGGTTTTCTATGTTTATTGCATATAATATGTGTATTATCAGGTTATTTTCAGTTTAAATATGCTCACTATATTGAAGACTCAGAAATCTTCTTCCCTGCAACTCAACACTTAGAGTTCAATTTTCCCTTCTTTCCATCAGAGTCTCATAAACCTTGGTTCCATCCATATTTTGAGTGTGGGGAAACCAATTCTATAAATACATACAGGTTTTATTTTTATTTTGTGAGTATGTTAAAGATGATGGCAGAGAGTCATTTCTTGGCTAAAATAAAGACTATCTGACAAAATTATTTAATCTTTTATGACAACCACTATTTTATTGAGATTCTCCTGATACTTGCTTTCAGACTCCAAACTGAAATCCATCAGTGTCTTCTGAGCTGATCTCTTATTTTCCTCTAATACACTATTTGCACCATTATAAGTAGAGACAAAGACTCTAGCATTTCAAAGACTCTCTATAGTTCATTTAGTTCTACTGAGGTTTGATTGGACATAACAGGAAATGATGCTAAGGCTTAACCATATATACCTCCATTGATGGGGAGCTCCCTTCTCTCTTAGCTCTTCCACTTCTGGTAGGGGCTGACTGCTAAATTTTTTTTTCCTTGCATTCATCTGAAATCTGTCTTCTTATAGTTTCCATCCATTTCTCCTAGATCCCTCCTTTGAAGCCTTTCTGAATAGTTTTAAACTCTCTCTCTCTTACAAATGCATTTAGAAAGCAATATTTACTTATTCTTCATGGCACTTATCCTAATTAACAATTAACTAATTATATGTGCCCATCTCTCCCAGTTTCCTGTCTTTTTTTTTTATGTACCGGAGCTAGGGATTGAACTTGGGACCTCAGATGTGGGAAGCTGGTGCTCAACCGCTGAGCCACATTGGCTCCCGAGCTGGTTTTTTTCATTTGTTGCATGTTGTTTGCTTTTTCGTTCTTTGGAGGCACCGGCTAACGAACCCGGGACCTCCCATGTGGGAAGCAGGCACTCAACGGCTTAAGCAACATCCACTCCCCTCCTGTCTTTTTTACTACTTTATTTTCAGCATTAGCAGAAAGCTTTCAATAAATATTTGTTGAATGAGTAAGTGAATGAATGTCTATACTTGACTTCGTGTCTGATATGAAGGTATGTTTACAAGTGACACAGGAAGGGAGTGATGCAAGGGAGAATGGTAAGAATGAGGGAAGTTGGACAAAGTTGTTAGGAAGCCAAGCCAGGGTAAGATCTCAGGCAAAGTCTTCCAGGGTGAGGAGCTTCAGCCTTATCCCACATGAGAACTCTGGAGCAGAAATTACTCCTAAGAGCTGTCAAAACTGAAGCAAGAGAGCTGAGCTTTCAGACTCCTGCATGCAGCAGGAATTGGTGAAGAGAGAGCCCAACTGGGTACAGCGAGTTCTGAGCACTTCCAGCCTGCGGAATCTAAGGGCAAAGGGCAAACTGATTCCAACAGCTAAAGGGCCAGCCTCTTATGAAAAGCAACACGTGTTCAGTGTTAAAAGCAAAAGCACATAGAAGGGGAGGGGGTGAAAATGCACAAAGAATTATTAAAATGATCCTAGGTATGTTGTCGACATTATTACAATCTTTCTTGATAATTCTTTTTCATAGGGTCAGCATTCTAGTATTCTTAACCATTTTCCATTATGTCTTCACTTCATCTCCTTTATGCTATCCTATGAAGAAAGTGTGGTTAGTTATATTTTAATCTTGATCAAAAAGAACAAAATTTAATGTGATTTCTGCATTATCTGATCAAATTGTAGGCAAAAGTCTGTTACTCTGATTTCAAAGACTGCTTCACTCAAATTCAAAATATAAATGAAAATTCAAACTGTAGCTTCTTTCCTGAAAAGAAAGTGAGACCCACATTGGGTTCTGGGATAAAGAATCAAGACTGGTGCTCAAAACAAAACTGAGTGGAAAGTAAGAGTATGGAAATGCACTGTAAGAAACTTTGTAACAAAAATCCTAGGCTGCTGGGGAATAGGACTCAAGAAAGAAAAACTTGGAAACAGAATTGCTTTCACAAGCCATTTCAACTCCCTTGATTTTTAAGGTTCACAAAACTGACATTTCAATCTACTGATCCTGAAACTACTTGTGATAAATTTTTACCCAAATCCAAATATTGAACAACAACAACAACAAAAATCTTGACAGTTCTCAATAATATGCTGCTTTAAAAAAAAAAGTGACACAGCAGGATCTCATTGCCTGCCACAGTAAATGGTGCCTCAAACAGTGGGGCTCCTGAGGGCTCTAGAGACATCCAGACACATACATACCTACCTGTAGGTAGGGCAGACAATCTCAGGAATTCAGCACCGTGTTAGTGGACCTTACTTTGGAATATAGGATCCCCAATGTAACAACAGAGTTGTATTCATTAATAGTTTCCTGCACATGGCTCTTCTGTCCCTTTTATTTGAACTTATAATTAGACTATGTCCATTAAACATAGTTCTCAGAGACTTATTTCTTCAGTCTGTTTATATGCTGGTTGAAGCCTAAATTTTGGTAAAGTTGCAACACCTACCCTCCAGTTCACTGAACTCGCCCAGGACAACTAAAAATAGGATGATGATGGACAATGCCCATCCAAAAAAATAGAGTATCTTCAACTGCAAGCAAGACAGTTCCATCTATCTGCCCCATGGAATCTTAGCCCCCTCACAATCGGAAGCAGAGTGGACATCACCATCTCAAATCCTCAAGATTGAGGAATGAACAACAAACATAAGGGGGGAATTGTCCTTCATGACATTGTAATGAAGGATACAGGCCATTATATATTTTGTCAAAACCTATAAAATTGTGCATTGCAAAATGTATACTATAAGGTAAACTATAGTCCATGATTAGTAGAAATGCTTCAATATATGTTCATCAATTGTAACAATTATACCACACTAATGAAAGATGTTAATGGAGGAAATTGTGGGAAGTGGAGGAGGTAAGGTATATGGGAATCCCCTATATTTTCTATGTTACTTTTATGTAATTTAAAGCTTCTTTAAAAATAAAAAAAAGGTTTTGTTTTTTTTAAGTTAAAAATGCCTGGTAGTTCCAAATAAAGTGCTTTTGTTTCTAATATAGAACTTCAGCCAGCACATACAGGACTTTAATTCTACCTAAAACTTTCTTGATTCTGTCCATATCATTCTTCAGACTGTGAAGCCAAATTCTTCAAGGGACTAAACCAGACCAAGTGATAAGGGAAACGTTGCACAGGATTTTGAAGTGAGGATAGATGTAAGGATTTAGAACTTCTTATTCCCAACATTAGATCTGCCTTTCTTGATGTATTTCTGGATTTTAGTTTAGGAGTCTGACTGGGACCTTAAGAAGAGATAGGAAGACAGATGTGAAAAAATAATGAATGTAGCCCTCTAAACTCTTTATTCTCCCCTGGGGGGGAAATTATTTCAGGGTTACTCAGTATTGAGGGCAGAAGATTTAGAAGAAGGGCTATTTTATTTTGCTTTTTTCCCTTTTCCTTACATTTTGGCTCCAATGGGGAGATCTTCTGTGAACTAAGAAAATAGAAGTCTACTGAAGATTAATAGAAATTTTATTGAAGCTATTCATATTTAATGAAGTTCCTTTAAGTAGCAATGCATTCGTATGACTGATTTTCTCAAAGAACAAACACAAATTTTCTACTAGGAAGATTTATTTATTAAATGTCAATTAAAAATAATACCAACAAACCATTTTCATATGAATTTTATGCTTGCAAAAATGTCTGTCCATATGTAATTTTCTCCCTTTTTAAACCACTTGTGTATTACTTGCTATTTGCCTGACACAATTCTGAGCAGTTTACCTATACTAACTCATTAAATGTCCAAAGAGTGGTTAAGTAACTATTATGCTATACTACTCTCTGTATTAAAAATGTCCCTATTAAATATACGAAATTGTCAGTAAGATTAAACCAGCAGTGAATTTGAAGAGTAATTTTTCTCTCTTTGCTTGATTATTTCTTTTGCCCAAAGTAAAAGCTAATATTTTTAATTTAGTCCTCTAGATTCAAAATTAAGTTGCAAATCTGAAACATGTAGAAATATTGCAGAAACTAATTTTTAAAAGTAAAATTGTTGAGCTGATTTAGCCTAAAGTTCTCGTTGATATATCAAAATAATGGAGGTCAAGTGAGATGAAATGGCAGTTTATTTTCTTAGAACTTACTCTTGGCTTCCATGTGGCTGCTCTTTATGCTCTCTCATACTGCCCTTCTCAACAACAAAGCAAACCACAAACGAAATCATAGCACACAGTTAAAATTGTAATCTAATCCCTAAACGTTTCCTTTTTGAATCACTTGAATATTAGTGTCTTGTTTGGATCATGCAATCTTTGTCATTTCAAGTCAGAAGTTGGATCATTAATCCTAATCTCACACCAATGTACTTCTTTTTAATCAGGCCCATTACAAAAAGGATTGATGGTGATTTATATTAAAACCTAGTATACAGTACAGGCTCACTTCCTGGTAGTATAGAGTGGCCTCTGAAAGATCAACAATCCACAGAGAACAAGTAGAAAAGTAACAATGAGTAGAGGCTTTTCCAGAGCAAAGGGTTCTGTTGGGGGTAGGGGATGGGAACTTTAAACCGTTGCTGGATTCAAGGGGTTGGTGTGACAAAATTGACAGTTCTTTGCCTTCAACGCATCTGCCAAATTTTGAAGCTGCATGAGTTGGGAGGCCAGAAAGCTTCACAGAAACTCTCTAAAATGAGAGTGGAGGACCAGCACTGGGGGTGGGGGGTGGGGGGTCAAATTTGCCATCAAGGGAGAGAAACACTCCAGAGAATGGGAGAAGATATTTGCAATTCACAGAGGTGACAAGGTACTTGTACCAGACTACATATTAAACTCCTACAATCAATCTAATAAGTAAAAGATAGACAACACAAAATTAAAAGACTTGAAAGGCACTTACGAAAAGAGAGTAGAGGATCTAAAATCCAATAAATGTGAAATGTGCTCAATTTCATTAATCATCAGAGAAATGAAAATTAAAACCACAATTCAATGTTGCTACACATTACAAGAATGACAAAAATGGAAGAAAGTATTGAGTACCAGGAAGAATATGAAACAAGAGGAACTCTTATCTGTTGCTGTGGGGAGTATAAAGTGATACAAGTTACTGGAAACACTGGTATTATCTACCAAAGCTCTTTAAATGAGTGTTTTTATTTTGTAAAAATTCAGTGCACATGATACATGTTCCTCTTGGCATGTGTTCTTCAGTAAAAATTTAGAACTCTTAGGTTATTGTAATTACCTATTCATAAAACCATTTCTATATATAGTAATGAATTACTTGACAATATAACTCTTGGAATTCTTGGCCTATTTAGAATAGAAATATGAGTTTATGCTATTGGATTAATGATATTTTACTTGATTAGTCATTATTGTTGCTAAAATAATTAAACTTAATATTACATATACTAGTTCTGATTCAAAAGACTTAGCTAGGTATACTTCCCAAATTATCAAAGACAATTTTATCCAGTTTGGTCATTAACAGTGGACTCTTGGCATATGTGAGTTTAACATCTATAATTATGATCACTAGGAACATGCCCTAAAGCTTAATGATATATATTGATTTGTAGATTTCTTGAGGCACAATTTGAAATTTCTTAGCCGGGTAGGTAGAAGGCAGTCCCTCAGCTAGAGAGGGAGCCGAGGACACATTTTCATGCATGTTTGCTATTTACTTAAAGTTTTCCAGCTTTGATCGCAAAGGGTGCTTTTTGGAGTATAATACAGGCCTTCCTCCCACTCGCCATCTGTAGCAGTTTGATATGGTTTATGAATTCCAAAAGTAGTTATTGGATTATGTTTGTAAACTGACCTCTACCTGGGTGTGATTAAATTATGATTAGGGTTTTGATTGGGCCACATCAGTAGGACGTTGAGTGTCCGCCCCCTTGGTGGGTGAGGACTAACAGATAAAATTACAGGGCAGAACAGAGGACTTAGTTGGAATTTTGATGTTAGAGTTCTGATGCTGAGTTTTGAGCTGGAGCCCCAGGAAGTAAGCACCAAGGAGCGTGGTCGTGAGGAAGGAGAGAAAGCCCCGGGAAAAGAGAGGAGCTCTTTGCTTGATAGTCTACAGCTGGCCTTTGTGGAGAGAGGCAAAGCCTAGAGAGCCTCATAGTCTACATCTGACCTTGTGAAGACAGCAAAGGAGCTGAGCCTGGAGACAAGCAAGCCTCAGGAAGAGAGGAACCCAGGAAGCCTGAACCCTCTCAGATGTTAAGAGCCATCTTGCTCCAACATGTGGCAATAGACTTTGGTGAGGGAAATAACTTATGCTTTTTGGCCTGGTAACTGTGGGCTTTTACCCCAAATAAATACCCTTTATAAAAGCCAACTGATTTCTGGTATTTTGCATCAGCATCCCTTTGGCTAACTAATTCACCATCCTATTCATTTATAATACGTAAAATTGTTTATAAACCTTTCTTCATTGCATTATCACAGTTTGTAATAATATGCTTAGTAAATTAGTAGTTTAATTCCTATCATCCCTCACTAACCTCCATGAGGACAGGAATAATGTCTTTTATTTTTATTTTTTAATATACCATTTCATCATTAATGCCTAGCACAGTGGTTTATTGATTTAAAAAATGGGTGAATTATATGCTATAGATAAATTCACAAATTTTAAGTTTATCAAAAAGATTTCAGATACATTTATTGAAAAAACTGTCAATATTAGCTATTCGATAACATCTACTGCTGGCTTGGTAGCATGGCAGTAGCAAAGACCATTAAGTACTGTGAAACTTCTCTCTCTATAGCTAGGAAACTAGATCATTGCTGAAGACATAAGGGAGAGATCTGGACTAAATTAGAATGCATTTAAACATTCAGTATATACCATGTGGTTGGAACTCTTTTAGTTCCAAGGGATTAAAACAGACATAAGCTTCAGTATGTAATATATAATGCTAAGCTTTTAATAAGCTCATACTAAGTTACTAGATATTAGTGAGTAGGTAATGCATTTGTCTTAAATACATATATTCCCATGAACTTCACCAAAGACTCCTAAAATGCATAATGTTTGATCTGGACAAATTAACCTAGAGCTAATTAGATGAGATTAACAGGATAAGACGTCTGATTTTTTGACATATCTAGAACTGTCTTTATGTTTTTAAGAAGTCTTATTGTACTTTCTTCTCATTCCCTGGGGAAATTTTTCTCAGAGGGTGATCCTTGATCATTGGCATCGATATCAACTGGGAACTTATTAGAAATAAAAGTAAAATTTGTGGGCCCCACCCCAGGAATTCTGTAGACCTAGCACCCAATTTTAACAAGCTCTCCAGGTGAAGATCACTTCCCTAAAGGAACTTGGTTCTATGAATTCCTGCTCAGATGATGACTATGTGTTTAGTTTCACTAGATGCTGTAAAGAAGAAAAAATGTAAACAGTAGCCATTCCATGTGTATAGTGTGATTTTGGGGATCCTTAATGCACCAGAAGAGTTTACTGAAATTGAATAGCAATAAACTGCCATTGCTGTACTCATTTGGTTCTCCTAGTCATATCTTGTCCCTCTTTTTCTGTTCTGGAGCTTGACATCCTGATCTCTAGCTAGTGCAGTGGGTCAGAAACTTTGTTTCAACTTTGAATCACCTGTATTAAGAATCCCTTTGGCCAGACCACTCACTATACTAATTAAATCAGAATCTTTGAGGAAGCAGTGACAAGAGATGGGTGTAGTGGAGGTGGTGGTAATATTAAAACTCACTAAGTGGTTCCAATATGCAGCCAAGTTTGAGGACCAGGCAAGTGGAAAATGGTTCACAAAGTGTGGTCCTGGACCAAGAGCATCTATATCACCTGGGAGCACTTTAGAAATGCAAATTCGGATCCTTTGTTTGAATAAAAACCTCTTCCTACCCCTACCCACCACCCTTCCTCTTCTAAGTGATTGTTATCACACTAATCTTTAAGAATTGCTAAACTATAAGTATAGTATCTCATACCTTATCTTCAACATGGAATAACCTGAGAAAGTGGTGAATGAATCTAGGGACTTGGACTTTGTAAGTAAATCTCTGAGTATTTGCAGGGTGAATAATAATCTGAAGATATGAAATTTTTACTGTCATCACTGTCTGTAATTTCCAGGCATACTTCAGAGCTATTACATGTTTGGTTGCAGACCACCACAATAAAGCCAAAATCACAATAAAGTGAGTCACACGAATTTTTTGGTTTCTCAGTACATATGAAAGTTATGTTTACACTATACTGTAGTCTTTTTTAGGGTGCAATAGCATTATATCTCAAAAAGACAATGTACATACCTTAATTTAAAAATGCTTTATTGCTAAAGTGCTAACCATTATCTGAAGCTCTAGCAAGTCATCATCTTTTTTCCTGGTGGAGTGTCTTGCCTTGATATTAATGGCTGCTTACTGGTCAGGGCAGTGTTTGCTGAAGGTTGGGGTGATTGTTGGGGAATGGCCAGTTGGTGGAGCAGTGAGAACACATACAATAGAGATGCACTGAGTTTGCCATTTTGTCTGGGCATGGTTCATGACATCTGAAAGCAATTACAGTAGTAACATCAAAACAAAGAAAGAATAGAGACAATGACAATTAAGTGCAATATATGATCCTGGACTGGGTCTAATAAATGGAGAAGAAAATGTCCAAAAGGTCATTCTTGGGACAATTGAAAAAAAAAAGAAATATAGACTATATGTTTTTTGTCAATGTTAAATTTCTTAAACTTGATAACTGCTTAGTGTGATTATACATTTTTCTTAGGAATATACATGGAAAAATAAAAAGTGTTCAAGGAGCATGGTATATGCAACCCATTCTCAAATGTTTAGTAATAGATAGCAGATGATAGATAATAGATAAAGAAAGATAGATGGTAGAGATAGATAGATAGATAAGATGATATAACAATTGTGCAAAATGTAAAAAAATTGGTGGATATGGGTACCTGAGTTGGGTCTATATTGGAGTTCTCTCTACTGGTTTTGTAATATTTTTTCAACTGTCTTATAAATTTGAAATTATTTCAGACTAAAATTAAAAAAAGAAACATTGGTCACCATAACAGATATAATAATAAAGAAAAAGTCTGAAATATTGTGAGAATTACCAAAATACGACACAGAGACATGAAGTCAGCACATGGTCTTGGAAAAATGGTGCTGATAGACTTGCTTGACACAGGGTTGTCACAGATCTCTAATTTATAAAAAATGTATTACTGTGAAGCGCAGTAAAGCGAAGCGTGATAAATTGAGGTATGCCTGTACAGTCATTACATTGTACTCAGTTCTCATCAAATGCTGTTGACTCAAAAGCCTCCATAAAGATGAACACTAGGGAAAGTTCCTTCACAGAGGATGTTTAATGTCAAGTACTAATCTGAAGTCTATTACATAACAACTAGTTGCTGAAGGAAAATTTGCAGCTATTTATAGTCATGTGTATAATTTATTAACCTTTGGAAACTCATCTCAGCTGTAGGATCTGGCATCATTGAGCTCTTACAATAGGATGAGCCACCTTGCTGCTGAGCTTCTCAGGAGGATCCCAGGACCATGTGTGAAAGTGTTCATATAACAAACTTCTAGTGATTTTTCTACTTCTGTTCACTTAGGGTACAGAGGGCTTACACTGGGAGTCAGTTAATTTAAATAAAAAGCAGTGTCTTCAATAAAGAAAGGTCCTAATCCTCTAGGACAGGAGAGCTATTAAATTCAGTGATAAAAGTGAAATAATGTTTATTTGTTGAAAAGTCAAATCTTTTTACAAAATATAATTTAAATGTAAAATTCCTATACAAAATATTATTTTCTGCCCCAAGTATTCATAGACTAACGTATTTTCTCCATTTTATTAACAGATTAGTTTAAAAAATAAATATTTATTGAGCACAGACTCTGTGGAAGTGATTTTGTGTCATAAAGAAGAATCAGGTCAAGGACATTTCTACAAGGATGTTACAGTTTAGGGAATTATATATGTGTATATATGTACATGTGTGTATGTGTGTATAAGCAGTTGAATGGAATCTTACAGGATGGAGAGATTAATTCCATCTGGTGACTTTAAAGGAAACTTCTCAATTAAGGAGAAATTTGATTTGGATTTTGAACATGTGATAATGTGATGAAATTGAGAGAAGACATAAGGAAATGAGACATGGGGAGAGAAAACAACATTTGGGAACAGTAGAAGAATGAATTTGACAAAGAATTTGGGGCCAGTGTCATTGAGGGACTTGAATAACCAGGTCAGAAACTATATATTTATTCTTTGTGAGGAGACGAGAATTCCAATTTATTCAACAGGGAATTGATATGATCAAAAGTCTTTTTAAAGGAATATTGTTGTGAAAGCATCTTGTAATTAGAATAGATAAATATTCTAATTAGAATGGAGAGAGAAATGGAATCATGGATATCAGTTAAAGTCATTGAAAAATAAAAAGGATTTGAACTAATAGTAATAGTAGTTTCAATGGTGAAATTGTTGTTAGTGGTACTGACAAGATAGAATGGTTGGAATGCAAAAACTGGATGATGTCTGGGAACAAGAGAGCAAGGAGTGTTCCAGATATTCTTAACCCTAAATTGAACAGTTAAAAGAAAACCATCAAGAGTGGAGTCAGTTTGGGAGGGTAAGCTATGAGTAACGTTTAGATAATGAGTTTGAAGTGCTAATGGGATGACAAATTGGAAGTGGGATGTGAAACCCAACATGGATTTAGATTTGAACAATGTTTAGATTTCATTTACATAATAGTAACTGTTGAGTCCATCAGTTTTCCAGAAGGCCAAAGACTGATGTTTAAAAAAATCTTCTATAGTTGAGACACTGAAAGAACATGATAGAGCAAATGAGATAGACAAGAGCTGATTAAGAAGGACAGAAGAAAATAGGAGAATCCAGGGTCAGTAGGGCAAAGTAGGAGAAGGCTGCTAACATAAAGAGATAGTAAATAGGAAAAAATACTGAAGATATGATCAAGAGGAGATAGAGTACAAAAAGACCACTGGATTTCTGAAGCCATTGAGAAACTTGAAAAAAGCAGTTTTCGTACAGTAGTGAGGCCAAGGGAAAGAAAGTTAAGCAATCTGTAGGTAAAAAGAGGGAATGTAAAATATGCTTCTAAGAAGTTTGGTGCAGAAAAGATAGAAAGAGGACAGATGAAAGCATGATGCTGTAGCAGTTGTCTTCTTTTAACAAGTTGTTGTTTTGTTTTATGAAAGATAAAGATTATAACAATTATTTCAATGCCACCTCTTTCTGGAGATATGTAAATGTTAAGAAGCAATAATATAAAAATTCACAAGGATCAGAGGCATTACAACTAAATGCAATAGCTGATCTTAAACTGGTTGCTGTTTTTAAGGGAAAAAATAGCATAAAGGATATCATTAAGTCAATAGACAAAATTGGAATAAAAATGGTAAATTAAATAACAGAGTTACATCAATTTTGAATTTACTGAAGTTGATAATTATATGGGAATGTAAGAGAATATCATTATTTGCAAGAAACACCCCCTGAAGTGCTTAGGGGAAAAGAGCGATGATGTATGCAAATTATTCCCAAAAGGCTCAGACGAAAATATCTTTTATTTTAATTTTTCTATTTTATATATTTTTACATATTCTATATTTTAAAAGAACAAGAAAGAATAGCACAAGTGATAAAGCAAATGGAGTAAAATGTCAATAATAGGTGAATCTGGATATATGGGTTGTTTTCGTACTATTCTTATTCTTTTATCTTTGCAACAAATTTGAAATTATTTCCAAATTGAAAGATAAAAATATGCAAAGGGATCCAGACTTTGTGGTTGAAATTTCAGATTCAGAGTCAAAGTGAGAAGATATTACAGTGTCCCTAAAAGAACATTTCTTCAGTCAATACTGTTTTACCCTATAATTTTTCTCTCACCTCAATAGTTCATTTATTCCTAAAAATATCATGAACAGCAAATTCTCAAAAATGTCATTATAATTTTCGCCCCTCAAAAAACAGTTTTTAATCTGTTCCTGACCTCACAAATTAACACCCATTATATTAAACAACATACATGAGAACAATTTTGTAATTAATATTAATTATTTTAATGTCCCCCCAAAATAATTTTCTGCTCATTAATTTTGTTATATCTATTTATTAGCTCTCTTAAAGCCTCTTATTGATTATTACACATAAAGCTAGACACACAAACAACACAGGTATATTGTACACAATATTTACTTGACTCTTTAATGGAAAATTAACATTTAAAGACAAAATAAATAAATGAAAGCAATACAAATCAAATCACGTTTGATCAATACATTAACACCATAGGGAGCATGATAACATATTATCACTGGTATAAAAGAGCAATCCGTGTGTTCTCCAAGAGAATTTGATGCCATATATGCCAACTATTCAACAGCAAGAAGATTCTGCCATGCCATTAGACTTGGTGTTTTCAGAGCTTCCCTTAAATGTGATAAAAGGCATTGTAGAAAGCACAAGTGTTAAATGAAACTTTCTGAAGCCCAAACAGATGTATCATGGGGTATGACTACAAGCATTTATTTACATGTTTTAAAATCATGCACATTACTAAAACTAATGTATTTTTCAAAAATGAAATAGAGAAGAAATACTGTTCTACAGTAAGAAGAAATGAGATTGGGATACATTCGCTAACATGGATGAACCTTGAAGACATTGTGCTAAGTGAAATAAGCCAGACACAAAAGAACAAATATTGCATGGTCTCACTAATATGAACTAAATATGAAGAATAAACACATGGAGTTAAAAACCTAGTGTATAGGTTATTAGGAGATAAGCGGAGGGCTGTGAGGGAGCACTGATGCTTAATGTATGAAGAAGATTTAATTAACTTGACTGTAAATGTGTGGAAATGGATGGAGTTGATGGCAACACATTTTAGTGAGTAGCAGTTGGTTTATAAATGGGATTGTGGCTGAAAAGAGTAGTTTAGGAATGTAAATGTCAATTAAAATAGAACTAGAGAATAATCTAGGGACTGAATAATACAGTGAACTCAGAGGTGGATGAGAATTGTGGTTTACAATACTAATGCAAGAATGCCCTGTGAACTATAATGGATGTACATCACTATTGCAGGGTGGTGGGAATGTGGAGAAGCATGGGAAAAATACAAATAATGTAACCTATAGACCAGAGTTAATAGCAACACTGTAATATTCATGTATCAATACCAAAGACGTACTGACTAATGTATTAAGACTAATAATAGGGGAATATGGAAAAAATATGCTAAATATACACTATGGACCATAGTTAGTGGTAATATTCTGATATTACCTCACAATCTGTAACAAATATTCCACAATGGTGTGGTGTGTTGGTGAAGGGTTATTGTAAGGGAATTCTACACATGTGCATGATTGTTTTGTAAGTTCACAACTTCTGTAATAATAAATATATTAAAAATGAAATAAAGAAATAAATTTACAATGAATAGATATGCAAACACATCTAAAGTTAATATAATTTTGAAAACCAGAAAAGAATAAGGCCTGACATTTTCACTTAAAGCATGCTTCTTTATAACTACTTATTCTCTCTCATTATTTTTAGTGCTGAATTCTCTACAGTACTTTTTCTTGAAAATTTTTGAATTCTGGTTTAATTTTCAAACTATATACAAAGTCAGAAAACTGAAGGGACTAAGTAAAATGTCATCCTTCTTTCATGATATATGATAGGTGAATTAATTTTTAAATCTAATAAATATATGAAATAAGCATACTAAAGTTCACATTTCCACATTCTTCAATAATCTTTATACTACACATTCCCATCAAGACTCTATGAGAATGCCTTCTACCATCTGGCTTTCTAACAGAATTTGTCCCAAACTTCTGTACTTTTGCACATCTAATAGGTAAGAAAGAGTATTTTACTGTACTTGTATTTGCCTTTTTCTTATTTAGATCAAGCCAGAGAAACTTTTAACATGGCTAATTGTCAATTGTACAGTTTTAATGGGCAAATCCTTACAATTATTTATTATTTTTTTAAATTAAAACTCATACCATAAATATTAGCTCATTTAGTGACATGTACCTCAGGGAATTCATTTGTAAATCCCAAGTGTTAGAAAATGTGATTCTGTAGCATATCCTTGTACAAATATGTAAAGCAACATAGTTTCATTTATTTGAAGGGCCCTGATATTATTCTATAAGTGAACTTATCTTTTTATTAAATTTGAAGGCAGCAAGTTATAACATAATGCTAAGAACCCCTTAACAGAACACCAAATAGAACTAACACCATTCATGGAATCCCCATTTAAAAAAGATGGGATATAAATTTTCCAGTATTAAAGCTCCTGAATAATCACACAACATATAGCAGAGCTAGTCTTATCTGACTCCTCAATATACAGATGAGGAGCCTGAGGGCCAGAGAAGAGCAGGTGACCTGCCCACAGTGACCTAGCTAATAAGCCGGACTTGAATTTTGTTCTCTGCATCCCAGTTCAATACTGTTTTCATTTCACATTTTCCTCTTCACCAGAAAGCCTTCTTAGTTAAATTGAGTTTGCCACTGACAAGAACTTTTCTAAAGTATGTCAACTTCATTTTGTGTATTGATCAAAAAGAAAGCAAGGAGAAAACCTGAAAGAGCATTTTCACAGTTATACTTTAATGAAAAAGAGAAGCATGGCGGATCTGTAAAAGTATTGAGAATTTCTTTGTAATGCCAAGATCCTTTCCTAGTTTCTGGCTCAGATTTGGTTCTGCAAGATACCTTGACCATTTCTGGACAGTGTCATTCTGGTCTCAATGGTATAAGTTTACCCGCATCCATTTTTCCCAAATCCTTGTGAACTCTCCTGGAGAGCTGGAAATAGTATTCAGAAATATATCTCAAATTTACCATCCTTAATTACAAAATCCTACTATACCAATATAATAAAAATCTGTTTTGCAAATTCAGATTCTTAAATATGACTCAAAAATCGCCACCCATTTTTTTTTTTTCAAGTTTTCACTATGGTAAGCCAGATTCCAAACTCCCCTCAAAACTTACATTTAGGAAGTCTTATATTATCACCTAGGTTTTCATTCCTTCATATCTTTACATGTATAATTCCATTTATATTTAACTCAAATTTCACTCTGTTTTTTCCTGCACTTTCATCTTTATTGGCCAATTCCCTCTTTTGATTATACATTTTTGTTAAATGGCACATGGGTTATCACTGTCTGCGCATGAATTGAATATGATGCACAGTGTCCAATCATCAACAGACTTTGAAAGACTTTGATCTTAATGCTCACCTGTTATTTCCATTGTGATTTGTGGGATCTTGTGGACTAAATTTGTACTTTATGTAGCAACTTACATTAATATAACACATTAATTAAAATTTGAGCCATGTTGTTGGGAGACTAGAGCTGTTTAAACCTAGCAAAAAAAAATTCACTTATATTGGAACCATACAGACCAGGATTGCTGGTTAGCCAGTTGGGTTGCATTGTTATTATTCTTGTTGCTATGGAATGCAACTGAGCTTGCTCACTGGCCCAACTCTGCCTCTGACTCTTTGGTTTATTTTGTTTACTTGCAGCTTCTTTGCCTATTGTTAATGGATCTTTCTCCTTTCTATGTTTTCCAGATTGAATTCCTAATAATGAACATCCTATTGGCCCAAGTCATCTCAGAGCTTTTTAAACTAGATTAGACAATAATATAGGTCACTGAATAGCCTGTGAAATCATTAGTTCTCGTGCCTGAGTCTGATTTCATTAGTGATGGTTAGTGGGTATGATTGCAAATGGTACCTGCAGGCTATCACTTCCACATAGGCTGTAAGCAGTTCAGTTTCTTTAGAAGTGGATGATGGGTGTGACAGAGACTTTAACAACATTTAGCACAGAGTCTTATAAACCAAATTATTTGATCTGCAAGTTAATGATAAATCATAAACGTTACACAATATGCCTCTTTCTAAGTAGTCATCATGTAATCACAGAATCTTAGAATATGAAGTTCTATACCCATGCACATTTCTAGTAACTCACTAATTCATAAAGCAGATCACCTTAATTTTGTATGGTCTTACAATTTTATCTAAGATCCAAAATATACCTGGTTATAACATCCGCCCATTGGTGTTAACTTTATATTTATGATTTACTCAGAATTATTCTATTCACTCCTCCACATGTCAAAGCCTCACATAGTTGAAGTCAGCTTTTATGGACTTGATATTACCCTAAAATTATATTTTCTGTTCCAGTCTATACCCTTCTAGTTTCTTAAATATGTCCTATCACATAATACCAGAACATGATATCAAATGAACACATGTATAGAAATGAACACAATACTTTACGAAAATTGATCATTTAAAAAGTACAGATGTTTTAGACTTTTATAAACTTTCAACTGGCTATTAATCTGGCTATTAATCTACCAAGTTTTCCATCTTACCCATAGGACAAAAAATTAAATAGTGCCAAATCATTCAAGGAAATACAGATAAATTTAGTGCATGTCCCTAAACTAACAGTCTACCAGCATTTTCGTTTACAATGTAGAGTAATTGTGCAAACTATAATAAATTTAATATTATATATAATTTGTTATGAAACATTCAAATCTATAGGAAAGTTCAGAAAAAAAGCAATAAGCATCTGTATAGCTACCATATGATTTAACAAATGTTAAATGCTCTGAATGTTTTTCTGAAGATAAAACAATACAGATAAAAGTGGAACCCATTTAATCTTTCCTTATGCCATTTACCTAATTCCTTTCTTTGTTCCATGATGTAACCATTATTCTTATGTTTTGTTAGACTTTTACTACATATGCTTATGTCCACATGTAGCAAACAATATTGTTTTCTATTTCTGTAAATTTGAAATAAATTATACTATTGCAAAAAGAGCATTCATGCCATTCTGCAACTTATTTTTTCATTCAGCTTTGGAATACCTCTTCTGTGAATTCCGTGTTTGTCTTTTTCTCTAACTCTATCATTCATGTTTTCCAATTCTGAAAATGGTGGTTTGACTTTCCCTAATTCAGATTATGTTGTTCCCATATTAAAAAATTACATTTAGAATACAAATCAAAATGTAAACTTTTTCCATTGCTCCCTACAGGGTTCTGAATTCTCTGTCCTTTCCCCACCACGCTCTCGGCCACTCTTCCTTATTTCCTTCAAACTAACCCTTGTTGTTCCTTCTGCATAAAACACCTATTTACCATAATTTAAAGTTACTGGATCCTTTTATTCAGGTTTCAATTCAAAGGTAACCCACTCTTGGAAGCCTTTCTGACTCCCTTTCCAATAATGCACCTCCAGCTTTACTCTTACTGTCTCTACCACATTGGTCAACTGCCCTACTCTATTTTCTTCTTTGCACTGATCATTTTTTTTGGTGTATACACATATACATATATGTGTGCTTATATGTGTATGCTTATACACATACACACATATAATGTAGCTGTTTACTATATGTCTCCTTCACTAGACTGCAAGATCTATGTGGGACTAGGTTTCTTATTTTTTCTTATTAAACACAGTATTTCCAGTGACTAGAATAGTGCCTGGTACATAATAGGTACTCAATACTTGTTTGTTGAATGAATACATAAATGTACAAAGAACCAATGTTTTGTAGAGAGTTTATCTCTCTTTCCAAGTATTATTTTCCTTCCTATGAGTCATACTTGTAAAGACTGCCTCTTGCACAGCAGAATCATCCCTAGATTATAGCACATATCCCTTTAGCCCTAGACTGTTTCTCAACAGAGTTTTCCAAATTGTTCAAAGATGGTATAAGGGATTGAAATTTTGACCTTCTTGCTCTAGATAGTTTGCAGATAAACCTCTTAAAATTCTCCCTTTAAATTTGCATTTTAGGGAAACCTCACTCTTAGCAACATATTCCTATTTTTAAGAAGCATTACCTAAAATCCTTGGTAACAATATTAAATATAGTTTATTCTTTCTCTTTTAAAGTTCTCAAATACTAATTCTTTTTCTAATTCTTATCTCTCATTCACTGAAAGTTGTCCTTCAACTAAAGTCCTCCTATGCAAATTAAAATGGGCTAAGTTGCCTATCTTCATTGTCTTAATACTTTTAACCCCCCTCCCTCATATCATTGGGTCATTGTGGTGCAGTTTTCTTTCTCATCTTTGCTTTCCCAGATACTTCTTTTAAAATGAAATTACTCCTCATCTTTGTCATCCTGGAGCAAAAACTTTATTAAAAAAATGAAGATTATTACTCATGAATAGCTTCTGCTTATGCCAGTGTCTCCATGCCTGTTTCTTCCAAGGAGAGCATTTTTTGTTGGATGTATTGAAAGAAAAGTGAATGGCTCATTCATTTGTGTCTTTTATTTTACAAAAGATAGATATTTTTAAATGTCTATTGGAAATACAGTTAGTAGTACAACCTTGACTTAGGCTAATTTAAGGTAGACAGTTTCTGTGTTATTTCTTTATTAGGTAATTATGGTAAAGTACAAATGAAATTACTTGGTATTGTGGAAGAAAATCTCAGTGGTCTCATGCTGGGGAGAATGCAAATTTTGGTATGGAACCAATGGAACGTGGCAATTTGTGTGTCTGCTCTGTCAACTTTGGGGAATGGATATGTGGACCACTTTTCAATTAACACATAGCAGAAATTTCCATTATTTAGGTTTTATCTGAGTCCACTGATATCATTAGGTTCTAAACCCAAAACTCCTAGACATCAATTTATTCTCCATCGGTTTTATTAACTTTTCCTGATACACTTTATGTTAAAGTTTATTTAAAATATTATGTAGATGATGGCAGAGTGTGAAGCTTCAAGGCTCAGTTTACCTATATAAGCTTTGAGCAC
The DNA here is from genome assembly GCA_026826555.1 of Tolypeutes matacus. Taxonomy (NCBI): domain Eukaryota; kingdom Metazoa; phylum Chordata; class Mammalia; order Cingulata; family Chlamyphoridae; genus Tolypeutes; species Tolypeutes matacus. The sequence goes on along the minus strand of JAKSZT010053764.1, from coordinate 27,732,642 downwards.
CCAGTAAGAGCTGGCAGAACCATATTTCTTAAAGCTCCAGGAAACAGATAAAGTACTGCAATAACAGGTTGAACACCGAATCAAGAAAAAAAGCTACTTAAAAGCAATAGGGGGTGTGGATGTAGCTCAAGTGATTGGGTGCCTGCTTCCCGTGTATGAGGTCCTGGATTTGATCCCTGGTACCTCCTAAAAAGAAATAAACGAAAAAAAATTTTTTCTAGAGAAAGAGATTATGCTAGCTGTAGGACGTAGAGTGCAATGCTGGGACCTTGAGGAAATTGTTTCCTAGGGAAGAGGTGACATTCCTAACCCTGTTAATGGATAACTTCCTAGGAACAAACACACATGCCCAAGACAAGACACATGGACAGAAACAACCAAGGTGGACTTCTATGCTTTGGTGCCTAGAGCTATTCTCTAAAGTTTTTATATGGATAAGCCCTGAAGGAGATATCTCAAACAGGTCAATCTGAAAAGACTGGGAAAGGTGTTTTTTAAATTTCCTTCCCCATATCTGCTTTTCTTTCTTTCTTTCTTTCTTCCTTTCTTCCTTCCTTCCTTCCTTCCTTCCTTCCTTCCTTCCTTCCTTCCTTCCTTCCTT
>JAKSZT010053764.1:27618594-27732031 GCA_026826555.1 Tolypeutes matacus | reverse complement strand
CTTCCTTCCTTCCTTCCTTCCTTCCTTCCTTCCTTCCTTCCTTCCTTTCTTGTTAGTTTCTGACATTCAAGGAAAGCTTTGTTATAACCCTGGTTTGATACAAGCTTGAGGCACAGATGCCTCAGAGTCTAAATTCCAGGTACAACACATTAAAATACCAAAATGCCCACCTTTCAACAAAGATTACAAAATATACAAAGAAACAGGAAGTGATGGCCCAGGTAAAAGAGAAGATTAAAGCATTAGAAACATCACTGAGGATTTTCAGAACTGGACATATCAGACAAAGACTTTAAAAATCAGTGCTAAATATGTGCGAAGAGCTAAAGGAAGACAAGGACAAAGAAATTAGGAAATCAAGAAAACTATAGATGAACACAAAGAGAATATGAATAAAATAATGGAAATTATGGAAAGGAAACAAACTGAGTTGCCAAGGGAGTTCTGTGGGGTTCAACGGAAAGGGCACTGTACAGTCTACTGAAGCTACATGAAGAAATTAAGACCTTTGGTAAGGATAATGCCATGGGTAAATATAGACACCAATACTATTGTACTTTTGGTTTCTAACTCAACTTTTTGTTTTCTACAGAATCTAAAATGCAAATGTATAAAATGGAATGATAAATCAGTGGTTTTAGACCCATAACATATAAACATGTAATTTGTGACAAGAACTACAATAAAGGTGGATGAAAAGGGGGTATTGGGACATCATGTGTGTATACTATTGAAGTTACGCTGGTATCAACACAAATGAGATTGTTATAGATTTACCATGTTAGATTTAAGTCCCACAGTAACCACAAAGAAAATATCAGAGAATATGCAAACTCATAGAAACAGAAGGTAGAGTACTGGTTACCCGGGTGGGGGTCAGGGGCATTGGGAAGTTAATGCAAAATGAGTGTAGAGTTTCTGGGGTGAAGGGAAAATTCTAGTAATGGACAGTAGTGAGGGTTCTACAACATGGTGAATGTGATTAGTCCCACTGAATGTTATGCTTGGGAGGGGTACAGATGGGAAGATTTTTGCTGTGTATATATTTCCACAATTTAAAAATGAGAAAGAAAAAGAAACTAATGAGATAATGATAATTAAACGCAATACATGATTCTGGATAGGATCTAAGAATGGAGGATAAAAAGCTCAAAAGGACTTTATTTGGACATCAGAAAAAAATGGAATATAGAATGTAAGCTTTATGTCATTGTTAAATTTCTTGAACTTGATACCTACACTTAAGATGATTACTAAAGTAAATGTACTTGTTTGTAGGAAATGTACCTGCAAGTAGTATGTGTTCAAGAAGTAGAATGTGTACAACATGCGCTCAAATGTTTGGATGATAGATAGATAGATAGATAGATAGATGATAGATAGATAGATGATAGAATGATATAGCAACAGTGGCAAAATGGTAAAATTAGTGGATCTGGGCATCTGGAACATTGTGGTATGTTGATGTTCTCTGTATGGAGTTTGTATTATTTTTACAATTGTCCTATAAATTTGAACTTATTTCAAAATGAAAAGTAAAAAAAATAAAATATTATTTATAGCTTTGGTGAGGGGTAGAAAAGAGAATCATGTGTGGAAGAACAGGTGAGGATGAGGAAAAAGAAATGGATAAAGTAATGGGGATGAAAATTGTTTTTTTAAAAAAGACTGATATTTCTCTGGAAAATTAGTCTGAGCAGGTTAAAAAAAATAATAACTTGTGAAGTTTGCTGGGATGCTTCTGTCCTTCATTGGAGGGTAACTGTCTTTCGTTTTTGATTTAATTGTTCAGAACATAGCAGTGTGATAAAAGTTTTTTTATGGAAATTTCTCACGGCAACACAATCAATCATATTTTCAACTCATGTGCTGTCTTGAGCCCCTGAGCCTCAAAGACTTTTTTTTTTTCTGCAGAGCTTACTTGTTAAATTAGCAATGATCAAAGGCTAAAACATTTATCATGCTTATTAGTGAATAAACCTAGCAGCAGGTATCCCAAGTGAGGAAGCAAATCCTCATTTCCTGCAAGAATGAATTGGAAATTATCCAAACTGCTTGCAAACATTTTTCAGGAGTGACGAATTGTCAAAAAGAAAGCAGCTGCTAGATGTGGCAGCAATGAGGGTTAGAGGGAAAAAGAGCATCTTTTCGAAGGTATCTTCAAACTAGCCCACAGGGATGTTCTGCAGTTTGATTTACTCTAATTGCCTTTGAAATCCTGAATCAGCTGACCTTATCAATGAGCTCCAAAATAACCCTCCAACTAGGAGAATTATGAACTCCTACATTTCACCTTTGTTCTTCTTATTCCTTTTTGTTGTTATTATTGTTTATGAAAATACAAATTGACAAGTTCCAAATTGATAAATGTGTGCTTCTGTTTATTGCAAAATGCTGTCCAGTGCTGGTTTTCCAGGAGCTACTCTCTCATTAGCAGGGCTTAATCAGTTGTGCAGATGTAACAGTGAGGGAAAGCATGCACTGAAAAGCCTTTTCTCCAGTTTTAAACTTGTCAATAAAAATTAAGAGTTTTATATCCTTCACCCACTTCATTTTCCACCACATTGTAAAAAGTTAGAAATATTTAAAACATAATAGTTACCCAGGCACTTGTGAATGAATGAATGTGGTTTCAAATAACCTTAAATTAATCTGAGAAATATATAATGTATGCACAGCTGTTATAAAATTGCACAGGGTGGCAGTTTATTATTATTATTATTTTAGAGCTTATGGCTCTGCAGGTGAATTACCCTCCGTGTCTGAGAATTTTGATAAATCACATGGTACTTTTGAAGAATACTCAAGAACAAGTTAGAATCCTTCCTTTGCAAATACACCAAAAGGAAAAAGGAGGGAGTCACTTGATATATATTTGGTAGATATTTTTTTTTAAATAGCAGCCCCAGCAAGAATAGTTTGGGTCAGATACATGTGGTGATAACATAGACAAGGATCATAATGCATGCTGCAACATGGTGGCCAGCAATGTGTTATTGTGATAAAGAGGCAGTTATAGAGAATGATAAATGATCAGGCACTGTATATACTTGCTTCATTTAAGTTGAAATGAAAAGCAGTTTATTGCTACCCATGTTAATCCGCCCCCTATAAGAGTCTAGACATCTTTTGAATAATTATATGTACCCCAGTTTAATAAAGTAGTAGATCTCAGCCTTTCATCCCCAAGGAGAAGCCAGTTAGAACCTTTTGATACTCCTAGAACATCTGATCCTTTTTCATTCTGGAGTTGAGCACACTGCAGTTCCCACTTTCCCTGTTTGATTCTAATTACACTCACACTACTGAAACTAGTAGGAAGTAAAAGAAATCAGAAAAAAATAAATTCCTGTTCCTGGATTGGAGAACGCACACTTTCTCATTTCCTACCCTTTCTCTCTCTCATCAATATTTTACATACACAGCATAGAAAAAAATATCTCTAGCTTTCCTATAAATGCATAGATTACCTCTTTTCCCCAGAGCTGTGGCTTTGGGTGATATAAGGAAGTCTTTCCTGATTATAGCTTAAGCTGGAAACTTCTTGAAACTGAGCAATAAGTGTCCCTCCTACTCACCCTTTCTTTTCTCTCTACAATGGTGCCCCTTTAATCTAGGTCCTCATTATTTTATACCTGCATTTCTCTAATAGCCTCTTTGTTGGTTCTTCTGTCTCTGGTTTCTCCCCTATAAGGCAATATGGTTAAAATACCTTCTTTATGGACAGTGATGTTCAGGAACATAAGGGAAGTTTCTCTTTGTGCCTTTCAAACATTTCTTTGTCCATTCTCATCTTACATGGTCTACGTCTCTTCTCTTTGTGCCCACCATGAGTATCTTACTCCAGTCTGAGCTATTTCCTCTCCCTTGCTTGCAAGTGTCACTTGACTCACTCAGTAAATATTTACTAACTGCATATCATCTACATATCTTTGTGTTTGCAACCTAATTCTGTTTTGTATTCTCTGTTCCCCTTTCAAACTTCTTCTATCCTTTAGATGTAAGCTCTTGCCCAAGATGAGGCAGCTCCTTTTGCTGCAGTTCAACAAAAGTTTTCTCTTTACAAATATTCTCTTGTCCCTAAATGAAGTACATCTGGTTGATATTACTATTTAATTCTCATTTAATATCTTAATCTCTACAATTTAAACGACAGTTACATGATGGTAAGGATTTTCTGCTGAAAAGATGTAGATCTCTTGTTGATTGTTTATATACTTTTCATTACCTTTCATTTTATTAAATACCCAAATTTCAATGAAAATATTCTAATCCATTAATGCATATGAAGAGTTCAAATAATCCAGTGAACATCTTAGACTCAGAATCTCTGACTATCATGGTTGAAAGGATATTCAAGTTGCTTGGTATATATTCTCATCTGATGCTTTAATCTTTCAACAAGACCTCTTAAAATAATCATAAAACACATGATTACCAATCACGTAAGACATGTTGTCCAAAGTCACCCTCAATAATGAGGCTAACATTTTACTCTCTATCTTCTTGAGTCCTTTTCTACTTCACAACTGGTATAAAACCAAGGCACAGAAAGGGATATTGTTAATCTGCCACTTCAAATCCTAATGCTATCTACCTTAAGAATGGATATTAGTACCCAAAGTGATAAACAAAACAGGATTTTAAAATCCTATAAATTGTAACTCTTATAATTATGTTACTTTCACACATCTTTATGAAATTTAAGCATTTTCTTATTCTGACAGTAATAGTTGTAATTAATTAAGGTACCATTAGAAACATAAACATTACTGTTTTCTCCAGTAAAAATGTGACAATGTAAGGGAAATAATCTTCACATTTGTTTTCCATACATTCTTAACTTTTTTTGACTCTGAAGTAAAATCCCAGATTTTTATGTTTGGGTGTGGCTTAATTTATTCAAATGCATGGTCACTGTTTGGAGTCACAATGGCTTAGAGATTAGAAGCAAGACAAGGACATGGTTATACAGGCCATACACACACCCTGGAGTCAGGGCAAGGAAAATAAACCCAAGAGCATTGACTCCAAGCACTTGAGTGACCCCCGCTAAGGACTCCCATTGAGCAGTGCTCTCAGTGCTTATGCCAGGGGTGAAACTTCACATACTACTTTTTAGTTGTTTTCAATGCAATGAAAAATTTCAAGGGCAAATCTACAGCATTCCTCTTAATATCACCAGCATCCTTTGCTGGCCAGGCCCTCAGAAGCCAATCAATCAATAATTATTAAATTGTTTAAAGCATATCTGGAAACCCATAGGGGTGGCCAAGAGTACTCTTCCCCAGGCATGGCATGGCCTTTTAGATTTCCTTTTCTGAGCTATTGAGCACTTGAATGCCTGTTGGTTCTGTTGGTTCTGCTGCTCAGCTTTGCAAGCACATGGTTCTAGAGCTTGAAGGTGGTTGGGAACATAGAGAACATCTAGTTTTAACTTCTTGATTATACAGATATGAAAATCTGGACAGAGAGATCTGTAGTAATTGGACAGCAGGTTGAAAATCAGTATTGGCTAGTCTAGAAGAGCTAAAGCAGTACAGATGGGGAAAGAACGAGGGCTCTATGTCAGGCTAGCTGTGTTCAAACCCCAGGGTTACCACTCCTTAACCATACACCTCCCAGTATCCCAGTTTCTTTCACTAAAAAATAGCCTTTCTGTCAACATTAAATAATTTAATATTTAAAGAGCTCAGAGTAATGTTTGGAACCTAGTAAATGCTAAGAAAGGTTTAGCTTATATTATACATTTTAAAGAGGTTTATTCCTGAAGAATGTATTTTGTAGGGTAAACCTCAGAAAGCAGGTTTTAAACAACTTTGAGTTACTGTTTTCTTTATGATGCAAAAAAGATGTGTGAATCAGTTCTGAAACATTTCACACGTGTATGTGTGCACATTTAAAAAAAAAAAAAAAGCATTAGGAAATATTTTGTCTTTCCTGTAATAACCAAATTAATCTTTTCTACAAATAACTACAGAGTGTGTCCACAATATAAACACATATCAAAAGTTAATCAACTCAGCTGAAATGTCAGCAATAGAAACAAACACAGAATATGAAATACAGGATGTGAAATGCAGTAAAAAAAAAAAAAAATACAGATCTTAAAACTCTACATTAAACAAATCCTTGCTCCATCTGAAATTTAAATATGACGTCGTGGGTTAATGGGTGGATACAAGCTAAAGGGTAATATTGGTAAAAAGAGGGGGTGGTAGACGAGGGAAACAACATTGAGAGTCTACAGTGAAAAAAAGGCAGCTGCGTCACTGCGAAATTGGTCTGACCTTACTAAGGAAGGAGCTCTGGATAATTAGACTTTCATTGAAGTTAGAATAGCTTTCCTCCTTTAAAGTAATACACACTCACATACACACACACACACACACACATCCCCAAGATGTTCCACAATCTTGATTATGATTTTTAGATACTTTAGTAACTGTTTTATTCATGACAACTTCTGTTAATAAAATGTACTAAGATTGGGAGAGTTTAATATCTTTATTTGTAGTATCCTTATTTAGAAATCTCTCAGTAAAATTTGCCCTAATGTAAACTTTGAATTATTAATCACCCAGGTCTGAAGATGAAAAGACCAAGACAGAATGACTTTGCTGCCACTTCTAAAAGCACTTTTAAAACTTATTTACCAAGTAATTTTTACCTGTATTTATTTGTCCTTTAAAATTTCACTCTGAGCTCTTTATACCTGAGAGAAAACTATTTCCTTTTTTTCTAATTTAAGAAAGCCTGGCATGAATCATCCATTTAATATATCTCCTTTCATAATTTGAAGTGCTGTAGAACAGGCAGTATATGCTTAAGAGAAATGCACTATGATTTCTATCCTAGCCATTCACTGCCAGTGAATTAACCCTGTGTTTGAAAGAAAACAAACCAAGACAGTAAAAGCTTACAGAAAATGAATTTTTGTCAACTGATGGTGAGGAAAAGAAAACAGAATTGGATAAGTAAAGTGAATTTGATATGATGTTAGCTAAATTGGTTTGAAATACTAATAAACTAAAATGCAACTGCTCTGTCCCATGCTCATGCCTAGAAAACTCTACATTTTGACATAGTTATTCCTATATTACTGCTTTATATTTGGTAAAAAATGTAATATGTTCTCTTTCAACCTCTTTGAATGTCAAAAAAACATGTGAGCCACTCAGGTTCACTGGTAATTTAAGTATAAGAAACTGAGGAAGAAATAGCTAACAGAATATAAAGTATCTTCAAATAAACTCAACCTGTGAGCTGTCCCTTTAATATCAAAATGTGCCCAAATTTAGATACTGACTTACTGCCTCCTCTCATACTTGACTCCTCAAAATTAAATCTAAGATACTACTCATTGCAAATCCTTTCATTATTTCACATACTACTAACAAAAAAAGAACATTGTTAATTAGGCTTTGATATAATACTTTGTAATTTCTTAGAATTTTTACTTTATACATATTGAAGGAACCCTTTTTACAACGAATGAAGCATAAATGTTTACCTTGAATATAAATAAAAAGGCAAGCAGAATAAGTTGGTTAAGGCATTTCTTAAACATACTCAGAATCACTTTCAATGTAGAATTATTGCTATTCATTTTTTTCTACATCATATTGTCTTCTCTTCCATCAAGGACATTGTGTATAATGCAGAATTTCTTGAAATATTTCAAGAACTAAATGCCCTTAAACCAGCTTTGAAATTATCTGGAGCTGGGCTACTTTTATTTCCAGATTCAGCAATAATGACTAACACCTCTTATTCACCCAAACCATTCCCTCCTCACAACTGTCTGGTTTCTATGGGTTAAAATAATGCTCCAAGCCATTGACCCTTATTCTGCATGTTTTGATGTGATCATTTTTTTTTTCACCCAAAGACAATGACAATCAACACTGTCAATGGTACATTGCAACCAGACAGTAGAAATATTAAAATGTGATAAAGATCTATATGCGTTATGTCCAGCTGAAAATTGCTGTCATTAATGTGGGATGTGAGCGGCAAATACTCCCAAAGCATTTACATGGTTGACCGACTGATCTTAACATCTTCAGAATATGTAATCCATAACTTTCTTTATTCATTCTTTCTGGGAAAATTTACTGATCATTTTCTATGTTTTATATAAAGAACTTGGAGAGATAAAAGCCATAGTCTCTCTTCCTGAGGTGCTCCCAGCAGAGTGGCAGAGAAATAAAGTTAAAAAAAAGAAATCACAACTGACCACAGCTGAGAAGGACAAGCATTGTTTCAGAGGTGAGCTCAGGGTTTTATGACTGCCACGTTGAGACACATCTAATCCAGCCTCTGGAGGAGAAGAAGGTCAGAGGATGATTTTTGAAGGCAACCAAACCTTGGCTGAGTCACAGTAGAAATTTTCCTAATTAAAAAAAAGGGAGGAATCAGGGAAGGGGCTGTTTAGGAAGAAGTCTGTATGAAGATTTGCAAATGTACAAAGGTGAGTAAAAATCCTAATATGTTCCAGGAAGTGCCAGAACGGTATTTTGAGTAGGTCAGAGAGGGGAGCCATGCCGATTGTGATGAGCCTTAAGGTCAAAGAGGCAGGCCATAGGGACCAGGTCACGGAATATTTTTCTGTCTGGCATGGAGATAAATTTTACCCAAGAGTAACCAGTAGGATCTGAAGGATTTTAAAGAGGGATTTTGCACTTTAAAATGACTCATTTTTGCGAATCAAGTGTAGCTCATTGGTTGAGGAAAAAAAAAAAAAAAAAAAAAAAAAAGATTCATCTTTATAAAACTGTTAGGATAACAAAGTATGTTAGTTATAAAATCGTGTCAAGAACTGGGCAAATGTTCTCAATTTCTTTAATCGCAGCCTTGCTCTGTAGTTTGCTCTTGACTTTTGCCAACTTGGAAATGCAAACTTTCCTTTTTAGATAACTATGAGATTGCCTGATGAGAAAACTACAGAACATTTATGTAAGGAGAGAGGGGAACAAATTTATCTAGATTTTCAAACTCACTGGACTAGATTCTTTATTCAGGTGAAGTCTCACTTTAAAGACAAATATGTTAAAGGTATTTTTATAAAAACCTTGATAAGTGAGTTGTGGAGGGGAATCCAGAGGCTAGCTGCTCAACAGAGCTCAGCAGAACTCTTGTACCAGTCGGGAAACCATTACTCTGTTCCAACTGTCACTGGTAAAAAAAAAACAAAACTGAGATCTAAAATGGGCAGTGGACTTAGATGGCTTAGGAAGCCAAAGTAATGTTGAAATCCTAGCTTGAAATCCTGGGTCTAATCTACTTTCTCTCCACCAAGCTGCTGTTCAGACTTGCTGGACTTAAGGGCTAGGTTGTGAAAACCAAGTGAAAGAATCACATAATTATGAGAATATTCTCGCTGTCCTAATTTTGTGATGATCAGGGTAGGCTAAATATTCACTTTATTAGAAAACATGCATGTGTCTCCAGACCTAGTTTTTTTCTCCCTAGGTCTGGCTTTTAGAATGCTGGTGATAAACTAAGCCTGATTTATTATATGACCATCCTGTATGGGAAATGACTGTAATGCTAGGTATCTTTGGTCAACCTTAAGAGATATAGCAGGGGGACGGATGTGGCTCAAATGGTTGGGTGTCCATCTCCCATATGGAGGGACCTGGGTTTGATCCCTGGGACCTCCTGGTAAAAATTAAAAAAAGAAAAATATAGAAGGCGCACAGGCCATGAGGCCTTGTGCACGGATGTGCCATCAGGCCCCACAAGCGGGTGAGCCCCTCAGGCCCTGCACGTAGGTGCGCCACCAGGCCCCATGAGTGGATGCGCTGCCAGGTCCCGCAAGCCATGCAGCAAGATGATGACATAACAGAAGAGTGACACAAGGAAGAACTAAGATGAGATGCGCCAAAAAACCCAGAACTAAGGTGGCACAGGCAGTAGGATGCCTCTCTCCCACATTGGAGGTTCTGAGGATAGAATCCCAGTGAAGACAGGAGGAGAAGGATGAGAAGAGAGGGCAGGAAATGGACACAGAAAGCTGCCCAGCGAATGGACACAAAAACAGCAAAAACGGGGGTGGGGTGGGGAAGGGCAGGTAAAATGGATAAAAGTAAATAAATAAATAAATCCTTAAAAAAAAAGTATAAGGAAGTAAGATATGGACTATAGATAATGGTAATACTTTGACAATGTGCTTTCATAATTTTTTAACAAATGTTTCACAACAATGCAAAGTATTTGTGGTGGGGTGATGTGTGGGAGCCCTGTATGATGTTATGCATGTTTGTTTTGTAAGTTCACAATGTTTACTGAACACCTATCGTTTATGTATGTTCATGTATGAATGAAATACTTCAATAAATCGTTTTAAAAAATTAAAAAAAAAGAGAATCACATAATCCGTTTCTCCTGGGGGAAAACAAACAACAGCAAAAAATAGTCATGCAGTTCTTCCTGTGTACATGCAGAACGAATAAGCCTTTTTACTGTTTTTGTTTGTTTGTTTTTGGTGACTCTCAAATGTTGTTTAGGCTACTATACAAGTGATCTAGAGTTGCCTTTTCATATCAATTCTTTCTCTAGGCATGGAGGATCAAAGTGTTTACAAGATAAAGAAATAGACTATCAATTTGCCCTATTTGATTTTTAAGTATAATTTAGTGATCACATTCTAACTTTGCCTCTCATACGTGCCTCTTTCTCTCTACTCACACTTAGTAGTAGAACTTTATTGAGGCACAACAGGTTATGTGTTTCTGTGTATGCATATGTGTATACATATGGGTTTTTTTATTTATTGAGTATGGGGTGGTAAGGTTATTGATGGTGAAGAGATTAAGAAAAAATAGGCTTATTTTAAAAATTTTCTAGGATGATTATATTGACACGTCTGTATTGATGACCCCTGGCATAATGGCTCAATAAAGGAGACGGCCTCTTCCCTCACCCCACCCCCTACACAGCATTTAATCATATTGGTATAGATATGACAGACATCTACTTGTGAAAATTGGCAGGGAAGGAATAAACTTTTATTTATTCAAATACTTTCTAATGTAAAACATTTAAATGTTAACCTTAAAAGTCATTTGAACCTTTTTTTTTTTTTTTCATTTTTAAAAGTAAGCCACACTGAAAATTACTTGGTTTGCATGAAGTTTACTCTAGTGCTGAAGGGACTGTTTTAAACATATTTAAGTAAAACAGAATTATGGTTGAAGATAAGCTGGAGGCAAAGAATTAATGGGAAAAAAAAAAAAAAAAAAACTATCCTGTTGTGAGACTCAGAAAATTAGGAGCTTTAAAATGGGTATTATATTTAGCAGTGTTAAAACTATTTGGCATTTGTAGGTTTGGGGAATTCTGTAAGCCTTAATGTATTCAGCTTAATTTTAACCTTGAAAAACAATGCCCAGGAGTAGAAAAAAATTAAATGCATATATATTTAAATTAAATTAAATAATGCATGAAAAAATATCTAGTTAAATTTTATGTGTGTGTGAGAGAGACTGATTTTAGTCACAGCAAAAACTGTAACTTACATAGCAGCCTTTTAGGAAGAGCTACCAATAAATGCAAACCTTAAGTAGCTACATGAGTGAAAATAAATTTGTATTGAGCAGACATCCTTGAAGATTTTGATCCCCCCAAAAATTCAGGTGTAAGTAAAATTCAGTAACATTCTATTTTCAGGTCTGTTGTGCCTAAAGTTATACAGAGAAATGTTCCTTATTGGTAATTTCTAAGAAAAAAGCATTTCCATAAAGCAAAGACAAATCTGCTGATATTTTAATGTATTCAATTTTTGAGTATGTTGGAGTTTGACAGTAGCCTGATTTTCCAAGCAACAATTTTACACTAAATCTGTATAAGTGTTTGCCCAGTCAGTAGATAGTGTTCAGGAGAAGATAGGAGATTTTCTCTTTCTAGAGCTATCATCTCAAATAACATCTGTCAGCTTAGGACCTAAAAAGGACTATTGGTAAAACTTTCAAATATTTTTTTACAACTGTCTGCACATAGCAGTATCCAAATATAACTTAACTGTTATACTTATGAGGCATGCATAAAATAAAACATTAGGCAGGGCTGTTAAAAAAAAAAAAAGTGTTTGAAGACACTCTTAAAAATACATTATTATGTGGAAAAAAGCAAGGTGATGAACAAAGTTTACACTATTTTTGTTTAGTTTATGAAAGTAAAATAGCTTGTTTTCTCTGAACATTCATAAAATATTCTGAAAGGACAGAGGAAGAACTGGGAATACTCTGCTGTTTTGCCACCCTGGAAGAGGTTACAGGAGTAGAGGGGGACATTTTACTATATGCTCTTTGGTACCTTTGAAATTTTGTAAACAATATAAATGTGCAACCTATGCAAATAGCTCAATTTTAAAATGGCCCATAATTGACAAAGAATTGACTTTAAGCTTATGATTTATGTACATAAAACTTTGGCTTCTTCTGAGCACAAGTGTCATGACTTACCCAAGGCACCCTGACGACTAAGACATCAGGCAACTTATTGTGTATTTAAAATATTTTTGTATTGGAACAGAATCTTTAATCATTTTCAAGGTAAAAAGAGTTAGAAATGGGAAAATTTTCTAAAGTCCCTACTCTCTGGGAGTTGGGCAAATAGAGGTCTTGGTTGAATTGGGAAGGAACATATGTTACCAGCAGTTGAACATGACAAAAGTATCAAGGAAATGGATTGAACGGAGAATCAAGTGTGGAGTCCTGCAAGTCACAGAAAAAAATCAGGTCTGCAGACAAACAGACAAGGGGCAGAGGCTGAAATTAAGGGTATGAGTGTATAGTTACAGAATTTGAAAGCCAAAGGTACACCCACAATGAGGGGATAATAATTAAGGGAGAAGGTGTTTCAGGTTCTTTGTTTCTGTATTTCATGATTCTAGCAAGGACATTAAAAGCACCTACTAAGGGACAGGCATTTTACATACTGTTCCATTTATCACTTACTGCAATCCCTTTGAGGGTATGCATTCTGTTTCCTTTGCCATTGAGGGTATTTTGATGAAAAAGTTTGAAGATCACTTTTCTACAGTATTAGTCTCAAAATTCTAACCCATCTGTTGCCATGGGCAAGAGATCATCAAAATCTTGACTCCACTGTTCATTGAATCCCCAGCACTCATCTGGCACATTTAGCAGGTAGTTAATAATCATGTAAGAATCAAATGACATATTATCTGGGTCTTCTACCTTCTAAAACCTCCTTTTCTGACTTACCACCTTTATAATTATTTTTTGGAAATACACTTCTAATCATGGCATTCCTGAGCATAAAGTCCTCATTATCTGGAGAATAAAATAAAAATTCATAGCAGGTTATACAGAACAAGTATCTTACCAAATAAAATCTGTTTTCACTGTCCCATTTCATTTATTGTAGTCCTTATTACTACTCTACATCAGAGGTTTCAAATTTCACCCAAGGGAAAGATGTTCAAATAGTTGCCAACAACTAATTTAAAAATTAAGCCTTAAAGAGATAAGTATTATACCCATTTTATGTGGCTGGTGGCAAAAGCAGAAATGGAACCCAGTTTCATTGACTAAATCTTATTTAATTCTTTATGCTTTATAATTTCTCCTTTTTTTTTTTTTTTTGTAAGTTACTACTTGAAGAGCATGTATTTTGTTTAAGACACTTATTTTACTAGGCACTTCCATGTGCAATGTCCTCTAACTCTTAGAACTTGCTTGCATTCTTTTCATTTTATAGATGAAGATTCAGATGCTCATTTTGTTTACACTGTTAGTTAGTGATCATAATTAGCTATGTCTGACTCCAATATTTTTTATTTTTATCACTTTACCACCACGGTAAAAGTTTGCTGAAAGAATAAACAAACTTTTATGCATTAATATCAGAATGTCTCTTTGCACAAAAACCTGTTGGCCCAATTTCACTGTACAGTAAATTTCTTAGTGGAGAAGTCTGGAGAATATCAGAGTGATCGAAGCATAAGAGTGGAAAACTCCCATAGTTGTGCTGGACAGAAGTGAAAGAAACCAACAGAGGGACAGTATGCCTTTCTAGAGCTTTAGATTCACAAAGGTATGTCTGTCAAGAGGGCCTCTCAGTAGAAGAAAGAGGCCATTATAATTCCAAAGAGACTGGTTAAGTATTCTGGTTTCTTGGGATGAAGTCTCTTGAAAAAACTTTAGGTGAATCCTCCATGGACTTTTAGGTTACCATGCCCTTTTTTCTGCAACCCTTTAACTTGAAGAGTTACAAAGTCGGGGAGGGATGGGGATACAGAAAGGTAGATATTAATAGGAATCAGGGTTCATTCTTATTTTGTTCAGGCTATGCAATGAGTATGATTTCTGTTTGGACACACATTCTTCTCTTAAAATAGAAAAAGAAGAATGCATGAGGCTCAGAGAGTATTTAAATATGTCATATATGAGACGATCGAACAGTTAAACACAAATTTAGGCTCAATAGAGTTCAATGCTTTCTTCAGTCATCCTAGAAGATAAAAATACCTGCCTCTTTCTTTTCTTTCTTTGATTTAATGAGAAAACCTGGAGAGGTTTTAAATCAATCTTAGGTGTATTATTTATCTATTTTATATTTCCTTCATTTTTCAGTTAGATCCCAACATTAAAGATTCCTTGATAGGTGAACACCTTCAAAGGGGTCCAAATTTCTGCTGGCAAGTAGGTGTCACAATATTGTTACTTTCACATGCAAATAGAGCTACAGTGCTGGGTTCTCATCAACAATTCACACCTTGAAATGCACACTTCAAAGAAATTAAAATATTTTAACAATAAAGCATGAGTAAGTAATCTCCAGTTCACTTTGATGTGACAGAATGTAATAGCAGCAATTTTCCTAATGGTGGTATTGCTCCCCCTTTTCCCAATAATTGACTTTAATGCCAAATTAAAGATCAACACTTTGTCAGCAAGGACTTGAGTCTGCATATTACATTTGAGCATGTTTTGAGCTAAAGTGTAAATCTTAGACCGGGTTGAACGATCATGTTTTCCATATAGTCATGGACTGCAAGTCAGGTGCTTCATGTAGAAAAATATTTATTTGAACTCTGTAGCAAGTATACAATGACAAATAAACTTATCTTCCTAAGGAGGAGTAATTGCTAGGAACAGAGTTTCCACATGAACGATGGGTTCAATTACTCCATTTATTTATGTAATCAGGGAAAGTTCTTGATGTATTCCATCCAGAGACAGTATATACACACCAACCTTGTGATTCACCATCTTTCAGTGACTACAGTGAGATTTTAAATAAGTACTGATGAACAAAGTTGCCGATTTTGCATTCATACTTTCCTTCAAGGATGTAAATTACTTTCTAGTCCTTCCCCAAATGCAGGAATTAATAAAAAGAGTCAGAGTCCTCATGTCCAACAAAGAAAATTTGGTCTCATATCATTTTTCTAAGGTAGACATTATAGAAATTTGGGTGTTTGTTTAGATGAGAGAGGTATGGTGTCAGAGTCCTAACTCTATCACTTAATTACTGTGTGACTCTGAGAAAGTTACTTATGCTTTCTGTATCTGTGTCATCAACCGAAAAAAAAAAAGGGATAATGATAGGACCTAACTTGCAAAAGGAGTCACTTTATGGTGGACTGTGGGAACATAGGCTCGGGCATAACAGGAACTTTCAGCAAATTATCACTTTATTACTTACATAGCACAAAAACTCCAAAAGAATGGGGGAAGAAATCCCACTATGGCTGGTCTCCCGGGGAGGCCAACTGCTCAGGTCAGGGTCTGTAGATGGCAATTCCACATGCTTCACTTTGCTTCATAGAGGAGAGTTCCTGTGCTGTTTGAGTGTTGATTATTTAAAACCTCCAAGTGGTAGAAGCCCTGCCACTGAAGGGCTTCTTTGGCTTCTGAAAAGCATCTTTGGCTGCTTGGTTTTGGTTTCTGTGTTTAGGTATGGTCAAGCCTTTTCCTTAGACCTAACATCTTCCCCAGGTTGTGGAATGGAAACGGATGGAAACATTTGCAGGGGATTGGGTAGGCAAAGTGTGGGAGATGGCCACTGAGCGTGTATCTGTAATTTCTCCAGAATACCGTATAAATTCATTGTGATGATTAAATTTGTTAATCTTCTAATAGTTTCCAGTACATGATAGGTACTACTAGTATGTTATGGATTTTAATTTATCAAATTGCATATTTAGAAGAAAACATATTTCTGAGGTCTATGTTCTCTTTGAAAAGGCAAGATTTTAGAATTAATGTCAAAATTTTGCATATTATCTTTTAAAAATAATCCAAAGCCATCATATGTGGGTGTAGGGATTCATTCATTCAACCATTGAAAGGGACTGGGCTATATATGTGAATAAACATCTATTTTCAATTTATGAACAAATCAAGCATTAAAAGCAACAAAATATTTGGAGACTAAAACACATTCTATCATCAAATGTTAATTTTTTACATAAAAAAGTTAATTTGGATACATAAAAACAAAACTTACAAATTAATCAACAAAAACAGTAAAAACTTCAGATTATCAAAATACATCTCCATGATTTGAAATGCAGGGAAATGTATTGCATTATTGCAAGTATGCAGAGACTTTAATTCAAGTCTCAATTTTAGCTCTGGTATACATCTTGTGAAAACTGCAGAGGAAGTTTTAAAACATGAAACCTTTGAGAAAAGTTGCCGTTAAAACAAAACAACAAATAAACAATTAAAACTTAGAATCTACATGAAGGGACAGGAAATTGATACGTATTTAACAAAAAATAAGTCTGCGAGACTTTGACTATTTTCAGAAATTGTGCTAGACTTGTGTATGTGCTTAATCTCAATTAATTATCACAAAAATATTGTAAGCAGATATTATCTTTTTTGTTATCATTTGGTAGGTAAGGAAGTTTAGGCCAGCAAGATTAAATAATTCTAAAATGTATTCAGCTTAATAAGTGGTAGATATGAGCTATGACCCCAAACCCATTCTCTTTCCAGGAACTACTTTGCATATTAGGATTAGGAAGAAGGTTATTTTTCTAGTTCAATCAGATCCAGGAAGGTTCTAGGAAAAGATAAGGGTAATTTATAGAAAAGTTAGATGTTTAAAACATCCTGATTTAGAATTTGACACTTTATTAAAGGAGTAAATTATTATATCTAGCCAGTGTATAGGTTTTCCAGTCATTCATATGTGTTCATAGCTATCTTTGTATCCACAGGTGTATGAGTGGGGCTTGGTATAATAATAGATATAAGAAAGGATCTGTTTTCCTCTGGGAAACAACTCAAAAATTAATCATCTTGACAATTATAACCCTTACTCATGCAGAGCACAATGAGGAAAATCATTTGGCTAGAGCATAGAAAGGATTCAGAATAGGGTTAAAGGAGAGATTCTACACTGGCACAGACATTCCCATAATCTTGAACAAATCAGTAAACCAGAATTTTCCATATTGTTTCAAAGTGGGCAATACACTGGTTAACAAATAACAAGTGTCTATGGATTGGTAGAAATTGAACGGAGGTAGATCTAAGGAGTTACTGCTAATGAATACTTGACGGGGTGTGTCGTTTGTGAGTTTATTCGAATTAACTTTAATGAAACAGGGTTGGTTCAGATACCAAGAATTGAAAATGTACACGAGAACCTCATTATGTATCATTATATTCTTATAAATACTGGCTTACAGGCTTACAGGCTTACTGTCAGCAAATTTCTTAGTTGTCTTCACTAATAACTCTTCCTTGTAATTATAGAGAGATGCAATGAAATTGCTTATTTCTATCAAATTCTGTTGCTCAGAGTGGGCAAACACCCTTATAAAATTCTGGGATGTTTTTTCCTTCAGTTGTGTGTTTATTTTTCTCTCCTCGGTAGTTTTACATTGGTATTCCATGTCTTAAAATTAATTCTAGTCAACATGGATCATCATCAATAGATGAAATTTCTTTTATGACCTCTTCACCTGCCTCTTCAACCATCCTCATTCTGGAAAGATGACACAGTACATGGAGAAGCTCCATATCCCCTTTCCTCAAAAACAGCTGAAATGTAAAAGAAGCATAAAATTGAAAGGAACTTGGTATAAATATTGACCTCTCTAATTTGGCATCAATTTTAGAAGTAGTTGCAAGTATAGGCTAAGTGCAAATGAAGTTACAATGAACACAACATCAGTGATTTCTTTCTTTTGCCAGTCTTGCACATTTTCCTTGACTTAAGATACCATTTCTTGACATGAGATGTGCTTTTCTAATTCATTGATAAAAGAATACATAAGGGATATGGATATATCCACTTAAATGGACATCGGGACTGTGAACTGGTTACTGAAATTGGTTGTAAAATTTGGATAATAATCAAAGATATCTGTAATCTATAAGTTCCTCTTCTCTTTTATGCTATTGGATCACTTAAAACTAACATGAAACCTTATTATCTAGACATTAAACATAAGAGTAGAGATGGGAATTCTAGTATCACACAGTTCATCAGTGAGAGACACACAGAAGAATCTATTTACATCATTTTTGTAAATAAAACACCAAGAGATACTTCAACCTATTTTAGAATGAATGACTAGAATAAAAAATGATGAAATCTATGAAGAAAATATGATATAAAAAGTAAATACATATAACACTCAAAATATAGGGAAAAACAAACTTTTAAATAGTATTTGCTACATATAAATCTCTTTTGTATATTCTATTAAAGAAAACTTTGAACAAGATAAAAGATAAGATAGAATTACAGAAAACAACTAAAAAGGAACATTAGAAAGAATTAAGGAAGAACAAGGAGGGATAAATAAATCCATAGTAGAATTAAGATGTCATTACTTGAAATGGAAATAATATTGAAGAAAATTGAATCAGAAGTGTAGAAAACAAGCAAGAAACTCTTCCAAAATCCCAAAGGGAAGGACAAAGGAACTCTGTCAGAAAAAATATGAATGCCAACAAGGAGCCAGATATATCTAATGCTATTTCTGAAGAAGACACTAGAACAAATGGACATGCATGCATCCATGGTTAGTTGTAATGGAAGAAATTTGTTTAACTTATGGAAAGGTATAACTGCATATAAAATAGGCTTACAGTAAACAGAGAAGAGGTGAACTAGGGAACAATATTATTACACAAATGAGTGATATTTTGGAATTTCAAGAATATATTAAATATATCCAGAGAGAAAATGGAATAACAAAAGAAAAAAGAAGAACAAAGAAAATTTGCCTCTGGCAGAGGACAAGCAAACAATTTTTTCCAGAATTTGAGAAAAACAAAGATTGTAATTCCCAAATATTTATTTATGAAAGTCAATCAGGCAAGTGTGACTATAAGATGTGCAAAGGACATCACCTATAAAATTAATTTAATGACCTATTCCATTCAAGTAAAAAGTGAATACAAATAAAGACATGAATGAAAAAATTATATGAAACCTATAGGAGTGATTATGAAAGAATGAAACTAATCATCTAGACCTAGAATAAACTTAGGGAAGTTATAATTATGGTTGCATACTTATTTCAACAAAATTTCAAAAATAATACTAAGAAATTAGAACATATAAGAAAACTAATAATTTAGCAATAGAAGAGAAGATAGAACTATAATATTATATAAATACAGACTATAAAATAAGGGTTAAATAGTAAGTGAAAATGGTTAATTGCCTGACATTACATAGACTAAAGTAAAAATGTGTTTTTTAATCATTTATGTAAAACATAAATAGAAAAATTTTACTACCGTAATTTTCTTTAAAATACTAGAATTTAAAACAGAACGCATGATTTCCAAATAACTAGTTTAAAAATAGGAAACAAAGCATAGCTTGTGATACAAACATAGAAAATGTGGAAAAACAAAGCAGCTGAAAAAAAATTTTAAATATGAAATAGAATAACAAATAAAATAGAATGATAAAAATGAAACCCAGTGTATTCTTTATAACAGTACAAAAATGAATTTTCTTCCTGTACTCAAAAACTAAGAAATTCAAATTGGGTCTGAAATAATATCCAACCCTGTTGAAGACAGGAGAGTTACTTAATGTGATTTAAGACGCTAAAAGGTGAAGTATGGACAAAAATATTGGGTAAGAAAAACAGAATTGTCCATTTTAAAATCAGAGAAAGACTGCAGAGCAAAAAAGCTCTGCAACAGAGTAAATTTTTAACATGAGTCATCAAAGATGCAAAATTTTATGTATCTTAAACATATGCATACATTTTGAAAATGCAATTTTATTTCTAGGGATTTGCACCTAAAGAAATAATAATTTTTTTAGAGTCATAATATCTAACTACAGAAAATTGGTTATGTAAATTGTAAAACATCCATATCTTGGATGAACCTACTGATAATTAAAGCTTGTAAAAGGTTAATATTTAATGGCACATTAAAATATTTATGATTTATTTCTCTCTGAGAAACTAAGTTAAAAGATATATATGTACAGCGTGTCACAAATGCCCATGTGACATTTAGAAATGGACTTCAAGGATATACTCTAACATGTTAATAGTGATTATTTGTGTTATGGGATAATGTGTGTCATTTTTGTGACAACTTAAAAGTTCCCAACAAAAATAATATTTAATTGCCCAATAAAACTGAAAAGATGAGGGATAAGTCTGGCAAAGCTTGGTCCAGGGTTTTTTAAAAAAAAAAAGTCAGAAGGACTTCCTTTCTCTCCATTATTCAGCTCCGTTTTTGTAGTGAGAGCTTTTTATTTCAAGTAACATGTGGACGCTCTGAAAGGCTCCCAAGTTACTGTCTTCTCAGTAACAAATCCAGTGACACACATACGAAAAAACTCTTTTCATAGCTTCTAGGTATATCCCAGGATTCACTCTACTTGAACCACTACTTGCCTTCCCTGAGCCCATCAATGTGGTTTAGGGATTGTGCTTTGAGCTGATTGGTCAGATATGGGTAAAAAGTTCTGCCTCTGAATCTGAGAGTTGTGCTCCATCTGAACCATGTGCACTAAGTGTTGGAAAAAATTGTCACCCCCTTCCCCAAATTAGTGTGAACATCCCTGAAAAAAGGTAGGAAAGATGGAGAGGCAAAATACCAGATCTACTACAATGAAAATTTTTATTTTTTTTTCTTCCTTGGTGCTTTAAGTGCTTTGCAAATATTTTGCTTTGAGCCTGTGTTACTTTTGTAATTAAAAAAGCAGTAAATATTATTAAAAATGTTCATGTATATCAAATATTCTTATCTCTTCTCCTTGAAATATATTCCAAGGAAACAATTTAAAAGGAAGAAAAATCTTATGTGCCAGTTGATATTCATTTCAACAATATCTGTAATAGAAAAACACAATACATTTAAATGTAAAATAATTAAAGAAGGTAAAATCAATTATAGTAAGCCACTCAAATATTGTGCAGTTACATAAATAAATTATTGTGAAACCTAGCAACTGCAGAGAAAGATATTTGCAATATCTTACTATATAATACTAAATACAAAAGAATAAAAGTGTGGGTATTTTATTGTTCCAACCTCATAAAACTGCTGGGGAAACTATTTAAAGTGGATATGTAAAGGCAAAATGATTATGATGCTAGGAACATTTTTCCTTCTCTTTTAAAATCATTTAAGAAATATAAACTTTTAAATAAAAAAGGAGCTATAATTAAAATTGATTTTTAGAGCATAAAAATTATCATATAACCTTCAGAAGCTTCTGTATATATATTTAGAAATTTGATTTAACAGCACCACAACATGATAGTGAAACCAATCACACTGAGAAATAATCACAATATCATTTCTTTTTTATATATCAGATGTTTGGCTTGCTCTCTAAAATTACAATATCCTTAAAGAAATAAACACACCCAATTTTAGCACTTCTAAACTCAGAATCATACCCATACATTCATTGTTCTTGGTCTTTAACATTAAAATATATGATGGGAAGTTTTAAAATCAGCTATTGTATTTTTTTCTTTGCCTACAATTCTAACAGTGCTGGTAAAACAGAAATAGCCCATCCTTCGTGCAAGACTGTCCTAGGCTCAACGCTGCCTTCGACTATTTACTGCTAATATAGGCTTGAGGGAGTTTCAACATTTCTCTGCCTCTTTAGTTTGTAATTTGCAACTTAGGGGCATTTTCCCATCTCCCTGGGCATTGTGTATATTAAATAAGTAACTTATGCAAAAGTGCTTGGTACAATGCTGGACCCAAGATGGCTCCCTTGCAATGGTAACAGCTTTAGTGGCCAACAGAAGCAATTGCTGCAAAGTTGCCCCTCTCTGCCTCTACTTTTTCCATTAAAGTGTATGGGGATGAATTGAATTCTTGCCTCTCTGACATTATAAAAATGGCTGAGGGGGAAGATCATTTCTGGGAATAGACCTATTTCCCAACTGGGATAAACTGACAAGGAGGATGAAATGGCATTCTAAAAAAAACAATGCAAATGAGTCCCAAAAGAGTCTATAGGAAATGAAAGTAAAAGTGACAGAAAGAACAATGGTGTTAATATGTTTCTGAAGTAAAAGGCATTTGCATTTCCTAATGGGTAAAAAATGGATACCCTCTGTGTAATGTCTAGCCCTTTGGTGGCATTCAATAAGTGCTGAATAATGGCAAGGATAACATGATTATCTGCCCCCACCATTCTTTCAAGAGCTCTCTAAAGTAAGGGCAGTCTATAGTTTCTCTCTCTCTCTCTCTCTGTGTCTCTCTCTATCTGTGTGTGTGTCTCTCTCTCTCTCTGTGTATGTGTCTCTCTCTCCCTCCCACCCTTTCTCTCTCTCTCTTATTTTTTGGAAGGTGGAAGTTACAGAAAAATCAAGCAGAAAATACAGGGTTCCTACATAGCACCCTATTAATAACACCTCATATTGGTGTGGTACGTTTGTTACAATTGATAAAAGCACATTTTTATAAATGTTATAATCTCTTAATACCTTCAGGAGACTCTGTTAAGTAGCATTACCTGGACTAAGGAAAGACATACATGCAAGAATATCAAGGTCATGGGTGATAACTGTTTGTGTTTAAGCATTTTGTCCTGCAATTTTGAATTCAGTGAGACCTCTTTTCACACAATCACCTAGGAAGTAAGGCTCTGAAGAAATAGAAGTAAGCAATTAAAATCCTGTTTGCTGCCCTAGGCTTGTTTTGAGTTCATTGTTCAGCAGATGAGCTAGTTCAAGACTTTCACTTTCAGAAGTTCATTTGTTTGAACTTGGAACTAATAAAAGAGAGGGGACAGATAAAGCAGTAGGAAACAGCATGGTTTGTGAATATAACTAAAACTGGCAACAATAGAAAATAATACACAAAAATCACAGCTGCCACATTGTTTTATTTTCAAAATCATCAGGATTTAGAAAGGTAGGAAGGTCTACCTTTTGCCCAACTTCATTACCTGGGCTATTTTGAGTCATTTTGCAGGGGATGGTGGCACCAAGAAGCAGTGCCAGCTTTTCCTCCTCTCTTTCAAATCAATAGTCTAGAAAAAATGCCCTTAAACAGATTTTCTGACATTCCTACATGTTTAACTGGGACCAAATAAACATGGTATACTACTAACTTGAAGTTATGTCTGAGTTGGGAAAAAATACAAGAATAAATTAATCTGAATTAAGAAAGTGATGAAGCCTAAAATATGTAGCATCTCACACAATGGTCTCTTTATGGGGACTCAGAAAACGTACGTTATTTAAAATGTGGGAAGAGGGATATTCAAAGAGAAGAAGACTCATTTCTTGCTGTTGGGGACATTTGTGAGACTAGATATCCTTGTTGGGTAACTCTTCAAGTATGTTTCCTGAGTTGGTTCCTTAGGTTCTTAGAGTAATGTGTGCTTAATTAGAACTCATGATTTTTATTAAAAACAAAGGATGACTGTGGTAGGTACTGAGCCAAAACTATCCAATTAGGTAACTCCCAATTCCTGATCCAGAGTAAATGTGAAATGATAAAGATTTTTGTTTTAAGCCACTAAATTTTAGATTACACATCAATAGGTAACTAATGAAAAAGCTAATAGGATTATACAATCACATACTGAGAATAATTGCAGTCACAGTTACTTTGAGAATACATTCATAATTTAAAGTCTCCTAGCTTTATTATTATTTTTTAAAATATGCTCTGTACTTTACTTTTTTTGCAGCTCCTTTTTCATATTGTTCTGTCCAGGGATTCTTTCACCTCCTTTGCACCTGTCAAAACACCACCTATCCATCTAAACTTGCTAAATATCAAAATTACTTCTCCATGAAAAAATCTCCTTCATTAAGCTGAGAGTACATTCTTTAGAACGCTCAGAATGCTTCTTTTGTACATCTTTTATAATTCATCATGTATTGTAATATGATTCTTCTTATCTTAATGGCAGCCAGATGAAACATTCTTGAGATGCTGGTCCTATAACTTACTGATCTCTTATGCTTCATGGTTAATAGCACTGGGACTGCTAAAGTATAAAAGGTAGACCCTGGGATCAAAACAAGTCAACTACAGCAGGATTCAAATCCTTACTTAACATCTTAAAATGTGAGTTGCCTCCTCAATGAAATGAGTATAAGAACAACTAGGTCTCAATGTTATCATGAAAATGTAATGATGTGGACCAGGTTGGCAGCATAAGATGCTCCAAGATGTTGTTCTACTATAGAATCTTTAAACAACTAGCAAAAATTGGTAGGGTTATCTTATTAAAAACTCGGAAGAAGAATTAAGGTTTGCAATAATTGGGTGAGTGCCAAATCAAGAAAATGAAGCTTTAACATTGGTATAAGAAGCTCAAAGTGGACATGATGGCTCCTCACCCAATCCTTTCCCAAGATGTGGAGCCAGTCTGTGCTCCTATTGTGGGGCCCTGACCCTGTTCTGGAGAGACCAGAGTAATCCCTATGTGCATACTTGGGTGTCAGTAGGTCAGTGCCCATCTATACAGTGGCAGTATAGAAGATTGAACCAGAAAACTTGTGTCTGCTTCATCGTCCCAGAACTTACCCTGCAAACAGAAACATCTTACAGATGGCTAAAGCAATGTAAGGAGCAATTAAGTCAAAGAAGCCTAGGCAAAGGATGGCCTGCTTTAAGAGATATAACTAATTTCCCATGAAATGGGGATATCAATTTCACAGGAATTAAAGGTGGCATTGGACTTTCTGCAAACTGGGCAATTCCTAAGACCACAAGCTAACACAAGCCCCGGATAAGACTCAGGCTCAGAAAAGAGAGAGAGGACACTGCACTTCAAGTTCAACTCTTGATAGGAGGGCTAAACTTTGCTGGAGAACACCAGCTAACTCAAAGCTAATTTTCAAGACTGTGGAAGCTGTTTTTTATTCTTGGTTTGCTTTCGTTAGCTCCCAGAACTCAGGGAAATCTCTGTTCTATCATAGTTGGATAGAAACTTGAAGAACAGACAGCTCAGGTACTACATGCCAGGGTTAGCACATTAAAATATTAAAATATACAGTGTGCAACAAAGATGACAAGCTATGTACAAACAGGAAATGATGGCCCATCCAAAAGAACTAGATAAAATTCTAGAAACGATCAACAAAGAAGACCAGACAGAGGACAAAGAAGGCAAACACTTTAAAAACAAACAAATCATATCCCCAATATGCTCAAGGAGATAAAAGTAAACATGGAGAAAGAATTAAAGAATATCAGGACAACAATGAATGAACAAAAAAAAAAGAATCTCATTGAAGGAATAGACATTTTGTAAAGGAAACAAACAGAAGTACTGGAGTTGAAGACCACAATAATTTAATTAAAAATTCCCTAGAGAGTTTTAACAGCAGGTTGGAGCTGGCAGAGAAATGAAACATTAAAAAGAAAGACAACAAAATTGAAATGATTTAAGCTGAGGAGCAGAAAAGGAAAAAATGAAAAACTATGAAAGAACCTAAGAGACTTGTGGAATACATCAAGTGTACCAATATATGCAGTATGGGAGTTACAGAAGAAGAAAGAGAGAAAATGGCAGAAGAAATATTCAGAGATAATGGCAGAAAAAAATCTCCAAATTTAATAAGATACATGAATGTAGTAGTCAAATATCAAAGACATGGAAAGAATTCAGAAAGCCTCGAGGGAAAAACAATTTATTATGTACACTTGAGTCCCAATAAGATTAAAGTGCCACTTTCTCATCAGAAACCATAAAGTTAAGAAGGCATTAGAACAAAAATATTTAAAGTGCTGAAAGAAAACAATTGTCAACCAAGAATTCTTATATCTGTGAGATTTTCTTTCAAAAATGAGGTTGAGATTAAGACATTACCAGATAAACAAAAGCTGAAAGACTTCACCACTACTAGACATGTCCCACAAGCAATGCTAAATGGACTGAAAGGAAAGGACAATAGAAAGTGGGTCCAGAAGAGACATAAAGAAAGAAAGACCTCTTGTAAATATAAACATATAGGTAATTAAAAATGCCAGTACCATCATATTGCATTTTTTCACATGTAATTTTGCTTTTTAATTCTTAGAGTATATAAAATAAAAATGCATAAAAAGTTATGCTAAATCTATAGTTTTGGACATAGAATATATACAGATATGTTATTATATATACAACCAAAAGGTGGAGGTACATGGAGGTATGGGAAAAAATGTACGTGTGTGCTATTGAAGTTAAGTTGGTATCAAATCAAATATGATTGTTATAGATTTTGTATATTAAACTTATGTCCTATGATAAACAGAAGAACATTTTTGAAATATATATACAGAAAGAAATGGGAAGGGATTCAAAGTGATGTACTACAAAAAATAAAATAAAATACGAAATAAGGTATCAATGTAAAAATGAGGTACAATAAAGTATAAGACTTACAAAAACAAACAAAAAAAATGGCAGAAGAAATTCCTGAGTTATCAGTAGCTACTTTACATGTAAATACATTGAATTTTTCAGTCAAAAGGCAGAGATTAGTAGGGTAGATGAAATAACTTGACCCAATCCCATGCTCTTTCTAAGAGATTCATCTTAAATTAAAAACACAAGTGAAAGGAAGGAAAAAACATATACCATGCAAATAGTAGCCAAAAGAGGTCTGAGGTAGCTTATAAATATCAGATAAAATAGAATTTAAGTCAAAAACTGTTACGAAGGAAAAAAGGTCACTATATACTGAGAGATATAACATTTTTTTAAATATGCATGCCTAATGGAAAAGCCCCAAAATATTTGAAGAAAACATTGACTAATTTGGAGGGAGAAATAAATTGTTCTACATTAAGAGTGGAGACTTCAATATGCCACTTTTAATAAAGGATAGAATAGACAGAAGATCAATTAGGAAATAGGAGGCTTGAATGAACTAGACCTAACATTCATGTATAGAACACGTTATCCAATAGCAGCAGAATACACATTCTCCTCTAGTGCACATAGATTATTCTCAAGGATGGACCATACGCTAGGTCACAAAACAAGTCTCAAAAATATAAAATATTGAAACCATACAGTGACCACAGTAAATGAAGATCAAAATCACTAGCAGATGGAGAACTAGAAAATTCAAAATATATGTGGAAATTCAACAATACACTATTAAACAACCAATAAGTCAAAGAAGAATCCTCAAGGGAAATTAGGAAATGCCTTGAGGTCAATGAAAATGAAAATATAACATAAAACTTATGGGATGCAACAAAGGCATTGAGAGGGAAATTTATAGCTCTAAATGTTACATTTAAACATAAGGAAGATCTCAACTCAGTGGTATAACCTCATAACTGGAGGGTCAAGAAAAAGAAAAGCAAACTAAACACAAAATGAGCAGAAGGAAGGAAATAACAAAGATTAGAATGAAGATAATTGAATTAGAGAATAACTCAGAATAAAAAAGCATTATAGAGAATCAGTGAAATGATAAGTTGGTTCTTTGCAAAGATCAATAAGATTTACAAACCTTTACTTGGCCTGATAAAGAAAATTACAGAACACAACTAAAATTCGAAATGAAGGGAGGCATTAATACCAATTCCACATAAGAAACATGATTAAAAGAGTATACTCTGAACACCTGTATACCAACAAACTGTATAACCTAGATGAAATGGACACATTCCTAGATACACAAACTACCTACACTGACTGTGGCAGTTTGAGATTATTTTATTAACCCCAAAAAGAGAAATATTATGTTTGTAAACTAATCTATTCTGCTGGGTGTGAAACCCTTTGGTAGCTTTAAATTCAGCTTGATTAGATTACCTGCTAAGATTTCTGTAGGGCTTTCTATTGGACTGCTTAGTGAGGTGGGACTCGGCTTTAATCCCTGCCTCATTGTTGGGTCTGATATACACTGACATTCAGACAGACACAGGAAGAGAGAACTCTGCCATTTTTGATCCTGCCATGGATCAAATTTAAAAACTGCTCTACATTAGAAGACTTCATCACAAAAGCAAAAAGACAACTTACAGAATAGGAGAAAATATTTGGAAACCACATATCCAATAAGGGTTTAATATCCTGAATATATAAAGAAATCCTACAGCTCAGCAACAAAAACACAAACAGCCCAATTTAAAAAGCAGCAAAAGATTTCAATAGCTATTTCTCCAAAGAAGATATACAAATAACCAAAATGCACATTTAACGAAACTAAAAATCATTAGTCATTAGGGAAATGCAAGTTAAAACCAAATGATTGCCAAATATTTTTTTCCCATTGAGTCAGCTGCCTTTTCACCATTTTGCCAAAGTCCTTTGAAGTGCAAAATGGTTGAATTTTGTGTAGGTCCCATTTATCTAGTTTTTCTTTTGTTGCTCATGCTTTAGGTGTAAGGTGTCAGGTGTAAGGTGTAAGGTGTAAGGTGTAAGGTACTGCCTGCCAGAAGATCTTGAAGATGTTTTCCTACATTATCTTCTAGGAATTTTATGGCTGTTACTTTTATATTTAGGTCGTTGATCCATTTTGAGTTAATTTGTGTATATGTATGAGATAGGGGTCTTCTTTCTTTCTTTTGGATATGGATATCCAGTTTTCCCAGCACCATTTGTTGAGTAGATTGCTCTGGCCCAGCTGGTAAGGTTTGACCACCTTGTAAAAAATCACTTGACTGTAGATGTGAGGGTCTATTTCTGAGTTCTCAATTTAGTTCTGTTGGTCAATGTGTCTGTCTTTATGCCAGTATCATGCTGTTTTATCACTGTAGCTAAGTACTATGTTTTAAATTCTGAAACGGAGAGTCCTCTAAGTTCATTATTTTTTTCTTTTTTCCCTAGTTTTTTTTAAAAAACAATTTACTTAAGTATATCATTCATACATGAACATACATAAGCTATTAGTGTTCAGTAAACATTGTGAATTTACAAAACAAACATGCATAACATCATAGAGGGCTCCCACATATCACCCCACCACGAATACTTTGCATTGTTGAGAAATATTTGTTAACAAATTATGAAAGATTTACTTTCATAGTAAGTATTGCTACTTACTATAGTCCATATCTTCCTCCCCTATACATTTTTTTAAGGATTTACTTATTTATTTATTTACTTTTATCCATTTTTAGCCCCCCTCCTGTTTTTGCTATTTTTGTGTCCATTAGCTGGGCAACTCTCTGTGTCCATTTCCTGCCCTCTATCCTCATCCTTCTCTTCCTGTCTTCACTGGTATTCGAACCTCAGAATCTCCGATGTGGGAAAGAGGCGTCCTACTGCCTGCACCACCTTAGTTCCTGGTTTTTTGGCATGTCTCATCTTGGCTCTCCCTTGTGTCATTCTCCTGTTACGTCATCATGTTGCTATGTGGCTCGTGGGGCCTGATGGTGTACCCACGCACAGGGCCTTGCAGCTCACCTACGTGCAGGGCCTAGCAGTGCACCCACTCGTGGGGCTTGACCGCGCATCCACGCACAGGGCCTGGAGGGCTCACCCACTCACGGGGCCTGGCGGTGCACCCACGCATGGGGCCCACTGGCTCACCTACTCATAGGGCCTGGTGGTACACCCATGCACTGCGTCTGGAGGGCTCACCCACTTGCAGGGCCTGATGGCGTTCCTGCACACGGGGCTTGGTGCCTTACGTGCTTTCTATATTTTTCTTTCTTAAATTTTTACTGGGAGGTCTTAGGGATCGAACCCAGTTCCCTCCATATAGAAGACGGACGCCCAACCATTTGAGCCACATCCATCCCCCTGTTATATCTCTTAAGGTTGAACAAAGATACCTAGAGTTACAGTCTTTTCCCATAAAGGATGGTCATATAATAAATCAGGCTCAGTTTATCACCAGCTTTCTAAAAACCAGACCTAGGGAGGAAAACTAGGTCTGGGGACACATGCAAGGTTTCTAATTTAGTGAATATTTAGCCTACCCTGATTATCACAAAATCAGGACAGTGAGAATGTTTTTGACGTTTTTCTTTTTAAAGACATTTTTGGCTATTTTGGGTCCTTTACCTTTCCAAATAAAATTGATGATTGGTTTTTCCACTTCTGCAAAAAAGGCTGTTGGGACTTTTATTGGGATTGCATTGAATCTGTAAATCACTATGGGTAGAATTGATATCTTAACGATCTTTAGTCTTCCAATCCATGAACACAGCATGTCCTTCCATTTATTTAAATCTTCTTCAGTTTCTTTTAGCAATATTTTGTAGATTTCTGAACACAAGTCCTTTATGCCGGTTAAATTTATTCCTAAATATTTGGTTGTTTTAGTTGCTATTATAAATGGATTTTTTTTTTCTGATTTCCTCCTCAGCTTGCACATCAGTACCGGAGTTTAATACCCATCATATACAAAGATCATACAACTCAACAATAAAGGCAAACAACCCAATTGAAAAAAATGGGCAAAAGACTTGAAAAGACAATAGTCCAAAGAAGAAATACAAATGATGAAGAAACACATGAAAAAATGTTCAACATCATTAGTGACTAGGGAAATGCAAATCAAACCTACAATGAGATATCATTTCACACTTACCAGACTGGCTGCTGTTAAAGGGTTGGGAAACTGTAAATGTTGGAGAGGATGTCAAGAGATAGGAATGCTTATTCACTGTTGGTAGGAATGTAGAATGGTACAGCCACTGTAGAGGACTGTTGGCAGTTCTTAAGGAAGTTAAATATAGACTTGCCATGTGACCTGGAAAAACCCTTACTAGGTATATGTCCAGAAGAACAAAAAGCAGAGACACAAACAGACATCTGCATACTGATGTTCTTAGCAGCATTATTCACATTTGCCAAAAGTTGGAAACAACCCAGGTGTTCATCAACTGATGAATAGATAACAAATTGTGGTGTATACAGACACATTTCAGCAGTAAGAAGAAATGAAATCAGAAAACATAAGACAACGTGGATGAACAGAGGACATTATGTTGAGTGAACCAACCCAGACACAAAAGAACAAATAATGTATGATTGCCCTACTATGAACTAAATATATTGTGTAAACTCATGGAGCTAATAATTAGGATATAGGTCACCAGAAAACAGAATTATGTTAGAGAACAGAAAGCTTATGTTTAATCTGTGCGGAATTGGTAAAAAGATTGTTTGTAAATCTTTGGAAATGAATAGAAATGGCAAAAGCATGATGTTTGTAACTAACAGTGCTATTGTATGGGTATAACTGGTTGAAAGTAAAAGTCTAAGGTTATGTATATTTCTAGAAGGAAAGCTAAAACTATAACATGGAACTGTATATGACAGTTAAACCTCATGTAATTCACGAATAAGGGTGATATTGCATATATAAGACTGTTTTTACAAAATATAAATATAAATATACTAGAAAGAAGGAAAAAGAATAGCAGCTATGTATGGCAGGGGAAGCATAGAGAGATTGGGAGGTGATGAGTTTTGCTGGATTGTTTGTTTTTTATTATCATTATTGGAATAATGAAAGTGCTTTAAGAATGATTGAAGTGATGAAAGCACAATGGGTGATTACAACGAATACCATTGATTGTACAGTTTGGATGGATTTATGCTTTATTAATATGTATAAATAAAAATTGATTTGTTAAAAAAACACAATGAAATACCATTTCACACCCACTAGAATGGCTACTATTAACAAAACAGAAAATTACAAGTGTTGGAGAGGTTGTGGAGAAATACGAACACTCATTCATTGTTGCTGAGAATGTAAAATGGTAAAGCCTTTGAGTTAGTTTGGTTTTTCCTCAGAAAGTTAAGTATAGAATTACCAGATATAAACTCCAAAGACTGAAAGCAGGGACTGGAATATATATTTGCATATCATGTATGAGAATTCTGTATTTTCTGCATGATTTTTCTGTAAATGCACAACTTCTCTAATAAAAAAACTGGGACTTTAAAGACCTTGCCTGAAAATCATAAAGCTGATAAATGGCAGATTAGTAACAGATGTTTTGAGCCTAGAGGCCAGTGCTTAAACATTATACTATATTATCCTGTCCATAAAGATGAGTTGATTATCTGAGCTTACTAGACAGATTTAAGTGTGACTTATTTGGATTTGTTTGTTTGGAGGAATTACTTATATTTCTTGTTTACTCACATTAATTAAGAAACAGGCCAACTAATATGAGAACATTTCTATGGGAGTAGCCCAATTCTTTTCAAATTTAGAGCAGTGAGATAGAATTGATGGAATCACAGGGAACAAAGATGGCCCTTGATTATGCAGGCTATTGTTTTCTCACAAAGTCTGCAACTGTACCATCCACCCCACTGATAGAATGCATCAGAAATGGAGTTAGGGGGTGTGCCATAGCAATTAATATCACATGTGACAAAGTTGTATTGGCTATCCCATTTGTAAAATACTGGCAATATTACCAACCCTATATGGATTATTATTAGTAATAACTAATCTTTCAAAATCCACTTACACAATGGTAGGCTCACTCAGTAAGTGTTAATCATCTTCTTTTCACACCACCAACATGCCTTGAGTGTTTTTATTATGGTTATTTCTTCTATCAGTGAAGATAGAAAAGTTATGCTTTAGTGACAAGAAATCCCAAAATCTCAGCAGCAAACATTTATGCCTCACCCAAAGTCCTTTATACTTTTGGTTGACTCTTTAAATCAGCTGTTGTCCAGGTGACCATTTAGTCCCTCCATATCAGCATATGCTTTCGAACTTGCTGATGTGGGGGAAGAAAAGTCTACTTCTGGCAATTGACTGCTTCTACTTAGAAGTGACACGTGTCATTTCTTGCATGTTACAAAGCAAGAAATAGGACCATTCTTAAATTAAAAAGTTTAGATAAGCATAATACTTTCAAGTACCAGGGAGGAAAAGAGCCAAACGTGACCACATCATTGTCATTTTATTTGTAGAGTTATCCACAAGATGAATTACCCTACCACTGACTCAAGGTCACAGTGGTTAGGCTCTAGTTAATATTGATTTCAACTTCCTTTTTACTACTCAGAGGAAAGGCATTATTAATTATGTGTTTAGTAAATAAAAAGGAATTATTTATTATAAATTACTGTTGTTTTCATGAGTGAAAATTTACCTATAGAGTGTACTAATTGTGTCTGTGTGTTGTATGTGGATGCACACAAGATACTCTCTTATTCAATAGAAAAAGGTGTCAAAGTGATTGATGAGCTTCTAGGCCTCTGTTCATAGCTCCACAGTCTTAATAGCTGTCCTTATAGAAATAATTGTTTTTCAAAGTGATGTGCAAAGATTTTCTTTGCAGCCATTCATTAATATCAGTTGAGATTTTATTGATAAATCTCTTGTACATTGGACCAAACCTTGTGTCCCTTGCTTTGATGTACCAGAGAGGGCTCTACCCAATGAATATGAATGCTGGAGAAGAAATTTGACTCTGTATATTGTCCCCATGAAAAATAAAAATGAAACAGGATCTTCTATAGAGTGTAACATTTCAAATGCAATCAGGCTTCACTATGGCTTTAAACAAGCAAACAAATAAGCAACCTATTGATCTAATCCTTGACACAGCTCATTGTTTTCATCTAGATGCATATTAGTAAATTTTATCCTTTCAACTACATTATTATATATAAATAAGTACTAGGAAAAGAGTGTCATGTAAGCAACCAATATATCCTCAAACAATGCTATTCTTTTTTGTTTCCAAAGAAATATAGTTTCATCTTTTGTAAGAGAAAATAGTTCTTCATCCTTCACTTGAATAATGATGTATAACTTGGGCAAGAAAAGGCCAAGTGTAAACACACATTTAGATGTATGAGATAATTCAATTTGTCTATATTTTATTCAGAGAAACCATGCATTTTATTTAGATATATTCCTTCTTTAAATAATATAAATGTCTCTTAGGAACCCCAAGCAAATATTCTTTCATTTCCTCATTTCCCAAGTAATAAGTATAATAAATATACAGTATGTGCGTGCATGTATATGTATATGTGTGTGCATATGTCTAATATACACTATTATAACAACTAATTAACTTATTATTAAAAAAGTGGATCAATTACAGTTTTAAAAGAGATCAGCATACTGTACATTGATTATGCATGAATTACTAACTTCTAAATAAAATATAGTCAGTAAGAGCCAATGTGAAAACTTGATAAATTAAACTCTACTAATAGATATTAATGGCCATGGATTGTGAGTTACCAATGCTGATTTAAAAATGCTGAAGCTCTGGAACAGACGTTTTAAAGAGAATATTTTCAACACTCTTGTGTAAAGCTTCTGTGGGGTTATTTGACAGATGTCCCGTGAGTTCCTTCAAATCAGGGTCTAAAAGTATGGTGCTCCAAACAAGAAAGTGTGAGCAGAATGGCTTTTGGGCATGTGGGTGGGAGGCTGGCACTTTCTCAGTTCAATGAAATGGAATTTAGGCTTGTGAGTTTGCACAGAGCTGAAAAAAAGACAGCCATGTGGAAGTTTGTTTTCATTCTTAAAGTGAATCCAGCTCTGCCCTTGATACACTCACATAGTGCTCAGAGCTGCTAATGTAGAATCTCCCTGTAATGTGAGACATTGGGACACATATGTTGCTAGAAACATGTTTATGCCTCAGAAACTGAGGTATAGAATAGCTAAAACCAATTTGCTCTCAACATGTCAAGAATGACTTTCTAAAACCCAAGCATTTTCTCAATATGCATGGGGATTAAATATAAATGGTCCTGGTTGGTGATTTCAGTTCCAGGCAAGATGGAATAAGCACATTCTACCATGCCACTTCACTAATTATGACTCTAAACCATGAACACAACACAGTAAGCAACTCTCAGAAGACTAAAAAGTGGTGACAAGATTTATTGAGTAGGAACTACCCAGTGGTGAATGCTCTGTGGGTTATTTGTTTTCCATTGTAGGTATCCTGGCTTGTGTGCTAGAGCAGCCCTCAATTCAGAAATATCAATGAGCACAGACAAAAAAATAAAGCACAAAGAAAAGCCCATTGTCTCTAGCCAGAGGACTGAAAGCAGGGTAGTCTTGTCCTGAAGGATGGAGGCCTTTTGATTATTCATTACCTATTCTAAGTTAACTCCATGAAACTATTAACTATTCTCACTCTGAACTAAGTGAACAACAGCAGCTGCAGCTTACCTGTATAATGGCTGAAGTATTAACATAAAAGCCACTTATCAGCACAGAATTTCAAATCTCAAAAAAAAAAGAATTAAATAAAAAATTGGGACCGTCAAAAATGAAGAAAGAAAACAAAGAGGGTAATATCTATATATAATGAACTCTTTGTGTTAGTAAATTATTGGTGTATAACAAATTACCCCAAAACTTAGTGCCATAAAACAGCAATATGTATTTCTCCTGTGGATCAGGAATATGGAGGCTGCTTGGGTGATTCCTCTGGCTCTGGGTCTCTTACAAGCCTACAAACATCTCAAGGCTCAACTGTGGAAAATCCACTTCTTTGCTCCCTCCTGTGGTTTTTGGCAAGATAGAGTTCTTAATGGGATATTGGACTGAAAGCTCATTCCCTCATAATCTGTTGGCCAGAGGTGTTCCTCAGTTTCCCTGTCATGTGGGCCTCACTATAGAACATCTCGATCCTTCAGCAACTAGAGGACAAAAGTGAATGCCATTGAGAGAGAGAGACAGGATGTTAACAAGATAGGAGTCATATTCTTTTGTAATTTAATTACAGAGATAATATTTCATCACTTTTACCATATTCTGTTCACTAAAAGCAAATCAGTAATTCCAGATTACACTGAAAGGGAGAGAATTACACAAAGATATGAATATCAGGATCAATGGGAGCCATATCAAGAAGCTGTGTACTTTCCTTTGAGTTTTAAAAATTATGCTCAACAGTTGGAAACAAAAGTTAATATTATCTCATGGAATTCTCACTGTATATAGAGGTAATAGAGGTAATATTTAAGGCAACTATAAATGTAAGAAGATTAAATGAAGTAAATGATATGAAGATTTCTATATACTACTTGAAGTGGTACTGATATTCAAAGAACGTAATAAGTTAATATTCCTTGTCATTTGTAATGCCCAAAGCAACCTTAATAGTATACAAAGAGATATATTCAAAAACACTATATAAAAATTAAAATGGAATGCAAAAGCATGTTCATTTAACCCTAGAGAAAGCAGAAAGGGGGAAACAGAAATAAAGAGTAACTACCAAAAACAATAAAATGACATAGCTAAGTTAAAATATATTAATAATTATAATTAAAGGTAAGTTTAAACCACTATAATTATTCTTAACACAACTACAAATCTGAGATTGTCAGAATGGGAAAACAACAACAAAACAACCCAAACATATACTGTCTATATGAACTTTACTTAAGTTATAATGGTAAAGAATTGAAAAGATATACCACAGAAACTCTAATAAGATGAATGCTGTGTTGACTATATTAATAACAGGAAAAGCAGACTTCAGAGCAAATAAGTTACCAGGGACATGAAAAGAACATTACATAATGATAATAATCCTAAATGTAAAACTATATATGTATGCATAACCAAATAATGTTCATTGATATCTATCTATCTAGTTCAAAAATTATTAGTAGTAAGAGAATAAATTGACAAATCCACAAATATTTTTTGGAAATTTCAACAAGTTTTTCTTATAAAACAATAGAAATAGAAGACAGAAAATCAACAAGGACATAGACAACCTGAACAATACCCTTAATTAATGGGATCAAATTGACATTGATAGATCATTCCAAACCATAAAAGAATACATATTCTTTAAAGTGCAAATTCACCTAATTAGGTCATAACCTGAATCATAATGCAAACTTTGTCAAATTAAAAAAAAAAAAATGAAATCATGCAAAGTAGGTTCTCTGACTACAATTGAATTGAATTAGAAATCCATATCAGAAAGATAACAGGAAAATCTCCAAACACTCAAAATTAAGCAGCATGTTACCAAATAATTCATAAGTCCAAGAGAGCATTTCAAAGAAAACTATACAGTATTTTGTAATGAAGGAAAATGGAAATATAGTATATAAAAATATGTGGATGCAGGCAAAGCATTGCTTAGAGGGGAAATGTATAGCACTAAATAATTACATATGAGAACCAGAGAGGTCTCAAATCAATAATCTAAGGGTTCAGCTTAAGCAACTAGAAAAGAGAAAAATTAACCCAATGCAAACATAAGAAAAGAAATAATAAAGAAAAGAGTACAAATCAATAAACTGAGAACAAAAAAATAATGCTATGAATAACTCTATACACATAAATTCAACAACTTAGATGAAGTGGACCAGTTCCTCAAAATATCCAAACTACAAAAATTCACTTAAAATATGTTAACTAATCTAAATAGTATTATAATTATTCAATTAAC
Source organism: Tolypeutes matacus (assembly GCA_026826555.1). NCBI lineage: Eukaryota > Metazoa > Chordata > Mammalia > Cingulata > Chlamyphoridae > Tolypeutes > Tolypeutes matacus. Next base: position 27,694,244 of record JAKSZT010053764.1, on the reverse strand, counting down.
TTAATAGTTAAAACCTTTCATAGTTAAAACCTATCAAAGAGAAAGTTTCCAGTTTCAGTTGGTTTTCCTGGCAAATTTTACCAAATGTTTATAGAAGAAATAAAACCAGCTCTACAATCTCTCACAGAAAATAGAAAAGGAGGGAGCACTTGCCAATTCATTTTATAAGGGCAGAATTATGCTGATAATCACCCAGACAATGGTGATACCCCATAAAAGGGAAATAACACAAAATAGTTCGCATGAACATAAGTGCGTAAACAAACAAATTATTGGCAAATAAAATCAAATAACATATGAAAAGAATAAAATACCCAATTGATTGGGGTTTATTCCAAGAATGCAGGCCAGGTTCAATACTCAGAAATTAATTAATATAATCCACCATGTTAACAGTCAAAGAAAAAAAATCAGTGTAGAAAAAGTACTGAATAAAATTCAACACCCATTCATGTCACCATGCTAAAAATTCTCAAACTCTCAGCAAACTTTCTCAACCTAATAAAGGGAAAATATATTTTTTTAAAAATCTGCGGCTCAAACCATTACTAATGGTAATAGGCTGAATATTCTTCACTTGTGACTGGGAATCATGTAAGTCTGTCTTCTTTCACCACTATTATTCAACATAATCATAGAAATCCTGAATCAGTATTGTAAGACAAGAAAAAAAAATGTCATAGAAATTGTAAAGGGAGATATAAAACTTTTGCTATTAGCAAGATGCATCATTTTCTATGTTAAAATACCTTTCTATGTTAAAATACCTATGTTAATAATCTACACAATAATGCCTAGAACCAATAAGTGAGTTGAACAAATTGACAGGATATGAAGTCAACATATGTAGATCATATTTCCATATATTGGTAATGAACAGTAGGAAATTAAAATAAAAAATACAATCCCTCTTATAACGAATTTTAAAAATGAAATAATTTATAAATCTAAAAATTATATGCACATCTTCCGTCTGCTAAAAATTACAAAAGTTGGTCAAAGAAAACTTTTTTAAAAGACCTAAATAAATGTAGAGATTTATGTTCATATAATAGCAGCCTCAATATAGCAAAGATGTCAACTGTCCTAAAATTGTTCTGTAGCTGTAATGCAATTTCTATCAAAATGTAGCCTATAGGGAAATGGATGTGGCTCAAGCAAATGGACTCCCATCTACGGTCCAGTGCAATTCCCTGGGGCCGCCTAGTGAAAGGCAAGCTGGCCCACATGGCGAGCTGGCCTGAGAGGAGAGCTGGTCCATATAGAGTGCTGGCCCATGCGGAGTGCTGATCCGAGCTGGAGTGCTGGCCGGTGCAGAGCTGGTACAACAAGATGACACAACAAAAAGAGACACAGAGGACAGACAATAAGAGATGCAACAGAACAGGGAGCTGAGGTGGTGCAAGAGATTGAGCACCTCTCTCCCACTCCAGAAGGTCCCAGGATCAGTTCCTGGTGCTAACACAGACACAGAAGAACACCCAGAGAGCAGACAGCGAGCACAAAACAATGGTGTGTGTGTATGGGGTGCGGGGGGGATAAATAAAATAAAAATAAATCTTTAAAAAAACTTAAAAAAATGTAGCATACACACACACACACAAACACGCAAACTGATTTAAAAATTTCTATAGAAAGTCAAAGGAACTATATGACCTAAAACCATTTTGAAAAAGAAGTGTGGAGGAATTGCATTTCCCAAATTTCACACTTAATATAAGTACAGTATTCAACACAGTGTGGTGTTTGCAGAAGTATAGAAACATACATAAAATGATGAGGATGGAGAGCTTTGAAATAGATTCACACAAATACAGCTAATAGATTTTTGTTTGAATGTGAAAAAGCAATTTAATGGAGAAATGATCAGTTCAATAAATGGTATTGGAGCAGTTTGACACACACAGGACAAAAAATAAATAAATTAGAATCTCAATCTTAACTTTCACTACCTATATCCAAACAAAGTCAAAATGGACCATAGATCTAAACTCGAAATATAAAACTATAATACTTTTAGAATAAAACATATGAAAAAGTCTCTGGACCCAGGTTAGGCTAGAGTGGACTGAATGGTGGCTCCACAAAAGATATGCCCATTTCCCTATCCCCAGAACCTGTGGATGTGACCTTATTTGGGGAAAAAGTATCTTTGCAGTGGTAATTAAGTTAAGGATCTTGAGGTGAGGAGATAGTCCTGGATTATCCAGATAGGCCCTAAATCCAATGACAGGTTTCCTTATGCATAAGGCACAGAGGAGAGGTATACAGAGAAAAGGAGAAGGTGATGTAAAGGAGGCAGACATTGAAGTGATGCCACTAAGGAATCACGTCCTTAGGAATGCCTGTCACGACCAGAAGTTAGAAGAGACAGGAAATGGAATCTCCCAAGGCCTGCTGGAGGAAGTACAGCCCTGCCGACACCTTATGTTTGGATATCTGCCCTCCAGAAATGTGAGATAATAATTTTCGGTTGTTTTAAGCTAGCTACCACAGTAGTGGTAATTTGTTATGGTAACTTTAAGGAACTGATACATAGGCAAAAACTTCTTAGAAACATGATCCATAAAGGAAAGGATGGAAAAATTGGTCTTTATCAAAATTAAAATCTTTGGATCTATAAAAGACACTATTAAGAAAATAAAAAGATAAGCTGCATACTGGAAGAAACATGCTTGTAAATCACATGTTTAACAAAGGGCTTTTATCTAGATAAAGAATTCTCTGAACTCAACAGCAAGAAATTAGACAACTCAATCTAAAAATGAGCAAAAGCCTTGAACACTTTACAAAAGATGATATACTAGGTGGCAAACACACACATGAAAATCACTAGTCATGGAAATGCAAATTAAAGCCATGGTGAGATAATAATATACACATATTAGAATGGCTTACAGAAAAAAAAAATTCTGACAATACTAAGTGCTGACAAGGATGCAGAGCAGTTGGATCTCTCAAAACTTCTACTGAGAGCCTACAAATTGCACAGTCACTCTGGAAAAAAGTTGGGCAGTTTCTTATGAAACTAACCATACGCATGCCATATAATTCACTATTTCTACTTCTGGATGTTTACTGTAGTTAACTGAAAACTTATATTCACACAAAAACCTGTTTAGGAATGTTGTTGATAGTTTTATTTGTAATCGTTTTAAACTATGAACAATTTAGATTTAAGAATATAAATTATTATACAATATATTTTTACATGATTTTATATTTTTTCTTTACTTTTTCATGGTTCATTAATCACAACTATCAATACCCAATTTTACTACACTGGTGTATTAATAATTAGCATTACTGGAAAATCAGTGCTCAAATACATTAAATAAAACCGAAGAAAAGGAAGCATTATTGAGACGAAGATATTAGGACTTATGTTAAAATTATAATCTGCCTTTATATTTTGGCCATCAATATCACTCTCTTCCAGACTATCCTTTGAGGTCTTGACATATGGATAAACAGCACTATAAAAATATCTTTTGTCCATATTACTTTTAAATGGAGTTCAGAGAAGATGTCAACTTATAAAGACATATTGATAATAATAGGTTATTTTCCCAAACTCCAATACTTGCAGCTTTATCAAGGATCTGACAAAAGCATTGCTAAAAAAGACTCTGTTACATTGCCACAAAGGAACGTTGTCACAAGGAATCATCTCCTTATAAAATAGTATTTATATGTTCTCTAAATGTATCTGTTCTGTTCTTTTGTTATTCCAAAGTTGCCAGTTTTGAACTAAAATCATGTAATTACCATATCCAAGGGATGAGGCTAGGCCCTGTCTGACTTACTAGGACATAATTGCTCCTGTTGGGTCCCTCAAGGATTTTGCATTTTGAATGGAGAGATTAGCACCTAAGAAAAGTTACCAGTACTAAGAAAATGCTTAAATCTATATTATTTACCTTTTATTCTTAGTTATTAGGAAGGAACTTAGCACATAGTAACCATACAATATGTATTTTTAATTGTACTATAAAAACAGTGTGGTCCTAAAATCAGAAGGTTTATATCAGGAAAAGATGGAATTATTTTAGTGTTTGGGTCATGGTAACTATACTGTAATTAGATACTTCTGAAAGTAAGGGGTTGGAAAGTTAACCAGTCCCATTAACTCAGTTTGTAGGTTAAAATAACAGCTTTATTATATTGTGGGTATAACTTGTATGGGTTGGTACATTTATGAATTTGAAATCTTTATCAACTTTCCAGTCAAGTTCAAAGAAGTGACAACTCTGGGTGAAATGCCATAGGTTTAAAAAATAAAGGTTTAGACCACAGATTTTTAAAAATCTCAACAAAATCTCAGTTTGGCACTAAAAAATAAATATATTCTTGTTACATTCTTTAAAAAGATGTCTTCTATATGTGCAGAAGATTACTATGTTCCAAACAAGCTCAGAAATGTTTGGACTTTCTTCTCACTGCAGACTTGCTGTGGTAAACTTAGTTCAGAAGGAAGGTAAATCTAGCCCAGGGAATAGACAGTGCCCTAGAAATCCTTGCACTCATTTGAGAAAAGTTATTATCTGCTGGATCTTGTGCAGGTCTATTGGAAAAGAATCACCCAATTGCAACTATAGATTATATTTTAATTAATTTTAAAATAAGGGGGAAGGATAAAAAGATGTCAGAGGCTTCAGCACCTGGCTAGGGGATAAAAGTGATTTCCCATTCGTAATACCTTTGGCAATATCTTATTTTTCAGTGCACACACATCCTATTCATTACTCTTGTTAAGTCCAATGTCACATAAAGAAATATTTGACAGCATTTAAGCAAGAAACCTAATGTCCTAATGTCTAATCCAGTATTCTATACACACAAATATATCATTTCTTAGATTATTTTTCAACTATTCAAGGTTCATCATATATATTTTATGTTATTTTTGTGTTGTTTTTCCTTGTGAAGACATGATGCTTGATCATGTCTTTCATTTGTGGAAAACCCTCTAATGTCCCTGTAGAAGTTTGATATTATTTATGAATTCCAAAAAGAAATATGGATTGTGTTTATAAACTGCTCTGTTCCTCTGGGTATATTAGGTTGTATTAAATTCAGAGGTTTCACTCTTACTTGATTAAATTATGATTAAAGCTTTGATTCAGCCACATCAGTAGGACCTTGAGTCCTGGGCCCCTTGGTGGGCAGTGACTCACAGAGAAAATGACACAGCAGAGGAAAGAGTTGGAGATTTTGATGCTGGAGCCCTGGGAAGTAAATACACAGAGAAGCAGATACGTGAGGAAAGAGAGAAGTCTCCATTAGACACAGCAGAGGCCCTGGGAACAGAATGAGCCTGATAGCCTAACGCTGCAGCTGAGCCCGGAGAGAAATGAGCCTCAAGAGAAACAAGACTTATCCCAGCCTACAGCTGAGATCGGAAGAAGCTGGGGCCACAGAGCCTTAGGAAGAAGAGGAAGCCTGAACCATCACAGAGACCTGCAGCCATCTTGCTCCAACATGTAGCAACAGACTTTGGTGAGGGAAGTAAGTTACACTTTATGGCCTTGTGACTGTAAGCTTTTACCCCAAATAAATACCCTTTATAAATGCCAACAGATTTCTGGTACTCTGCATCAGCAACCCTTTGGCTGACTAATACAGTCCCTCCCCCATATCATGCAGAATAAGATCCCATATCAACCAGGCCATCCTTGCTCTGCCACTTTACCTTCTCTTCCCACACCTTACCCCATCTTCTCCCTCCTCATTTCCTACTACTCTTTCCCACTCTATCATCCAGCTACACTGACCTCTCTAGTGTTCTTGAAATCTTCTAAATCATGCTCTTGCTTGACACCCTTGTCACTTTTTTCTTCCATTTGCCTAAATGCTCTTCTCTGTGGTATCAATATCTTTCAATTCCCAACTTCTTTCAGGACTCTTTAAAAATATCGTCAATTCAGATGGTTATCTGAAGATGACATCATAAATAGCACTGCCCAGTACTCTTTAACCCCTCTCTGTTCTCCTTGTGTAACAGACCTTATAACTACCTAACATTTGCACATTCACTTCATTGTTTAAATCCAACAGCTTCACCAATCCCCTGTCTCCCAAATAGAATGCAGGCTCCATGAGTGAAAGGATTAGTTTTTTAAGTCACAGGTGTATCTTAAAGTCATAAAAATTGCCTAGACTGAAGCAGATGCTGAATAATGGCTAAAGAATTAGACTCATGTAAATACCATACCTTGTAATAGAGCAAGCATCTGTATTAGACAGTTACACCAAAGAAGCAATCATACTTTTTTGAAGCAATTGTGGGAGCTAGAGGAATTCTCAGTGCCAGCTGTTGTCTATATCTAGTGGTCTAGCCTGAAGTTGCAATAGCTTTGTCAGACTGGCATCAGGAAGGAAAACTAGAGGAAGACTGTGGCAAGGACAAATTCGAACCTGCACTTGTCTTTGCCCGTTTCCAAACTCTAAGCTGTGAGTGTCCTGCAGAAGAGGATGAACATTTAGCCACAGAGATGCACATGCATGTAGCCCAGGACTTGGAGAACCTAAAGGAAAAGATCAGGTAAGAGCTATTGGGTCTTTGTGCTGCCCCATGCCAAAATATGTGAGCTAACAAGTAACAGCAACTTTTGTGCACTGTCATAGTGTCCAGCATTCTGCACTGACGTTGAGAGCCTAAAATATGTGGATTCTCCTTCATTTCAATCTCACAAATCTCATGAAAACCATGGCCAGCCATAACTGGGGACAAAGTAAGGAAGGAGATTCCGTAAAATATAATACTGGATTATCTAAATTGATACAATATAAAACCACCATAGTCCACCACATTTCGACTAGGCATCCATCAATACCCCTTTTAACCATATTTACCTTCCAAACAAAGACGAAAGCAAAATCATGCTTTTACCTAACATGATGCAGGTATCCATCCTTAAATAAAAATATGTTGATCTTCTTCCCAGAAGTGGATATAAAGTCTTTGTATTCATCTTTGGGTCATGTTTATTCTTCTTCTAGTGGAGTCACACTCCCCATTGATAAACAAATACCGAAATATAAGCTTAAAGATTCATGATACATATTTTGTTAGATAGTAGTTAAATATAAAAGGGGCAGAACATTTATTTAATATTTACATAAATAGTTTCCTATGGAAATAAGAAATGCTCATAACTATTAGAGTACATTTTTCTGCCACTGGTCAAGTGGTCATAGCCACTATTTACCCATTTCCTATTCTTTTTGCTCTCAGCAATAACCTTGACTGATTATGGTTTCTTGCCTAGTGAGATGCCACACGTTGGTTACAAACTTAAAGGATATAGCACATCCTATAGAACATTATCCACACATGCAAGGTATTGTCTCTTATATGGTGCCATAATTAATACTGCAAAAAAACCATTCCACAATTCTCTATAGTTAGCTGCTACAGGTGGATGGAAAACACAGTAATAAAAGTTAATACAAGAAATGAGCTCATTACTCTATTTCATTTGCTATAAAATGAGTTCCTTGGTCAAAAGCAATATTACATAAAATAACCTAATAGTGAATAGGGCATTCTGTAGGCCCAAGGATGATAGTTTTGCCAGAAATATTGTGGGCAAGGAAAGAAAATCTTTCCTTATATACAGAATCACTATCCATTCCAGAGAAAGTAAAGTGCTTCTCTTTCCATTTTGGAAGTGGCCCAAGGTAATCAATCTTCCCGCCCTGGGATATGGTATCCTATCTGGGGCTCAGTGTTTGTGTCTGCTCTTGGCAGTTTGCGTATTCCACAGAGGCTGAAGCTAAAGTGGTCTTTGTAGTAGATGAGTAAATGCATATTCTACACTCCTGTCTCTCTGCACCTATTATTCATGAGCACATTGAGCCAGGAGAAAGGTGGATAGGGAAGATGCTGGCTGATATTTACAAAATGGGTCAATTGGTTTCTTATTGTTGCTGTAAAAAATAACCACAAACCTACTGGCTTACAAAAGTGCAAATTTATTATTTTACAATTCTGTAGGTCAGAAGGCTTCTATGGGTCTCAGTGGGCTAAAACCAAGATGTTGGCAGGGCTTTGTTCTCACTTACTGCTGCACATGCTGAGGCCTATACTTCTATGTCTTAGATTTAAAGTCACTGAAGAAAGGCATTTTGTTTTCTTAAAATTTCTATAACCTTAATCCCTAGTAAATCTCAAATGTAAAACAACTTAATAAATGTTGAATAAATATGCATTGCCTCTCATTTCATAAAACAACCATTTTTAAAGTGTGTAATTCAGATTTTAAAAATTAACTCATTTTAAAAGTATACTATGAGCACTGGCTTTTTCATGGAATCCTATGTTGAATACTTTTATAAAAAGAAGAAATATCCTTTAATGGGGTCTCTTCGTATGCTCAGAGTTTTATACACTATTTGCAGGCAAACTCACAAAGGATTTAGGACCTCATGGAAGACATCAATGATATTATAATATCATTTTATGCTTCAGCAAGACAAGCCCGCACGGGGGTGGGGTGGGGGGGGTATATTTAACTTCTACCCTGGTCAAGAGAGTCCATAGGCTTTCCTAACCCTTCAACCACCATCCTCTCAGTGGGGGCCTGAATTTTTTCCCACTTAGCAGTGCCTTTTCACTCCTTGGCTCTGCCACTAGGGGACATGGATGTTCTTATATTCATCTGAGATCTCCTCTGGTGTTGAGGGCTGCTCCAGGAAGGTGGCAGGCTTCTCCTCTTGAACCTTGCTGAGTAAGGGCCCAGTTCCTGGTCTGGCCCCACCAGACAGCTGGGTGAGATGTGATAAGGGCTGCCTGCTCATAGCCTGAGCATAGGGAGCTGGAAATAAATCAAAGAAGTACCCATCTCTTCACGAAGGGTGCCCCAGAGCTTGTAGGCAGAATGAACTAGGGAGGAGCAATTCTGGCAAACAAAGGGCACTCCAGGGGACTGTACTCATATCTCCAGCAGGTGGTTGCTGCAGGAGCTGCTTCAGTGGGGGACCTGGAAAATAGCCCTGTGAGGTACTCGCTTTGGAGCCATAGACAATGCAAAAGGAAAGTCTTTTGGTGGTGGAGGTGACAGTGAATAGGGCATGGGGAAGGGGAATAGATGGAGGTATGAAAACTGGGGCTGAAGATATTGGAAAAGTTAGGTCTGTGGAGACTGAAAGAAATGGAATGGTCCTGGCTGGTTGCTTTGTTGGTAATCCTGAGATTCCAGCTCTTCCAAGCATTGACAAAGGAAAGGTGGGTGATGCTCATTCCCCAGGACCCACATGGGCCATCTTTGGAGCCACTGTCATGTCCAGGAGTATTCAGAAGCAAAGGCATCAGTTGGGGGGAATGAGCAAGACCAAGGGGAAAAAGAAGACTGGTCCTTCGAGCAGGTGGGAGGCTAATGAGTGGGAGGTTCTCTGCCATCCTCTGAACACTCTCCTTCTGTTAGGCAGGGGCCAAAGTCTGGTCAGAGGTCAGCAGCATGGAGCACTCTGAAAGAACATCCAGAGGGGACTCCTGAGAATGGCACTGGGACCTGGGTCCACAGATACAGTAAGTGAGAGTTCAGCCATAGAGCTGCAGTGACTACCTGCAGGGGCAGATTTAGGGGCTGCAGGATTGTCCTATTTGCCTTTGCCATTCAGTTTCTCCACCTTTCCTCACTTTGCCTAGTGACTCTGAATTCCACATCATGATTTGTGATTGCAGGGTCACTCTTAATGTCTGGGCGATTTTCTGGTGCTTATCGCTGTCAAGGTAATGATCTTGGAATAGCTTTTCTAGCTCTGAGCAGTATAGGGTTCTAGTCATTTTTTGAACTTGGCAGATCAATTCTGGGGACCCATTCTTCTGGTCTGTGTTTTGATTGTTCTGAGTCCCTGTCTTTGTGGAGAGAGGGACATTTCCGAGCCTCTGAGCTCATTTCTTACATTCTAATCACATAGCTATCATTCTCACTCAGATGTCTTTACCTCACAACTATGAGTTCCTCTCATTCCTAACATCTAATCAATCTTGCACATCACTATAAAACCCTCAGTTTTACACCACATTCCTTATTCAGAGAGCTTTGAATAACCCCATAATCTAAACTAAGGCATTGGAAGATACCAAATGCCTTAACTTAGCAGTCAAAGCCTTCCAAATTCTTGCCCTTACTTTGCTCACATCATCTCTCCCTTCTCATTATTGAAAACTTACTAGCTCCAAACAGGCAAATTTCTCATTTTCTTTTGAACACGTTTCTCCTATTTCTACCTCTGCATAGTTCCCACCATGTCTATTTCTTTCTGACCCATTTCTACTTTAGTTCCCAATGCAAAATAAAAGTGTATATATCACTTGGATATTCTGCTATGAAGATATTTATGTTGTCCTGGTCTTGATTTGAAAATTTTATATTATCAGTAACACCAATATTAGCTAGTTTTAGGACATTATTTCCTTAGATTCTTGGAAAGTACATTTTACATAATCAGAGGAGTTATTTTATCCATTTTGTATATTATGATTCATGAGGATCAGTGAATTTCTCAAAGTCATGCAGTAAATTCATGCAGAAACAAGGCATTTTTTAAAAACTTAATGTTCTTTTCTTTCAACTACACTTTTGCTAACATAGCAGCTACATTTCACACCATTTATATCTGTTGCTATCTGGCAACACTCACCAGTTCACTACCATTCTGACCGATATGGGGCAGAAGAAGTGTGTTTTGCCACACAACTAATTTAGCAAAAACTTTGTACAGTGTAGCGACTAAGAACTAGGACAAGGGAACCAGATAGTCCTGGGTTTGAATCCCAGCTCTGCCACCTAATTGATATATAAATTTGGATAAGTTATTTAATATTGCTAAGCCTTCATTTCCTTGGCCCTAAAATTGGGATGATAGTATCTCCATCATAGCACTGGATTAAGATAAGCATTCAATGAAATCATGCATGAAGCTACTTAGCATGTCATTACCTGCCATGTAATGAATGTTATTTTTATTACTATTTACAATTGGCAATGGGCAGAGTTGTTCAGCAAGTGAAATCTATTCTCAATGAGATCTCTACCTCCTGGAAGCATCTGGATTTTTAAAAGCATGGAAGATGCATAGCACAACAGGAAAAAAAAAAAAAAAAAAAAACCCACATAATTATAAGGAATGTTAGGAGCCCTAGTTAACTCAGGTGTCAATTTTGACGACCTTAAATTCTGCCTTTTTGTTAGCCTTAAACTATCTCATTAATTTAACTGCATTCTCATCATACCTGTCTGATCAGGTCATGACATAGTAAAGGCAACTGATTTGATTCAACTCATATTCATCAGGCTCTACCTATATGCCATGTAATGTGCAAATCATATTGATGCACATTATCTTATCTAACTCTCATAAGGCAGACATTGTTATTCACATATCATAGAAGTGGATACAGTTGCTTAGAAAGACTAAGTGACTTGTCAAAGGCCGCATCTGTGTTTCCCAATCTCTCCTCTAGTTACAAGTTTAGTTATCTTTCCACTGTACAATTTTGTTTCCTACTTATAATTGGGATCTGCATCCAGGGCTTAGCAACTTGTAAAACCAAAAAAATTACAGCTCATGGAATAAAATGAAAATGTAATAAGAGACAGAGATCTGACACCTCAAGTATTAAAATGAATCTTCATTTTAACTCTGTACATTTTCATAATGCAAAGTATAGGAGTTGAAGTCAGAAGAAGCAATACCGGGCAAAGCCTACTTTGTACTCGAGTTTTATCAAGATATAAACTATAAGGAAATGATCTAAAATAATGAGTGAGCAACGCTGTCTCCTCCTCTTCCCCCTTCTCCTGATCCTCCTCTTCCTCTCTGTCTACTATAGTGCTAAGTATTGATGGACTCGATAGGAGAGTATCTAAGCCTAACATGTATCTGTCACTTAAGAGGTGCTCAAAACATTTGGTTGAATGAATGAGCAAAAAGGCCTCATATAAGCAGCGCCCAAAGAAGCCTGAATGTGAGGAACAGTGTCACCTCTGAGTCATCAGGACCAAGGGCAGATATTGTACCAGGACAAAACACAGACAAGAACCTGGCTTTCAACTCAGAGGCCAGAAAGACTCTAATTTGAGGTTTGGTGCCTAGATTCCTATGACAGCTAAAGGAGAAAGGAACTAGGAAATGATACAGAGAGATTTAAAAACTCTAAAAACAAACCATTCTCTGCTCTGAGGTGATTCTTTTTTTAAAGGCAGCTCCTCTTATAGTTCTATCATGAACTTCATTAGAAGGAGTACATTTGTCAAAATTAACTCTGTGATTTCTTGGGTATTTTGTATTTTTATTTCATATCAGCTTCAGTTCATACATGCTTGTATGTTCAAATAACATAATTTTTACAGGTCAAGGAAAATGGCCTAAATATCAGCAGCCCCCAAAAGTAATTAATAAAAGAACTTAGCTTAAAATTTCATGTTTTGGTAGATGACCCACTTACAGCATCTCTATCTGTGAATAGATTCATGTAAGCCTTTTTTAAAATACCTTCTAAGAAGGTAGACTGAGGCTCCTAAAGTTAAAACAATGCCAGGACATGTTCAAGGAAATATTGAGTTATTCTTATGGCATATTGGAGTTGTGTGTGGATCCTCCCATTGACCATTTCACATGGTGACACTGAATCTAGATAAAATAGTTCAGGCAACCTGCTTGCCAAATACTGAAGTTGCTACATGGCTTTGGCTTGCCTATGGAAAGAGTGGAGAGGCAAGAGCAAAGTGATCAAAATTCTCTCTTAAAACAGCTAAGAACATTTCATTCATTGGAAGCCAAATCTTGACATTCGGAGCTGTGTACTTGAGAGGTATTTTATTGTAGTCCTTGTGAAATGTCTTACCTTGGTGAGATCTTTGCTGGTTGCTTTTTCCTTTATTTGTTTAGTTGTTCAGTACACTGTGCTTGTTTTTAGTTTATGGTGCTTGTTTTATCACTGTTTAAAATAAGCAAACAACTCTGTCTTAAGATAATAGAAATGATATACAAATTCTTAGACATTTTTGTCTTGGTATAGACTTTTGTACATTCTGCCTCTAAAACATTTCCTTAGATGGACAAATTAATCTTACAAATCAAATTCTATCACTGTCATTTGAGTGGCAGGTAGTCCTTAAGGTTTACTTTCCGTTTATCAAAATACATTGTAATAGTGATGCCTTTCCTTCTTAGATAGAAATTATCTATTAATACCTTTAGAAGGCTAAGAAGCAGTGGTTCTCCACCTTCCAAGCCCCGATGGAGAAAATGTTTTTTAGGGACAGATCATTGATGCCAATATTGGAGGGGTTTGGTCATCTCTTTTGTGTTTGTATCAGACAATGAGGAAGTGGATCCTAGACAACTATGTGTTTTTATGGATTGAATAATGCCCCCCACAAAGACATATTCAAGTCCTAACTCCCAGTCCTGTGATTGTGAATACATTTGTAAATAAGATCTTAAAAAATCCTGTTAGTTAAGATGAGGCTAATCTGAATCAAGGTGGGCCTTAATACAATATGACTGGAGTCCTCATAAGCAGAGCAAATTTTGACACAGTCAGTAGGGGACAGATGAGGAGAAAGGCCATGTGATGGAGGCAGAGACTGAGTTAGGGAATTCTAGAAAACTACCATTAGAAATCTACAGACTTCAGAGGAAGCATGATTCTGCAGACACTTTGATTTTGGGATTGGGAATTTTAGCCTAAAAAACTGTGAGAAAAAAAATTCCCGTTGTTTAAGTCAACTAGCCTGAGTTACTAAAAACTTATGGTCATATCTTCAAGATGACTTAGCACATCTACTCTCAACCCAGAATAACATTATATATACATCAGTGTGTGTGCATGCATTTGTGTGTTTTATATATACTCATATATAAATGCATATATATGCCTCCACATACGTATATATGTGTTTGTGTATAAACATATTTATATGCCTGTATGTATATTTTTGCCACAAACAGTTCATTTTAATGCATTGAGGATATGAGGAGTCTTGGGAAATATTCTAAGGGTAAATTGTAGGAATAAGGACATAGACTGTAAATGTAACCCTTGTTATAGATTCTTTATGCCTGGGCATTTTCTCCTTCTGTGATGACCAGTTCCTGGTAAAATATGGGGTTTATACCCAGGGAGGAGTCATCAACCTTATTTATTATCTATTGTTCTCCGAGGACTAGAATATCTTTCCTGGATATAAGAATATAGTAAGAAAATGGGAAAAGAAAGAGTGAAAGCACAAAAAAGGGATTTCAGTAAGCAACTCCTTAAAAGGGAGCCATACCACAATTATATAGCCCAATGAGGTGTCATATCATTATTCATTTATCCAATATTTACTAAGGGATCAGTATGTCTTGATAATGGGTAATAGAGCAGTATATCATTTGGGTCAAGTATGCTGGAGAATTTCAGAAAGTTGACAATTGCATCAACTCATACAAGAGAAAAATTTATTTCTCTCTCGAAATAATCTCAGCTTCTTCTGATCTGAGACTCTGTCATCCTGGCATATGACTTCCAGACCATGGGAAAATCATCATCACAAATGTGGATGTCTTCATTTTGGCCATAAGGAAAAAGAAAGCAACAAGAGAGAGGATATGACTTCCCCCTTGCTCTTCCCCTCCCCCTCTGCCATGCCCCATCTTTAAGAACACTTTCTGTAATAAACATAGAACACCTTTGCCTATATCCTATTGGCCATAACTTAATCATATGGTGACACCAAGTGTAAGGTTGGAAAATATAATCTATTCTCATTTTTCATGTTTCCTGCTAAATATTTCATAAAGTTGTCTTTGAAGAAGTCAATCTGTTCAATAGGTGTTTATGGAAATCATCAAAATGGATTTTAATTATTATGTGAGCCAGAAAGAGAAAGAGAAAGGAGAATACTGCATGGCTGTAACATAGGTGTGGCTACTGGGATTCAAGGTGATTATAAGATGGTCAAGGTAACTATGCAACAAAACTCTCTCTCTCTAAATATTCTCTTTCTGGAGCTTATCATGGCTGTCCAAATCTTGATGAATTCTGGGATGTGTGAGTTTAGTAAGCAGGGCTATACTTCCTGTCATTACTGACAATGACATTTAATCCTATTTGCAGGAAGAAAGGGCCTAGAATGTAATTGACTTAGAAGAATAATTTAAACCTTATATACCTACCTGTAATCTCTTGATGTAGATGGTCAATACTTTGAGTCAGACAAAGCAATATTTCTTTCCTTATATTTCAAGTTGAGTATAAATTAAAGATACATGTTTAGAAAATTCTGGGTGATAAATTGAAATTTTAGTCACATAAATCCTAATTTAAAACAATGTTCAAGTGAGTCATTGTGGATTGAGAACCTGGCCATCTTCAAATGAAACCAACCCAACTTATATGATAATGTATATATCAAGGTTCTGAATATATTTAAATTTTTATTTTACACAGTCTCCAGATGAGCAGAAGAAACATTTAGCCATCAAATCTATGTTTAATTTTAAGTGTAATAAAATATTAATGAAATATTGGCATACATTGAACACATTGTGCTGTACACACAAAGAAGCATAATGAACTCTTTAAATATTATTTACTGAGCACCTAGCATCTGCCATATGAATATATTACATCGAGGGCTAAAAATAAAAAGTTGAAGAAATCACATTCTCCAACCTAAAAAAACTTACAGTTAAGTTGAACAAAAGGAAAGATACACTGCAGTACATGCTAAATGTCAAAGTAGTGAAATAACTAATAAATGAGGTCTGTAGGAATAGAGAGGAAGGAAAGAGTAGCTTAAGCTGATTGTGTGGGGCTTCAGAAAATTTATCTCAACATATACGTTGAATGGTAAGTAGATTTTAAATAGTGCTTAAAGTGTGTGGTCACTTGAATGTAGAAATAAATATTCTATGTTTAAGCACTTTGTATAAAAACATTATTTAGGTGCAATCTTGAAATCATATTTCATCTTTGAAGGTAGACTATGTTCCAAATTTCTTCAAGTGAAACAATGATCTGGAAGTTATAAAACCTAGGATCAATTGAATATATAACTTCTATATTGCCTATTGCTGTAATGAAGGGCTCGGTTACCATCTCTATAAATATACCACTCTTTCTGTTGTGTGTGGTACACATGGGGACATCTATTTCACTGAACCAGGAAAGTTTTTTCTCAGCTAAGTAGTATCTAGCAATCACTCTTAACACAGAGTTTTATTAAGAAGCTTAATTAACATAAAAATGGATAAAACAAACAATAAATCGTTGGCTAGAAAATGAGACTGATGAACCAATCCCTGAATCCACCACATTCCTATTGTTTTGACCTTTCTTTTACCTTGCTCACGGTAACCAGTCTGAAACCAGTTCTTTAGTCTCTGCCATGATCCCAGCTATGTGGTTTCTCTTCATATTGTTTTCATATGCTGCAACCATAAATAAAACATGAACAGGTTTTGTGAGGGGAAAGCCTATATTTCCTTTCTGTTCCTGCCTCTACAGTGTCATTTCTACCCTCTGTTAAAATCTCTTAGGGAGTGATATTATCAACATGGTGACATAAGACATCCCCTAAAAAACTCTTCTCAAGATTTAGTGAATAAGAGGACAAATCCTTCATTCTTAGAACTCTGGAGGATGACAGAGACTAGAAAATGACTCAACAAATGTTGAATTGAAGAAACAGAACAATCTCAGTAGGAGAATGCCATCCCTGAACCGGCTGGTTCCCATTTCCTTCCCTCTCATTCAGTCCAGTGCAACTTGTGAGTCACACAGAGACAGCAGGACCTGGGTCCCTCCCACAATGGACTGAGACAGGAAAATAATCACAGCAGGGAGTTAGAGCTCCATGCATATACAGGCACGGAGACCTATGTCTGCAGAGACTCATGAGGGAATACAAGCTGCTGAGTAGTGTTGCATAACAAAAGGGATCCCAGGCACACACACAAAAAGAGAAAGACTGTGATAGAAAGGCTAGTAAGAGAAGTTGTACTTACTCCAGTTTCAGTCAGCTGTATACCTAAAGACAAAATGGACTTTTCTGGTGGGACCCACTTTTCTGGGTTGACCCCATCTGCTTTTCCAGGGCAGGATACCCTAATAGGGAAGTAACTGGAGGTAGAAAAGCCTCACAGAAAAACAAGGTGGAGAGGGAGTTCAAACTGAAATGCTATAACATAGGACAGGTCCCAGAGCTGAAAAGTATAAGAGAAGCCAGGCATTGAGTGAGGGAGAGAATTTAAATAAATCACAGGAGCTGGGGAGAAGTCTGCACATAAATGAACAGAACAGATTACAATTTCTAGAGAAGGAATAGAGGAAAGGAAGCGCTGTCCTGGAGGTAAAACAATCAGAAAAATAATGCAATCTTAAAAATTGCACTACATATACAAGGCAAGAATCTGAAGAAGAAGAGCCAAGAAAATCTGAACAATTAAACATGGGCTAATCCATAGGTCCAGAATAAGTTAGACCAAGCATCAAAAAAAGAGCTTTAACACAGAGTCAGCCAACAATAAAACCCTGGATATGAGAGAGAAATAGACCTTCAGAGTTAACTCATCAAGATTGTCCAATGTGTAGATATTAGCAAAAAATTGCAAGCCACACTAAGAAATAGAAAGGTATGACTCATTCAAGGGAACAAATTAAAACTTTTAGTAGGATCAGAAGACATTCAAACAAATCTCCTAAATTAATTCAAAATGACTAAGGAAAATATGTATACAGAAATAAAAGATATTAAGAAGCCAACATGTGAGCATAAAGAAGAATTTGAAACTAAAAAAGAAACATAGCAGCAATCACGGGGATGAAAGTCATAATAGTAGAGATTTAAAAATGCAGTAGAAGCATACAACAACAGATTTTAACAAGCAGAAGAAAGAATCAGTAAACTAGAAGACAGGCACTCCAATCAAAAATTCAGAAGAACAGATAGAGAACAGCACAGAAAAACTGAATAGTGTCTCAGAGATTTAAGTGAGAGCAAGGAGCACACAAACATATGCTTCATGGGTGTCCCAGAAGGAGAAGAGAAGGGAAAAGGTACAGAAAGAATATTTTAGGAAATAATGGTCAAATACTTCCCAATTCTTATGAAAGACATAAATTATACATGTCCAAGAAGCACAATGTACTCCAAACAGAATAAATCCTAATGGACCTACTCTGAGAAACATACTCATCAGAATGTCAAATGCCAAAGATAAAGACAATTCTGAAAGCAGCAAGGCAAAAGGGATTCATCACATACAAGAGATCCTTAAAAGACTAAGTGCCAATTTCTCAACAGAAACCATGGAGACAAGCAGGCAGTGGTATGCTATCTTTAAGGTACTAAAAGAGAAAAACTGCTAGCCCCCAATTTTTTACCTGGCAAAACTGTCCTTCAAAAATGAGGGAGAGTTTAAAATGTTCACATAGAAAGAGAAAATGACAGAGTTTTTCAACATGCAACCTGCCTTCAAGAATTACTACAGGGAGTTCTTCAGGTTGAAAGGATAAAGCAGGATAGAGTAACTTGGAGTAGTGTAAAGAAATGAAGATGATCAGTAAGGGTAACTAAAAGGGCAAATGCAAAACCCAATAGTAAAATAGCCTCAATATGCAACTCTATTATTTAATTCATATTAAAAAATCAGAATACAGTTAAACAAGAAATAAGCACATTTCCTGATAACAGAAAAAAAATCACATATATATATATGTGCAATATATAAAGTGGTAAAGTGGGACAAAAACTACATAAATGGGAAAGAGAGGAATATGGGAGAAGAGAATGTGTATGATATTGAAGCTAAGTTGGTATATTTTGGTATACCAACTTATGTGCATGATATTGAAGCTAAATTGGTATATTTTCAAATTAGTAGGTTATAGATGTAGATTGTATAATATAAACCCCAGAGTAACCAAAAGAAATTATTTAAAAATATGCTGAAATAAAAATGAGAAATAGATAGGTCAGAAAATCATAAAATATCAACTATACTGAAAAGGAGGTTGCAATAAAGGAAAAGAGAGACTACAAAAAGATATGACATAAAATTCAAAGAACAAAATGCCTTATGTAAGTACTGCATTTACATTAATAACACTGAATGTTAATGGAAATGGATTAAACTCTCCAATCAAAAGACACAGGTTGGCAGAATGAATTCAAAAAAGCATGGTCCAAATATATGTTGTGTACAATAGGCTCACCTTAGACCTGAAGGCAAAAATAGGTTGAAAGTCAAAGGATGGAAAAAGATATTCCACATAAATAATAACCAAAAATAGCTTGGGTAGCTATACTAATATCTGACAAAATAGACTATAAGTCAAAAGCTGTTAGAGGAGACAAAGACAATCTATATGAATAAAAGGGGTAATCCACTAAGAAGAAATAACAATCATAAATATTTTCACAACTAACCATGGTGCCTCAATAAGGCCAATATCACCTTAAAACAAATGCCTGCTAAAGAAATTATGAGAAAAGAAAATTACAGACCAATTTCTCTTATGACTACAGCTGCAAAAATCCTCAACAAAATGCTTGCAAATTGAATCCAAAAGCACATAAAAGGATATTCCTTTATCATGAGGGTTTGTTCTCAATATGCAAGGGTGCTCAACATAACAAAATCAATTAGTTATTACATCACATCAACAAAACAAAGGGATAAAGCTACATGATCCTCTCACTTGACACAGAAAAAGGCATTTGACAAAATCCAGTATGCTTTCTTGATGAAAACACTTAAAAAATGGGATTAGAAGGAAACCTCTTCAACATTATCATGTTGGGCATATATGAAAAACCCACAGCTAACATCATAATCAATATTGACAGACTGAAAGCTTTCCCTCTAAGATCTAGAACTAGACAAAGATGCCCACTGTCACCACTGTTACTCAACATTGTACTGCAAGTTTGAGCCAGAGCAATTAGGCAAGGAAAAGAAATAAAAGGTATCCAAATTGGAAAGGAAGAAATAAAATTTTCACTATTTACAGATGACATGACTTTATATAAAGAAAGTCCTGAAAAATCTACAACAATACTACTAGAGCTAATGAATAAATTCAGCACTGTGGTGGGTACAAGATAAAAGAGCAAAAAACATTAGTGTTTCAATACAATAGTAATGAGTAAGCTAAGGAGGAAATCAAGAAAAAAAATTCCATTTACATTAACAACTAAAAGTAAAAAATTTAACCAAGGGTGTAAAGGACTTGTACACAGAAAACCACCAAACATTGCTAAGAGAAATCAAAGAAGAACCAAATAAATGGAAGGATATTCCATGTTCATAGATTGGAAGACTAAATATTGTTAAGATATCAATGCTACCCAAAATGATTTCCGGATTCAATGCAATCCCAATCTAAGTTCCCATAACCTACTTTGCAGAAATGGAAAAGCCAATTATCAAATTTATTTTGAAGGGTAAGGGCCTCTGAATAGCCAAAAACATCTTGAAAAAGAAGAACAAAGTTGGAGGACTCATACTTCATAACTTTAATGCATATTACAAAACTAGAGTGGTCACTAGACATTTTAGGTAGGGTAGACAACCCCAGGAACTTGACACTGTGTTGGTGGGCCTTACCATGGAATATATGATAACCTATCTCCCTAATATATTAGAGTTAAATTCATTTATAATTTTTTTACACGTGGTTTTTCTGCCCCGTTTATTTGGACTAATTAGTAATATAGCCACTAAATATATGTCCCAGAGATGTAAATCTTCTGGCTGTTCATATGCAGGTTGATCCCTGAATCTCAGCAAAGTTGCAGCTAAAACCTGCTCTCTAGTTCATCAGACTCACCGAGGACAACTAACAAAAGGATGATGATGGACAGTGGCCATCCCCAAAAACAGTATCTACAACAGCAAGAAAGATGGTTCCATCCTCTGCCCCATGGGATCTAAGCCCTCTGTCAATCAGAAACAGAGTGGCATCAACATCCCCAAATCCTCAAGATTGAGGAACAAACAAACTTAAGGTGGGAATGCAACTATGGAGTATATTAGACTTAGTATTATTCTAGTAATGGAAAACTTGTAACAATGATATAAAGACAGGGTTCACCAGGGTTCTAAGGGAAGGGAGAGGGAAGAATTGGTGTAACATGGGGCATTTTTGGGACATTGGAATTGTTTTGAATGTTTTGCATTGATGGGTACAAGCTGTTATACATTTTGTCAAAACTTATAAAATTGTGCAGTGCAAAGTGTCAAACATAATGTAAACCATAGACCATGCTTAGTAGCAATGCTTCAATATGTGTTCAAAAATTGTAACAAATGTACCACACCAGTGAAAGATGTTGTTAGTGGGGAAAGTGTGGGTGTGGGAGGGGGTGGGATATATGGGAATTCCCTATATTTTCAAGGTAACATTTATTAAATCTAAAGCTCCTTTATAAATAAAGCAAAACCCCCCAGCATGTTACTGTCATAAGGATAGATATATTGACCAATGGAAACAATTTGAGAGTTCAGAAATAGACCCTCACACCTATGTCCAGTTGACTTTTCACAATCTGCCAAGTTCACTCAATTCGGAAAGAATAGTTTCTTCAATAACTAGTGCTAGGAGAACTGGCTATCCATATGCAAAAGAAAGAAAGGGAACCTGTATCTCACTTAATACACAAAAATTACTTCAAAATTCTTCAAAGGCCTAAATATAAGAGCTAGGACTATAAAACTCCTACAAGAAAATATAGAGAAGCATCTTCAGGAACTTGTGTTAGGCCCAAAGCACAAGCAACTGAAGAAAAAATAGATAATCGGGGTCTCCTCAAAATTAAAACCTTTTGCGCATAAAAGGACTTTGTCACAAAGTAAAAAGACAACCTACTCAATGGAGAGAAATATTTGGAAATCACATATTTGATAAGGGTTAAATATTCAGAATGAATAAAGAAATTCTACAACTCAACAATAAAAATACAAACAACTCAATTAAAAACTGGACAAAAGGCTTGAATAGACATGTGTCCAAAGAAGAATACACAAATGACTAAAAAGGACATGAAAAGATAACTCAACATCAGTAGGTATTAGGGAAACGCAAATCAAAACCACAATATCACTTCTATGTCTAGTCTCCTTCACTTCGTATAATGTTTTTTTTTTTTTAATCTAATATTAACATTTTGTACTATTATACTATTAACTTACATTTGTTCAGCTTCAAAGAAAAATGGTTTTATATATGCAACTCTACCCATATTCATATTTCATGTAGTATATTTATATTTCACATAATATATTTAGTTCATGATAAGGCAATCATACACTATTTGTACTTTTGTGTCTGGATTGCTTCACTCAACATAATGTTCTCCAGGTTCATCCATGTTGTCATATGTTTCATGACTTCATTTCTTCTCACTGCTGCATAATATTCCATCATATGTCTACTCCACAATTTGTTTATCCATTCATCAATTGATAGACACCTGAGCTGTTTCCAACTTTTGGCTGTCATGAATAATGTTGCTATGAACATTAGTATGCAGATGTCTATTTGTGCCACTGCTCTCAGTTCTTCTGGGTATACCTAGCAAAGTTATTGCCAAGTCCCATGGTCAATCAATACTCAATTTCCTGAGGAACTGCCAAACAGTCCTCCACAGTGGCTGTACCATTCTACGTTCCCACTAACAGTGAATAAGCATTCCTCTCTCTCCACATCCTCTCCTGAGATCAGGAACAAGACAAGGATGCCCATTGTCACCATTATTATTCAATATTGTGCCAGAAGTTCTAGCTAGAGAAATTAGGCTAGACAAGGAAATAAAAGGCATCCAAATAGGAAAGGAAGAAGTAAAACCTTCACTATTCACTGATGACATGATCTTATAACTAGAAAATCCTGAAAAATCCATAAGAAAGCTACTAGAATTAATAGATGAGTTCAAGAAAGTGGCGGGTTACAAGGTTACTATGCAAAAATCAATAGTGTTTCTATACACTACTGATGAGCAATGTGAGGCGGAAATCAGAAAAAAAAAAAGTTTGATTTATAATAGTGACTAAAACA
The DNA here is from genome assembly GCA_026826555.1 of Tolypeutes matacus. NCBI lineage: Eukaryota > Metazoa > Chordata > Mammalia > Cingulata > Chlamyphoridae > Tolypeutes > Tolypeutes matacus. The sequence continues at coordinate 27,671,185 of JAKSZT010053764.1, read as the reverse complement.
TTCAAATATTTAGGAATAAACTTAACCAAGGACATAAAAGACCTGAATTCAGAAAACTACAAAACATTCCTAAAAGAAACTGAACAAGATTTAAATAAATGGAAGGACATTCCATGTTCATGGATTGGAAGACTAAATATCATTAAGATGTCAATTCTACCCAAACTTATTTACAGATTCAATGCAATCCCAATTAAAAAACCCAACGACCTTTGTTGCAGAAATTGAAAAGCCAATATAAAATTTATTTGGAAGGGTAAGGGGCCATGAATGCAAAAGATGTCTTAAAAAAGAAAAACGAAGCTGGAGGACTCTCACTTTCTGACTTAAAACATATTACTTAGCTACAGTGGTAAAAACAGCATAGTACTTGCATAAGGACAGACAGATTCACAATAGTACTTAATCAAGAACTCAGAAATTGACCCTCACATCTACAGTCAAGCAATTTTTGACAAGGCTGTTAAGCCCACCCAGCAGGGCCAGAACAGTCTATTCAACAAATGGTGCTAAGGGACCTGGGTAGCCATATCCAAAAGAAAGGAAGAAGACCCCTATCTCACACTGTAGCAGTTTGGCGCTGTTTATGAATTCCAAAAATAGTTATTGGATTATGCTTATAAACTGGTCTGTCAGAGGTATCACTTTTAACTTTAAATTATGATTAAGGCCTTGATTGGGCCATGTTAGTAGTACGTTGAGTCCCTGGCTGCTTGGTGGTCAGGGACTCACAGAGAAACTGCAGCACAGAGATGGGAGGTTGGAGTTTTTGAGCTGGAGGCCTGAGAAGTAAGCACACAGAGGAGCTTGGTCTTGAGGAAGGAGAGAAGGCCCTGGAAAAAGAAATGAACTGTTCATCTGAGAGTTCACAGCCAGCGCTGTAGAGAGAACAAAGCAGCTGAGCCCAGAGAGAATTGAGCCCTGGGGAGAGAGACAAAGCCTAGAGAGCCTGACTATGGAGCCTTAAGAGGAAGAGGAAGGCTGAAGGTCAGCAGCCATCTTGCTCCAACACATGGCAACAGACTTTGGTGAGGGAAGAAACTTACTCTTTATGGCCCGATAACTGTAAGCTTCTACCCCAAATAAATACCCTTTATAAAAGCCAACAAATTTCTGGTAGTTTCATCAGCAACCCTTTGGCTGACTAATATACACATCTTATAAAAAAATTAACTCAAAATGGATAAAGGACTTAAATATAAAAGCAACAACCATGAAACTCCTAGAAAAAAAATGTAGGAAAACATCTTCAAAATCTTGTGTCAGGCAATTAGTTTCTTAAACCTTATGTTCAAAGCACAAGCAACAAAATGAAAAAAGATAAATGGGACCTCCTCAAAATTCAACACTTTTGCACCTCAAAGGACTTTATCAAAAGGGTGAAAAGGCAGCCAACTCAATGGGAGAAAATATTTGGCAATCACATATCTGATAAGGGTTTAATATTCATGATATATAAGGAGATCATACAACTCAACAATAAAAAGACAAAGTATCTGATTTAAAAATAGGCAAAAGACTTGAAAAGACAACTGTCCAAAGAAGAAATGCAAATGGTGAAGAAACACATGAAAAAATGTTCAACATCACTAGCGATTAGGGAAATGCAAATCAAAACTACAATGAGATATCATTTCACACCTATTAGACTGGCCGCTATTATAGCTGCTTTAAAAACATAACACATTTATATTAAGACAGGGCAACTCTACTTTTGTTCTTTAAAGAGAAATGTTATATTCCATAGAAATAGTTCTTTCTTTGAGTACACATTCATTGCATTAAGTATTTAATCAGTTAGTTTAAACTCATAAATATGGCCTGATATAAAGTTTCTATTGACCACCAAGATGGAACATGTATCTTCAGGGCATCTGTAGCAGTTTGGCAGTTTGATATAGCTATGAATTCCAAAAATAGATATTGGATTATGCTTGTAAACTGGTCTGCTCATTTGGGCATGATTGAGTTATGATTAGGGATTTGATTGGGCCATGTCAGTAGGGTGTTGTGCCCTGCTCCTTGGTGGGTGGGGTCTCAAAGATAAAAGACATGGCAAAGGACAGAGTTGGAAGGTTTTGAGTTGGAGTTCTGATGTTGGAGTCTTGAGCTAGAGCCCCAAGAAGTGAGAGAGCTTTGTTGTGAGGAAGGAAAGAAGGCCCTCGGAAAAGAGATGAGCCGTTCGCCTGAGTCTACAGATGGCCTTGTGGAGAGATGCAAAGCTTGGAGAGCCTCATAGTCTACAGCTGACCTTGCGGAGGAAACAGAGGAGGTGAGCCCAGAGAGAAATGGAGCCCCGGGAAGAGAGGAACCCAAGAAGCCTGAACCCTGGCAAACGCCGGGAGCTGTCTTGCTCCAACACGTGGCAATGGACTTTGGTGAGGAAAGAAACTTACACTTTATGGCCTGGTAACTGTGGACTTCTACCCTAGATAAATACCCTTTATAAAAACCAACCAATTTCTGGTATTTTGTATCATTACCCCTTTTCGCTGACTAAAACAGCACCCAATGTTCATTGTGATTACAAACAAATCATAGAAGGAAGCTTCTTTCTAAAAGATAAATCACTTTTAACAATGCTTAGTTTATGTAAATAAGGTACTGAAATAAAGAGGACAAACTAATATTTCAGGTAAAATACTTGCATGTTGAATTATGCATCTGTATTTAATATTTTAGCATCCACATGATTTGTTTTATACTATCTTCCTTTTTACAGAAAAAGCACCTCTTTTAATTTCAACAGCTGGCTAATCTTACCAACCATCCTATCCTGTTTTAAATCTTAACTTAAATTTGTTTTTGATGATAATGAAGAAGAGAGGATTTTTTTAAAAAGACAGAAATCACAAAACACACTGGAATACAAAACAACATGTACATTTCCATGGACTGGTAAAAACACAATTAAAAAGACATTTAAATACACCTCTTTACATATGAGTGAAATAACAGTCGAGCTGGTTTCTTGATATGGAAGCAGCAAGTTGAGAATTAGCTGAGCATTAGTGTAAAAGTAAAATATTCCACATGAGCTGGGAGACTGGCACCAGCCTTGATGCTTGATCTTGGGAACTAGAATGGGGCTCTAGCATTTAAAGAAAGAAGATACAATCGCTTCCTTCTCTGCACCTTGATTCCCCAAGAAAGTAAGTGGAAAAGTATAAATCCCCAGAAACAAGAAGTGACTTGCTGACCATATGGTTGATCTCCAAGATCACCTCAGTCAAAACTCAATATGAGAAGTCATTCTGGAAAGTGGGGGAGATGGGATGGGTGGTAGTGGAGGAAAGAGGGAAGACTGCTAAAAAAGAAGTTGTGAAAACAAAACACATAGAAGGGGAAGGAAAGCTTCTAACATACTAGAATTCCAATGTGTGAAAAAAATCTACTTCTGAGAAATGCATTTAAGAAAGCAATTCTAAAACTATTAATTCAGTTCTAATGAATTTAATTTTACAAGACAAATAGATTTTTAGAAAATAAGTATACTTAGGATGATCAATAAAATAACTAAATGAACCATAGTCATAAAAAGAAAAGAAATTATGAAAAATAATCAGATAGAAAGCAAATAGGAAGCAGGTAAGTGAAAGAACAAATTACAAATCCTGAAAACATTTTCATTAAAAACATATTTAATGAAATTTTAGAAAGATTAAAGAAGTAAATGTTTGACTCTATAAGAAAAAAGTTAATGAGTTGGAGAATATTCATATATAACCAAACAGAAAAACAGAGATACAAATATGAAAGAATAGTTAGGGAACAGTGATTGGGAGGTTAGAAAACCCATATAATAAATGGATTTCTGAAATAAAGAATGTAAGAAATGATGGAGGAAAATATTTCAAAAGATTTTTAGAGTGTTTCACTATTTTCTAGAACTAACAAAGTACTTGAATACTAATTTCAAATTTTCATATTCTCAATAGAATCAAATATAAAGTCTTCAAATGTACACACAGGTGGGGTCAAAAGATTTTTGATAAAGTTGTGCTAAAGTAATGCTATAGACAAAGAATGGTCTTTTCAACAATTGGCACTGGAACAACAGGATATTCATAAGGACAAATGAACCTCCAACCTTACCTTACACCACAAAAAAAATTAACTTGAAATGGACAAAGGCCATAAACATAAAAGACAAATTTATAATAATTCCCGAAGATAAAATAGTATTTTAATCCTCCTCCTCAACCTAATGATCTCAGCCTGTATTAACTATTAATTTATACCTGCCCCATCATATTATTAGGGCTTTGAATTATAGTTTTATATTTTACATTACACATACATGCAAAAAATTATCAATGCTTTCACAGTCTAATTATTTTAAGTACATATCTGAATTCCATGTGTCAAATAAAAATATGTAATATAAGAGGACTAGTAAGGATTTAATATTGTACTAAAGCTTTAAAAAGGCTAAGGAGAAGTAAATACATAGCTATATATGCTAAATACTTAATTTACCGAAATTTACTGAATTAAATAATAAAGATTTACTGAAATAAATAAAGTTTGATAAAGAGTAAAAATAATTCTTGTGGAAAATTGCAGATTTCCCTAAATACAACTGGTAAGAGAACTGGATAAAGAAAGCATTCTGAAGTCCTCTCTCCTGGAGTTGACTAAAAAATATATCCAAATTTATGAATCATAAAATTATATGTAAAGAAATATATAAAAATGATAAGCAATTGTAGATGCAAAAGAGAACTGTTATCTTTTTATCATTGGGATAACCAAGAGAAAACAACTGGATCAAGAAAAGATCATTAAAATATAAAAGCATGGAAAACATAATAGAAGTTGTTAGTTATGATAATGAACATAATTGGCTTAAATTTATCTTCTAAAATGTAAAGTCTTGCCAATTCTGTTACAAAACAAAATCTAATTACATGCTGATCACACCCGGTACCTAAACAGAATTTGGTTGAAAATTAAAAGCTAGACACACAAAAAAGTTGAAAATTAAAGACAAGACAAAATTATATTGGGTAAAGGAAAGTATGCAAAATAGAATATTAGTATTAGTTTAATCAAAAGCAAAATGGTCTCAACTAATATAAAGAGGTTCATCATATTTTGACAAAAACTGTAATTGGCAATAAGGATATGAAATTTGTTCAACAATCATTGCATCCCACTAATTTTTCTTTTGTTTGTTTCATTTTGTCACTGGGGCACACTATTGCATAAGTTTGAAAAAGACCTTGCTTTTATAGAAATTATATTCTAATAAGGGACTTAACAGAATATTAAAGACACAAATTCATAATTTTTTTTTCTAATATGATACTTTTATAAGCCAAATGGAACAGGTTAGTAAGGAGCAGAATGATGGAGATACCGGATTATAAGGATAACATTATGGGACTTCCTAGGAATAAGAAATTTGTGCTGAGACCTAAATGAAGAGAAGCCAGTCATGTGAAGATTAGGGGATTAACATTTCTGGTGGAGAGATTACAAAATGCAAATGCCTTGAGGACAAAGCAGAGTGAATATGAGGAGGGTGCTAGGAACTGAGGTGAGATAGGAGGGGGAACCAGATCAGGTTAAACAGGCCATGACAAGGAGACTGGAGTTATATTAAACATAATGGGGAATCTTTGGAGGATGTTTGGCAAAGATGATTTGTGGAAAATGGATCAAAAAATCTAAAAAGAGAGAAAGTTCAAAAACCATACAGCAGGATTTTGGCAATTCAGGAAAGAGATGATAGTGATTTGATTCAAGGTCAACTTAAAGGCTGAAGAAGGAGAGTATTAATGATGGACATATGCAGATAGATTCAGGAAATATTCTAGTGGTAGGAGTATATGCATATAAGTCAATATGTTGATGGGTAGTATGTGAGTGGGGAAAACAGGATGATAGAAATCAAGGATGAGATTTAGGTCGAGAAATGAATTCTCTTCCAGACATGTAAGCTTGAACTTGCTGATAGATACCTGAATGGAGATGTCAAGTAGATTTAGGAAGCTCATTGGAGAGATTGAGGCTAAAGGTACAAATGTGGAAGATATGCATACAGATTTTGTTTGAAAACATTGTACTGAATGAGATCAAGTTAGACAAATATGCAGAGAAAAAGTAAAGAAGGTGTAGGACTTTCCCATGAAGTACTCCAACATTAAAGAAATTGGGCAGAGGATGAGAAATCAGCAAATTCAGGAGAAATTAATACAGTTATGAAAAATCAATAATTAATTAAGGGTGAAATTATTGGCATACAATTTCCACAAAATGTTTAGAGAAAAATTATAATTTTGTATTTTAAAAATCTCTATAGAACTAATTGTGTATATCATGTTCTTTGATCCAAATTACTAGTTAGCTACAGGAATGTATCAACAAAAAAAACAATCTAATTGCCTGAATATACAAATTATCCCAAATAACCTTTTTGAGTGATAGTGGGGATGACAAAAATTTGAGTTTTTTATAGATAAGTCGCAAGAATAAAACATATCAAAACTAGTGGACTGCCATAATAGGTGTACTCAAAAGGTACATATTTATTTTAATAAAAAATGATGAAAATATTGGCTATGCTTTTAATTAAAAAAACAAAGAAACATAAAGAAAGCATAAGTAAGAAAATATGTATTTATTGATCTTAACATTAACCAATAAAAATATTTAAAAGCAATCCCCTTATTCACTTATTTATTTTTCAGTATCAGCAACAGCAATACTTTAGATAATATTCTGGAAGATTTTTACTTAGAAAAAGGAAAATATATATAAAAACTGATACGTTATAAAATATTTTGAAAAATATAAATCATTATTTAAAAATCCAAACAAGATTTTCCTTCTTACATATAGTAAGAAAGCACACTAAGCAGAAATGGATGACTCTGTCACATTTATAAAATATGTAAATTTTCTTACCAATAACATACTTAAAGTAATACCCTTAAAACAGGTACTCATAAATACTGCTTGTGATCATGCAAATAGATAAAACTTTTTGGACTATTACTTTGCAAGATATATGAAGAATCCTAAAAATTGCATGTTAATCTTTGGTCCAAAAATAGTATTTAATTATTTAGATGGAAGAAATGTTCAAATAAGTCTGTTATTATTATATACATTATATGATATTATATTACTTTATGTTATATTATTATTTATAACACTGACAAATTTAAACCATCACTTAAAGTTTCAACAGCAAAGTGTTTAAATTCTCTCTAGCATATCTGCATTTTTTTAGTTTGTAAAAACAATGTTTTAAAAAATATTTAGAGAATATTTGCTACAGTGTTAAGTGAAAATAACATATGGATATTGTATATAAAATAAGAACTCAATTGTGTAAAGTACATATACTATACATACACACTCATACAGATATCTTAATTGAAAAAAAAAAAATACACCAAAAGTCAATTATATGACAGGAGGGTAGTGATACTATTGGGTTGGGCAGTGCAGGTTTGTCCTGTGGGTAGAGTGGGGAGGGTTGGTTGGATGGTCCATGGAACTGGGAGAGGGGTGAGGGAGAGACCAGGTGAACACTGGGGATTGGCGGGTATGTGGTTGAAAGTACAAAGTTGGGAATGCTCTTATGGCAATATGACAAGGAAGGGTTACTGGTTTAGGGTATTGAATGTGGGGGGCATTCAGGACAGGGCACACCTGGGACAGGTTTCTAGGGAGTGTGCGAGAGATCATTTTGTTATGTGTTGTATCAGTGGGAGAAGATCCACATAATGACTGGGAAGGAGTTGGACTCCCATCCTGGGGAGGACCGATAGGTTCTCAAACAGAGGGGTGAGAGTCTCTCAAGAGCATGGGAGTTTCCTAACAGGAGAGGACAAACCAGCATGCCAAGATCTCAATGTTGTTGCAAGTAAATATGAATCTTGTCATCCAAGGAGTGAAGCCGGGTGGTTGCGGTGGGCCCCGAGGGGAGGGGGAGGGAGGAATAGAATAGATGGAACAGTGGGTATTTAGAGGGCAATGGAAGTATTCTACATGATCTTGCAATGATGGACACAGGCCATGTTAAATATCATCAAAATTTATAAAAGTGTACAGTCTAAAATGTAAAACATAATGTAAACCATTGATCATGGTTAGTAGCTATGTTTCAATATTTGAATATCAGTTGTAACAAATGTACCATCCACATATAAAAAGGTATTAATATGGGAAAGGGGGAAAGGGGGAAGATGTTGGATATAAGGGAGTCCCCTGTATTCTGTATGTGATTTTACTATGATCTAAAACTTTTTTGAAAACAAAATGAAAAAAAGGAAGACAATGGGGAATAAATGGAAGAAAATGTCACTGTACATACAGGACACTAGATATTGCAGTGATGAAAGGCAAAATGTCAAAAAATTTTTAAAATATTTTTCATTATTTTTTAATATTCCAATTTTTAAATTTTATTTTTACTTTTCTTTAAATTTTTATGTATTTTACTTCTTATATATTTAAACCTATCATTATTGTATTTTCCTATTAAATGTATTTGGCTATTTTATTGGCTTCATTTTTGAAGAAACTTTAGGTCACAGAAGGTTTACAACTGGGGCAGGGGAGGATCATTGGTGTGGAGTGTCAGTGATGGGGGATACATGGGAGGAAGTTTACCTGGACATACATATAAGGTGTATATATATATATATATATATTCGTTCAAATGTTCACGGGGCATTGTTACAGTGGGTGGGGATTCACATAATAACTGAGAGAATATTGAATTCCCATCCTGGAGAGCTCTGCCACATTCTCGAATGGAACAGTAACAGTCCCCCAAGTGCAGGGGCAATGACTGATGAAGGAAGGTGGTCCAATGTTTGGCCCTTAATATTGAAAAACTATGCTTTTGAGTCTTTGCTCTTGAAATTGAAATGTAGCCTAGTGTTCTGGGTGCCTAAGAGTTGCCTCCTGAAAACCTCCTTGCTGCTCAAATGTGGCCTTTCTCTAAGCAAAACTCATCATATAAATGCATTACCTTCCCCCCAATGTGGGACATGACTCCTGGGGTTGAGCCTCCCTAGCAACGAGGGATTTAGAACCAACTAGAAATGCAACTGGAAAAAGACCTCTAGTAAAAGGGGGAAAGGTAAAGACAAATGAGTTTATATGGCTAAGAGACTTCACAGTGAGTCTGGAGGTCATCCCAAAGGTAACACTTATGCACATCTCAGCAAGATCTCATAGACTGCCAAAGTGGATACTATGCCATATACTGGGGCTCCTGGTAGCTCTGGAGACACCCAGTTCCTATGGTCAAGGCAGATAGCTCCAGACTTTGGTGCCTTGCCAGTGGGCCCTACTTTGGAGTTTGTGCTCCTGAGAGTGACAGAGTTGGCTTCCCTACACATGGATCATCTGTCCCTTCTATTTGAACCTATACTTGGTGCTGAAGTTGGTAGTTGTATGTCCAAGTGACTTGAATAATTGGGCTATCCATGTGCCAGCTGGGCCATGAGCCTCAGTGGAGTTGCAACACCTACTCTCCAGTTCATTGGATTCACACAGGACAACTAACAAGGAGGTGAGGACTGACAACTGCCATACGAAGGAAACGAGAGAGCCTACAACTGCAAGGAAGAGATTTCCCATCTATCCACTGTATGGACTCGAAGACACCTCTCAGTTAGAGGTGGAGTGGACATCACCATTCCAGCATTCTCACAATTGGGCAATGAACTATGGACTAGAGTAGACTTACTGGTATTCTACTATAGACTTATTGTGATTCTAGGAATGGAAGAAATTACAACACTGATGTGGAGGCAGTGGCCACTGGTGGCTCTGGGGGCAGGGAGAGGGAAAAGCAGGTGTAATACAGGGGCTTTTTTGGGACTTGGGAATCGTCCTGAATGACATTGCAATGACAGATATAGGCTGTATTAGTCAGGGTTCTCTTGGGAAACAGAATCAACAGGAGATATCTGTCAATAATATGAGATTTTATAAGAGTCTCTCACGCGACTGTGGGGATACACAAGTCCAGGTTCCACAGGCAAGCTGCAAACTAGGGACTCCAATGAAAGTACAATGAAAGGTCCTTGATGAGTTTCTGGGAGAAGTTGGCTGTCCAAAGACGAGCTGGGAAATTCTCTCTGAATGTTGAAATCACTTCCCCTTTTAAGGCATTCAACTATTGGATAAAAGCGTCATCCATTGCTGATGCAATCTCCCTGATTGATGCAGATGTAATCAGCCATCCACGCAGTAAACTCACTGGTGACCAAAGTCCATAAATGCTCTTGTATTACAATTAGCCCAGTGCTTGCTTGACCAAACACCTGGACATAATTACCTGGCCGAGTTGACACAATAGTCTAATCATTACATAGGCCATTATATATCTTTCTATAACCTGCAGAATTGTGTGGGAGAGAGTGTAGACTACAATGTGAACTATGGTCCATACTCAGTGGCAATGCCCCAGGATGCGTTTAGCAATTGCAATGAATGTCCCGCACTAATGAAGGATGTTGTTTATGTGGGAGGATGTGGAAGGTGTGGGGAGAGGGGCATATGGGAAACTCTATAATTTTTGTGTAACCTTTATGTAATCTAAGTATCTTTAAAAACATAAAAAAATAGATATTTTTTAAAAAGTCAGTTATGACTGTCTCTGTGTGATAATATTGTAGATGATATTTATGTAGCTCCATATATCACTCTGTATTTTATAAATATTTCACAAAGAGTATATATTATCTTTAAATTCAGAAATAAATTGCAAACGCAATGTGTCAAGGTTTTAGAGAAGAAATGTGAATGAGTTGGGTTTGGAAGAGTGAATTAGTATGTGAAGCTCAATGACTTCAGGAGGAAGATCATAAATTTAATATGATCTGTGCAAAATTTTAAATAGGTTGAAGCTCATTTCAACAGATCTTTGAAAGTAAATCTTTGGAGCAGTGTTTTACCATTTTCTCCCATGACATTGAAAATGATCTCACAAAGTTGTTTATAATCATTTTATTGCATTCATCAGCTGAGACTAATTATAACTCAGATGAAAATCATCCTTGCAGAGTGCATTCTAAATATTAATAAACATAAATAATGCAAGTTTACTATTAAAGCAATTCAAAACAACAAACAGATCCCACAGGGAGTTCCTTTAAATTAATCTGGTTCTACATAAATTTTGTCTTAAAATGTTCAAAGCAACAATATCCCATATCATGGGATGTATTAACTTTGTCTTTCTTTATGTTCTGTTTTCTAATTTTATAGAACAAAATAATAGATGTGAGTAGTTGGCAGGTCAGGAAAATATTATTGGTATATTTTAGTAAGGAAAATGGAACTAATTTAAATATCAATTGGGTAAAAATTGAGAACTAGGTACCCTTGATGTTGGTATTCTAAAATTCTGAAGAATTGTTTTTAGACTTTATTATGTGAGCTGTCAAGTATCTACTTAAAACAAATGATTTTCAAATATCAAATAAACTGACACATTTTATTATTTAAGATATTTAGCTTTTAATATCATCTCTTATTAAATTTTAGGGGATCTTTTGATTGTTTAGGAGTTTATAATCTGTCCTTACATATTCAACACCATTGGTTTTATGACCCTGGGCAAATTAACTAAAATTTTAGAGTTGATATCTGATAATTGGTGATGAATTTCTCTCCTTCACAAAGTTTTAGGATTAAATGAGATAGCCTATATAAGACACAGGCATTATTATTTTCTATTCCCATTATCATCATAATTTCCTTTCTGACTCCAAATACTATTACAGTTTGCTGCCATTACATTCTTGTTTTGTAGGAATCAGTGAATGTGAAGGGTCATGTTGACCCTAGTTTCAGCTGTGTCACTTAACTTCTTTCAGCCTCACTCTCCTCATTTACCAAATGCCATTAGTAACACATGCTGTAAATGTTCTTCGTACATTTGCAAGGAGCAAATGAACATATGATGTGAGAATGCTTGTAAACTCTAGAATATTATTCAAAGGATAAATCAGAATATAAATTCTATTCACTCATACTACTATGGAAGTTATACAATGCCAAAAATTTAGTCACAATCTGACAGGTAAAGAGAAAATGCTTCCAAACATTTGAAAATTTCTTAATGCTTTAACATTTTAGAATTTTGTCTTGACTAACACGTTCACATAAAATGACACAATTTTTTTAAAAAAGTCATGGTGGTGGCCAAAGGTTCCCTTTTGTCACCTAAAACTTTTTGTGTTATGTATACAAAACTTAGCATTTCCTCTGATAACTCGTGAATATCAAAAGGTTCATTGCTATTTCTAATTGACAAAGTGCAAGAAATCTTCACATGCTCTACTTTGATATTCTTTGTCACAAAACCTCCTATCCTAACTTATAGCATGATTTAAGATCTTTCATTTTTCCTCTTCAGTATTAAATGAAATGTTTTTTATCTCAAAATGAAAAGTCGTTTAGTGAATATGACTAAAATTAGTGCCATGTGAAAGTTAAAAGCAGTTCAAGTTCAATAACCATAATGAAGAAAGAAAATCCCAAAACAGAAAGCTTGACTTAAAACATTTGCTGCATTTAAATGCTTTAGATTAAATACTGCTTATGGAAAACTAAGTAAACTTCAAAATCACAATGTAGGTGAGAGTTAAAGTGCAAAACAAGGTCATATTTCAAATAAAATGAATAAATATCTTGATTCAATGCTTATATATTTGGTCAAACCATTTATAAATCCTACCAAAATTTTCATAGTAGAAAATACTAGAGTAACCAAGATAAATGATTTCATTTATCTATTAAAATTACTAAAATTCTTAAGATTGTGTCATCCTTCTTCATATTTGCAGAATTTTCTGCTGACCTTCTGCCCTGGTTGAATTTAGTGGAATCCATGGACTTACAGTTTTGAGAGCAAGTCTCAGGAATGTTGTGAAATTGAAAAGTTTTGTCTTTAGTTTTCTCAGATTCAGAAAATGGTATAATAGAGTTTTACAAAAGCTTAGAGAAACATATGAACTGTTTTCTATGCAGACTCTTCTGTCGAATAGAAAGCTCCCAAACTCATTATATGAGGCTAAAATATTGATGCTCAAACTGGACAAGAATAATATGATAAAAGAAAACCAGAGCCAACCTCATTTGTGAACATAATTATTTTGAAAATGATCAAATTAATACGTGATGATGAAGCAATTTTTAATATAGGAATGCAAGGCTTAGTTGATTCATTCAGTTCACCACATTAACAACTTCAAAAAGAATAACTCTTTTTGAAGGGCCTTCTCAATGCCCTTGATAAATATTGCCTTTCTCTTCTTTAATATCTCCCTTTTTCTTTCTTCTTCCCCCAATCTCAACCTCTCCCCAACCCCCTAACAAATACTCCTGAATTCTTATATACCTAAGTAAACTCAGTCTCTTGTTACAGAATAGAAAGATCTTGACAAAACTTATACAGTCTAATGAGTTACATTCAGAGGGACATTCATATTTTAGAGAAGACTATAAGATTAAGGCAATAAGTACCACAAATTAAAGCATGTTAGGCAATAATAAAAGAGCCATTTTAGAGTTGTAATGGAGGTAATTTTCTTTATACTGATACAAATTCAAATAAGAGTTAACCAACTCCTTCCAAGGGAAGGATCACAGAGTTCCTTGTACCTACATGAATAGTTCTTTGCTATTGTTTCCCTTTGACTGCAGAGCTAACTGACACATTCCCTTCATTAATTCATGTAATACCGATGTATGGTTGACATACCTTAGCTAGGAATAATCTGGACATTTTGCTTTGTGCTTCAATCTGTCCTTATTACACTTCTTTCAGCTTTCTTCATTGTGAGTGGCACCTCTTTAGTACATCACAAGGGATTCTTCTTGCCATGATAGGGCTCAAAATAAAATATTCAGAGATAATACTTTCTAATAAATATGTTCTTCATATTCATTTAGAATTTTCCAAAAAAATTATGCATTTTCATTATTATATTTATATAATAACTCTACCCCACCTTCCTATACTTACTAAAAGAGATTACAACTTAAAATATAGTAAAGAGTAAGACATTTCAAAATTTTAAAAGGAGTCAGTGATCATCAATTTTAACAAATGGTCCATACCAATACAAGGTGTTGGTGGTGGGGCGGTATATGGGAATCTGTATTTTATGCATGTTTGTTCTGTAAACCCACAACATTTCTATAATGAAATTTTGCAAAAAGTAGTCAGTGAGAGTAGTTGTCAAATATTTGTAATAACTAAAACAGGCATTGACTTTAGAAATCAGGGCACAATGTAAACTCAGATTACATGATTTAATTTTCTACTGTCCTCTCAAATTCCATTAGTCTCTTAGAAGATAATTCTTTTTCTGTGTATGATGGGTACAATTATATAAAAGACATGGAACAGGAAAAGAATCATAAAATAAATTAAGTTCTATTGCTCTTACTCTTTAGGGTGTCCCTTTGAAATGTGGGTATGAGAGAATATGTGCAGGGTGATTCTCCTCTGAACAGAGAAAATATTAAAAGAATTGTAAAATGATTCCTGTATCTCCATCACCCTGCCCCACCCAACAATGAGGAAATATTGAGTTAAAGATACATTTGCAAATTTATAATATTTTGATCTTAACTGTCAGCATACAATATTTTCCTAAAATTTCCAAACACAAAATTAATGAAGTTGGAAGAACTTGAGAGATCCAATAATTTTCCTTGAGGTTGAAGTGTTCAGAACAGATGGTTATCTGTTTTGTTTTTAAGAATTTATACCACTATCTATGACATAATTTTAAAACCTAGGTGGTCAACAATAAGCTACATATTGTCCTTTCTTCTCAATTAACAGCAATGTGTAAAAATAAACCAAAAAGGCTGAAATTTCAAAACGTTCTGCTGGATAATATTTGCAATAGTTTTTCAGCAGAACATTTGGAAGTGATTGGGTGGAGATAGATATGATGAAAAGTATAACTATCTCAAATGCAATCAGATGTTATAGCATTTAATAACATGTTATAGAATTTTGTTTAAAAGACTTTTATGAAATTCATAATTTAAAAAATTTAACAATTACCTTTACTAAGAACCTTCACAGAGTCATTAATATGCAAATATTAATTTTGACTCACTAAAAGGAGAAAAAATCATGTAGATATACCCTGGAATCTTGACCACAGATTCTCTTCTCTTTTTTCCTTTGTGAAATTTTGAGTTCAAAATGTCTTGTAGGATAGATGTTGGTATCTTGGTTTAACATATTTCAGAGCCACATTCATTCATAAAAGATAGGGACAGTTGCTAAAATATTCAAAGTAATAAAGCATTCCAAGGAAATAAAACCACATAGGATTAATGAAATCTGCATAAATATTGCCAAGATAGTTGCAATTTTTGCCCATATGCAATTCCTTAGACCTAAAGTCAATCTGGAAACTCAAAGTCACATGCATTAATCCAGTGTGTGGATGTGTAAAAAAATTCAGAGTGATAACAAGTGCATAGAAAATGGCCCTGATTTGTTTTGATATTTGACAAATATTTTATATATATATTTTTTTACATTGTCATTTTACAACCATTTGTCTTAGTTTCCCTGACCACTATGGGAAATTCCACACAAGGTTTTGGCTTAAACAATGGAAATTTATTGACTAATGGTTTTGGGGCCAGGAGAAGTCCAAACTTGAAGAATCAGTAAGGCCATGCTTTAGCCCCAATGTCTATAACATTTTGAGTTTGGCTGCTGGTGATCCTTCAGGTTCCTTGGTTTGTATCCTTGCCTCTTCCCATAGGCAATGTGTTCTCCTTTCTCTTCTGGGTTCCACTGACTTCCAGCTTTCAGCTTCTGGCTTCTGGTTCATCCCCATGGTTTTCTATAACTATGTCTGAATTCCTTCTGTTTATAAAAGATTCTAGTAATCTTGATAAAGGCCCATCCCATTCAGTTGAACCACACCTTAACGAAAATAATATCTTCATTTACAATGAGCTTGCATCCATGGGAACATGGATTAATATTAAGAACTTGTCTAAACTGGGGTACATAATTCAATTGCCCATACAATTTTAACAAAAAAAAGTGTCTACAGTCGTTTGCTGGGTGTTTTTATACAGAAAAAAAATTATGAATGTATCTTAATGTACTGATTCTTATTATATTTTCAAGCATATGACCACAAACATGAGAAATATGCCTGGCAAAAAGCTATTTTGTATGATAAAAGGAGGCATAAATCCTATAAATTAGTTGATTAATTCTAGGATAAGATTGTGAATAAATTTTCACTATAATTCTTTGAAATATTTACCTATTTTTTTTTTTTTTTTTTTTTTTGAGGTACCAGGGGCCAGGGATTGAATCTGAAACCTCATATGTGGATAGGCGGTGCTCAACCACTGAGCCACATTGGCTTCCCTGAGTTGATTTTTTCATTTGTTTTGCTTGTTTTTTGTGTTATTTCAGGAGGCACTGGGAACCTTACCTCCCATGTAGGACACAGCTGCTCAACTGCTTGAGCCATATCTGCTCCCCAGAAATGTTTACATTTTTTAAAAAGTGCTTGTACTATTTTGTTCAGTTAGAAAATTTAATGATGGCAACTTCCAATGCATTTAACAAATTGTACAAAGAGAAAAGGTAACTTACACTCCAAATACACCCACATACACACACAAATACATACACAGATAAACATATGCATGTTTTAACTTACAAGTTAAAATATAATGAGGAATATGACATTTATAAATTAATAAAGAAAATCTTCAGAACTGCAAAGAAATAGCACATACAGTCTTAAGGAACATGGTATAAAAGGCTTATTCCCTACTTTACATGCTGAGAAAATAATCTAGTTTCAGAGAAAGCAAGTAAGAGTACAATTGTTCATGCTTGGTTTGGGTAATTCAAACTCTTTTTCATCATCCTTCTATATGAAGAAATTGAACTACTTAAAAACTTCATTTACCAGATGCCCTTGCAGTTAGGAGATTTAAGAGGTGGAAAAGAGACATTTATGGTAGAGCAGCTGATAACCAAGCTCGCAAACACTCCATGTTTCACAGTCCAGGCTGGATATTGGGAGTGATGACAACAGCAGCAGAGTTTTTGACCTCTACCTCACAGCACGAAAATTGTGACATTATAAACCAAAGTCTTTTGGAACACTCTGACTTTCATTCTTACAGCTCTTAGATCCAAATTCCCCACATTGTATTCCTTTCCGCTAGATTCTGTATCTTGCACTGAACCCACATGCCAGCAATGTTTCTTACCCCAAGGTTTTGAGTCTTCTGAGCTGAAAGCTCAGACATTGTGGAGTAGATGCAAGTCATCCCTTCTGTGCTTGATTTGAATTCCTGACACAAAGAATCTATTCATATAATAAAATTCTTACCATAAGCCACTACATTTGGGGTTGTTTGTTACGAAGCAATGATAACTGGAACAGAAATTTTGTACCTGCTGTAGCGTTCTCCTGTGTTAAAAACAAACAATTTTCATTGATTTTGGGGATGGATAGCAGACTGAAGCTTGAAGGGCCTTAAGAAGACTATTAGTAAAAACAATAAGAGCTTTGATGCAACTGTTTAACTATTGTTGAAATTTGGGAAGATAGAGAGGAAATTGTTTTTGGAAACTGAAAGAGGCAGAAAGTTTGACAACACTGTCACCAATGTTGTGTAAAAGAGAAAGTATACCTAATGTACTGGTAGAATTGGTTAAGAAGAATTAAGGCAGAATGTGGAAAGTGCTAACATTTATTTTAGTAGTGTATGATAAGGCATAGATGGATATAAAGGAACTGTTGAATTTTCAAGCAAAATTTAGAAGAAACATAAGGGAGGCAGGACTCACTGTGTTAGAAAATAGATTTCTCATTTCCCATTTCTCCATGACAAAGATTCTGAAAGAATGATCTCAGGGCAAATACCAAATCAAGGGTTTTGGTAGGAATATGTCTCAGGGTATAGGTTAAGCTAAAGGTAAGATTGAAAAACCCTTATAAACTCCTTCAAACAGACCTCATAAACCCATGCAATAAATATAAGAATTATATGGATATAATAGTATAAGCCTTGCCCACTTTCTCTGTTAACAATAACATCCTTACAGAAAGAATAAGACAGAAAAAGTCTTGTCTAAGAGATATTTTATTATGTCTTTTGTCTACTAGAGTGTATTATAAATTTATACAAAAATGCAAAGATTTTAAAGGAATTATATCAGCTTAGATTGAAAGGGACAGTGATTATAAAAAATAAAATAAGTTCTTGAATTCCCCAACTTTTATTTGCAAGAATCCAGCTGAGAAGGCCACTTCATTGCAAATGCAGGCCAATTCTTTTGGAAAAAAAAGATAACTAGAGGACAGAATCAAGGTTCCAGGAGGACTTGATAACCATGGAGAGGGACTTTTCGTGGAGAAGGTCTAAGTCCTAACCAGGAAAGTGGCTCTGCATACCTGTGCGAATTTCACAATTGCTGTAGAGCAGTGATTATTGTGTACCTTTTGTTTTCTTCTATTCTTAACAGAATTATGTATGATATTATCTGTCCTACCATTGTACATTGTATGTTGTACGTGTGTGTGTGTGTGTTACTGTGTGTGCATACTATGGTAGATAACTTGCCTTATCAGTTCATGAGCCAGAGGGATTGCCCTGGAGGAACCGCATCTGTGGGGCATCACTCATGCCTGGGCCTCATTTATATGACTAGATCTTGGACTTTCAGCTGATGCTGCAATTGGATGAAACTTCATGTGGTCTGTGGGAGGGAGTGAGTGTATTACACATGCAGGAGAAATTAAAATAATTTGTGGCCTGAAGGCAAACTCCGGAGATTTAAAAATGTGGCCCCTAAAATGGCAGGCGTTTCTCTTATCAGTAGGAGAGTATTTATGCCCTCTCCATTTATCTAGGCAGGTTTGTGGCTGCTGCAGCAAACAGAGTGTGAAAAAATAATGCAGTACAACATCCAAAGGCAAAGCTCATCCGAAGGCAAGCTCATAAAAGCAATGCTGCTACAACCTCTGCATAGGTGTCGGGGTATGGGTGCACGCGCACACGCTTGGCACCCTAAGCTACATGTAAGAAGCCCAATTGTCCTGAGGCCACCATGCTGTAAGACAGACAAGCCCCATGGAGAAACCACTTGGGTGCTCTGGTTGGCATTCCTAGTTAGATTTACTCCATTCTAGGTGCCAGGCATGTGAATGAATGGGCTTTCAGAGAATTCTAGCCTATGGGTGTTATGTCACCTGGTGTCTTTGAATCTTCTCAGGTGAGGGTCTAAATATTACGGAGACCTAAAGAAACCATGAATATTAAAAAAAATTATTGTTTTAAGCTGCTACATTTTTGGGGGGCAATTTTTTGCAATGTGGGATAGTAACTGGAATGGCACTAATGATGAATAATAAAATATTATTATAAATTACTGTTTTTAAAAAGACAGTAGCATAACAGAATGTGGTCACCATTATTTTCTTAAAAAGAAAATGTAAAATTGTTAAAAATTGATCTAATTTTCATATTGTACAATAGTAAAATTACACTAATATTGCAGCCAATAATGCTGCCTTCTGGATGTTAAACATAGTATAAATTATTATGTGGAAAGGATAGATAATATTGCTCCAACCCTAAATATTAAGACTTTATTTTGTATGAACTTAATTTTTAATGTTAAGGTAAACTTAATTGTAAATTCTGTGCTTATTTGCCTTATAAATATATTTGAGATACAAGGGAATTTTTGTATAATTCTTAAATAACTATTTTCCTTCATTAAATCAGAATTGTCTGCTTTAGTAATAATAACAACAACAAAAAAATTAAAGGACCAAGAGGAGTGATCTTGAAGAATTAGTTGAGTGCTGCACAATTTTATTATGGTTTGCAATATTCTAATTGACATATTTTTCAATCTTTTTCCACCATACTTTATAAAACCACCATTATTCTTTGCTTATTTATCCATGAACAATATATTCTTTCTGATTTTCATTCAGAGAAAAATTATTTATTACCTTATAAAATTAACAAAGATTTTGTGGCAGGAAAAATATTTTTTTCAATTATTTAACTATTAGTATTTTAAGTCATGGCACTATTTTTCTTTAGGAAATTAATACATAGGTCTTTCCATGTAGAAAGAATGGATAGAATAAATAGGTATCAATGACTAAAAACAATATTGTAAATTTTAAGTCCCTCTTCAGTTTCTCCATTATTTCCCCCTTCTTCTCTTTTTTATTCATAAGAAAATAGGTAAAATGCTTTTGAATTTTAGATTTGAATGGAGTTAAAAATAATCATACTTACTAAGAAACACGGTGCTTTTATTTCAAACCCCATTTAAATTTTCAATCCTTCTCTATTCCCAACGTTTTTATAGAAAATCTATTTACATTTTTTATTGGAACTTCTCACTTTTTCATCTTGACTTGGTGTGGTAAAAAACAGAATTTGTATGCTTCTAAGTGACCTTCTTTAAATTATGAATTTTGAAAATAAGAAAATTCATTTTCATTCTTGACAAATCTTTATGAGTAAGCTATAAATATGGATTCCAATGAACAGCTGTTATGGGAGTGGGGTTCTCCCTTACTTTAAACTTTACTAATATTATCAATTTCTTGACTTCATTTTCCCCTCTCTTTGCCAATTAGTAAAAGCCTAAATTATTCTTTGGGAGGTGTGGCTAAGTCTCATGTGACGTTTTCAAAGGTAACTATATACATGCCCATTTTCATAGAATCTGAGAATTTTTACCAGGAAAAGAACATAGAGATAAATCATCTATTGCAATATATTTACTTAGAAGTATTTAAGTAACATATAAGTAATCATATGAGTGGGTAGTGAAAATATGGTCCTTGGAGCTGATTCCCTTTTCTCCCAATTAGGTGATCTTCTCATTAACTTAATTACTCTCTTTTCCAATTGCACTGAATTAAATTTCATAAAAACACTTCACAGAAGAGTCTCCTAGTTGTGTGTCTATTTCATTGTCTTCAGTAGAAATATAAACTAACTCACCCCTGAATGAAAAGAATTAATCAAATGAACAAAGCAAATGATTGGGCAAATTAGCCATAAATATAACTACAAACCAAAATTAAGGGAGAAAATAGGGAGAAAAATGTAAAGTTTTCCTTAATTTTTTTTTAAAGAGGAATGTGGTAGGTTTAATTATGTACCCCTTAAACTCATGTTCTTAATCTACATTCTTGTGGGTGTAAACCCATTGTAAACAGGACCTTTTGAAGATGTTATTTTTGGTTAATATGTGGCTCAACTGAATGAGGTTGTGTCTTAAATTAATGAAATCCTTTATAAGCAGAAGAAATTTAGACAGTCAGAAAGGCCTAATGAAGACCTGGAAGCTGGAATTCAAGGAAACCCAGAAGACAAGTGAGAGGACATCACCATATGATGAGAAAGCCAAGAAACCCAAGGATTGCCTGCCAATCTGAACACTACCTGCTCTGGGAAGGAGCAAACCTTCTAGACTCTGATATCATGAGCCAGTAAAGTCTTATTGTTAAAGCCAAAACCAGTATATGGTATTCATTATAGCAGCCTGAAAACTAAGACAAGGATTAAATTTTCCACACAAAACTAACAGTGTGACAGATTGTTTATAAAAATGATTGTTACCCTTGGTTCTGACAATGTAATTCTCAGTGACCTAAAGAATAAAATACTTTCTGATCATCTATAAAATTAGGGTGTCCCTTTGAACTCCAAAATCTTGTGGTACTTAGAACAAGCAAACAAAAAACTCGCCTTTTTCTTCAATATAGTTTGACTATTTACCATAGGGACAGCCACAAAATTACATTTCAGACATTACCCCAATGGTTGCTCTAAGGTATCTAAATGTAAGAGGTTGCCCCAAGAGAAATATGCCAGCACTACCTAAAATGGAAGCTAGAGTGATCATTAAACCAAGTAAAAGGATTTGGCTATTGAACAAGAAAAAAGAGAAAACTTCCTTTTAGGTCTCAATCATTCATAAACTTTCTCTCAAAATTACACCCATGATTAACATTTTTTGGTAGAAATAGATTAGATTTATAATTAGAAATTTAACTATGCTCAGTAAACTATAGTAAGCCTTAGTTAAAGTTTCTGGACATATTACTATGCTCAGTATACCTTAAAATGTTTTAATATTTTAACTGAATCTTACTAAAGCAATAATAATTCTTCTGTTTTATGGTGAAAAATTATACACATCTTGGTCTCCTAGAATATCTATAGCTCTTTAAATGATTACTCAACTTTCTAATCACAATCTCTTAGATTTCAATAAAACCTTCAATTGCAAATGAAACTGAAATATGTAATTTACTGAACTGATGATAATGGGTGGCTAGATGGATGGACAGATAATGAAAGGAAACTGAATGACTAATTCTATTGATGTATGTGGCTATATATTTGTGAGATATCCAACAAGAATAATGAAAAATAAGTGGAATTTTAAAACACTGTCCTTTAATTTAAGATGTAATTTTTCCCAAGTTTCTGTTTGGGGCCGTAGGCACGATTATTCTAAGTGAGTAATAGGAACTGGGCAACTGCTTTCTTACTAGGTCTAGTTTTCTTTTATGTTTCCTCGGTGCATTAAAAACTTCTAATACCAACTTTTACCTTTGTTTCCTTAGATATGAATTCTTGGTTGAATTTTATTGATTTATTTTCAGTTAATCACTGTATATTAACAAATTGGAAGGATTACAGAGAGATAAATAGGCAAAATGGAAAGAATTCAGAAATGTTATTTCTTTAACACCCAGCAATAAAAAAGAGCAATGTACTGCTTTTATATTTTATATTATACATTTTCCCACCCTTAGAATGAGAGAATATATCCTGCCATATGTGAAAAAATGCTTCCCTTAGAAATAAAAGACTTCTAGATAAGGAAAACAAGTTAAGTTCTGTGGTACTTTTAGCTAGATCACTCTAATTCTTGTAAAAACTGATTAATTTTCCTAAAAAGTGAAGCAATTTATACTGGCAGCTATGGATCTTCTTTTGGTACAGAAAAAACTACATATATTAATTTTTTCTCATATTGTTATTTGCTAATTTTGCCAATGAATGCCAGAAGTAATGTTAACACAAGTATTTTCAGGCCTTGGGGATGGGAGAACCTGGTGGCTTTTTTGGGATTATAAAATTCAGTAGTCTTCTTTTTGAGTATGTGGTTTGTAAGTTGTTTTAAATTAGTTATAAGGTATACTGGAATACTTTGAAGGCATCAGGGTTGTGAAATTTTTATTAATATGATGCATCATATAATCTATTTTTTCTTCACTCTAAAATCCAAGATATCAGAATGGTTCAAATTGGTGGTTATTTTTGTTTTGTTTTTCTGTCTAACCCTGATTTTTATGAACCACAATAGCATATAATTAATTATATATTTATATAAACACATTTATATAAATATATGGTAAATTATAAATATACATTTATATTATATAAATGTATATTTATAATTTATGAAATCATATAAACAAATTTTTATTTAAGTAATCTGTTTATTTATTATATAAAATTATTTATATAAATTTATAGTATATAGCTATCTAACATAATTTTGAATTATTTTATGAATACTATATAATTAAATATTTTATACACATATATAATTAATTATATTTACATATACATATGTATACAGCTACATATATATGTATGTATGTATGATCTGAAAGGCAATAGAAATCTATATCTAAATCTTGTCAGTTTTTCCCTTTTCCATTAGATTTTAGAAAGTGGGGACAGGAAAGTATGCCGTGCTGCTTCTGAGTTTGTACCTCAACTGTTCCTCTGAGTTGAGTTCTCTGCCATACTCTGCCATGAGCCACGGGTCTCTTTACTATTGATCATGGTCCAAAATTCTTGGTCTGAAGTATTTCTTTCTTCAATATGATGCTCCTAGCTACCTCCTGTGCATTTTTGTTCTTTCATAAAGATTTTTCATTTCTTTATCTTCCTCTAATGCCCTCAAGACATGCTTTTCTGCGAGGGAAATCCTTCTTCTAAACTTCAGCCAGGGAATTTCTATCTACCTTAAAAAAACCACACTTCCTATTCACATAATTTGTTCATCCCATACTCCATGCCAGGAAAGGGTACTTCATCATACCCACATATGAGTACTTCAGACTAGAATAATAATGACCACAGGGCTTCACAGGGATATTCAATGTTCCAAGTTTACATGGCAGATTAACAAGGGTAAAGATATAGAAATCCAGTCATCTTTATATTTCTTCCAGTACTGTGTGGTGGGCATGTCTTTTATTTCTTTTTGCTTTTTTTCCTGATTGTCAACTGGGTTCTCATCTTTTATTGACTGTCTAGCTGGCAATTATTGAAACACATTTTTATATACATCATACATGTACAAGCACACACACACATAGACACTGAAACATATAAATCTCAAAGAGAAAAGCATTACAATCTAACATTACAATCTAACCCAGACATTACAATCTAACCCAGAATGTAAAGCAGCAGCTTATTTATGACCGGTAGGTAAGCTTTATTTAATCCCATATATTTTTAAAGAATCAAATAAAATTTTACAAATCAAGAAATTTCACATAAAATTCTGGATATTGGTATTTCTTGAAATTCAAATGATGTTGTTACATCAGTGTGGCATTTACACGTGGAAACAATAGATGGATCTGAGCAGTGGTGCAACCTTTAGACTGGGCTTACGCTCTCCTTTTGAATACTTTGTGCATCACCCATCCAGTGTGTATGTATGTCCTTCTAATCAGCTACTTATTACTTAATTTCCTGATCTTTGAAACATTTCTTTGCAATTATGTCTAATTCCAAAAGGGAAAAAAGGTATTTTTGAACTATAGTTTGTATAGTTGCCCTTTCCACAGTGAGATTAATCCTAATGCATTATTCTAGAAATAATTTTTCTCATTTGTTTCCTTGACCATTTGTGTCTAGAAAAGAACATAACAGCCCATTTATTAAGGGAGAAAACTCTTAATTGCCAGTCCCTAAAACAAAAGACCAAGAGGAAAGGGGGACCAATTTCTTTAATTCTTTCTATTTATACATACATAGAAAAATGGTTCATAAATACAATTCAATTTACCTACCTAATTAAATAGTTGTAAATATTAAGAACATGCTTTAAAGTCCATTAAGGTATATATAAGTTTAATACATATTTTCTGTAAAGAAATATCCAGACTAACAGAATGCTTGTTTTCATAGTGTGCATTCAAAATTGTAGTTCCAGTCAGAATAAAGACTGCATATAATTGTGCATGTGTGAATTGAATTTTGAGGGCTGAATAACTGCATGTAAAGTATACAGGGAGGAGAAAGTAATTTTCTGCAGAAGTAGCAGTGTATGCACTGGCATGGGAATATGAAAGGGTATTCTGTATCTAAAGAACAGAAAACATTTTAGTTATGGCTAAAATAGATGGTAGCAGTAGAACAATGGAAGTATTTACTACAGGGAGTATTTGGTGAAGACATGGGGTGGGCTCAGAGATGTAGTCACTATCAAAATAAGATTAGCATATCCTGCTAATGATATAGGACACCATTTTTGAAGACTGGTGGAAAAGGTCAGCCAAAGATGGGTTTTCAGGTGTAGTAACATGATTAGAATTGCATTTAGACAACTTTATCCTGTAAACAATATGTATTATGGACTGTAGAGAACAGCATGTGAAGTCATTATGTGGTGATGTGAATTCATGTTGATATTATAGACAAGAAATGATATAGATATTACATAATGAAAAGGAATGGGAACAAAGTGTGGAAGACAGATTCAACAGATATTTTACAGTTATTGGTCTACTGGATATGGAAGGCTTAGAAATGAACAATGAAATTCATCAACTGGATGAGAAAAGGAGAATGAGTCAAGAAAACCTAGTTCAAGTAATTGGTGGATGGGGTTATCCCTGAAATAATCTGCAAAGTTTGTTTCGTGACTTAACCAACACACACACACACACACACACACACACACACACAGAGAGAGAGAGAGAGAGAGAGAGAGAGAGAGAGATATGCTTGGAATATTCATTCCTAAAAGGTTGGTTTGACATCTCTCCAATTCTATAGGTGTTTGTTAACTGAAAAATGACCCCAGATCCCAGTCTGAAGAGTTTCAGAATAAGTAGGAACATGGTTGAAGTTTTCCTTCTTAAATACCAGCTTAGCCAATTGCTGCTTTTATCTCCAACCCCTCCCTACCTTCCTCATGATCTAGTAGATGTTCAATTGAATTGCAAGTTTTCATTGATCAAGGACTACATGACCATAAATTATTGTGAGTGACATCTTTTCAGTTCTATAGAAACTATAAATCAAAGTCAAACAAAGCAGAATTTTGAATCATCAGAGTCATTGACAACAGAGCCCTATAATGTCTCATGATCGAAAAACAGCCTTTGGCTCTCTTTTATTGACTGCTGCGTGGACCCAGGCCCTGGTAAGTCCTCAGCACATAGCTGCCTGCATGAACTAAACATAAGTTAAAGGTTAACAATCCTCGCCAGAGGGGAAATAATGCATAGATTGTATGATAAACATAACCTTCCCAAAGCATAAATGTCCTTGGTAAACATCCTTCCTATTAGTGTAGTGAAAACATCACCACACCCCATGTGTACACTTCATGTGACCCTAGCAGGAACTCTGTTCTCATACCCTATGAAATGTCCTTATTCTGAAACCCCTTATATATCCTCCCTCATTTTCTCATCTCTTTGTTGAGTGATATCTTTGTTCTCTTAACTACCACTTTCAGGGAGTCTTTCTTTTCCATAAGTCCCAATAAAGCTTATGCCTGACTAAATGCCAGGTGTGTTCTTTGGTCTTTTGGCCTCACCAACTCTTGCCCTTAAGGAGTTGGGTAATAACAATTGGCAAGCCACAGCCAGGAGACCAAAGGACAACCAGCAGTAGTGGGCATGAGCTCAGGGAAAAGTGAATCAGTAGGGGAAATCCTAGGTTGGCCTATAACATCCATGTGGGGAGGGGTGGCTGCCATTCTGGATGATCAGGGACTGCCAAGAAAATATGGGGATGCACTAAAAACTCTGGCAGGTAAGTTGGCTGTACTACAGCAGGTAGCAGAACAGCTGCATTTAAATAAGGAAAAGGAAAGTCTTTAATGGGATGTTATTTTGACAATGTTTTAAGTTTTCAAGGTGTTAAAAAGAACTTTCAGTTTTGAATCAATAGCTTACTTCTAAACTTCTAGTCTGTCTAAGTGTACTCCCGAAGAGTAATCCAGAATATATGTATTAAATGTTTGCCTGTCTAAACTGCTAAATTAGTGCTTAACTGCATTAAGCTCAAGTATTCCTACATGGTTGCTGGTTACTAATAAAAATGTTTCCAAGAACGAGGTTGCATATTACAGACAACACTGTTTCCAGAGATCTTAAAAGAAGTAAAAATCAGAAAGTGGAATGATGGAGAGCTTGGACACAGCCATATCAAAGGGAGTGAAAATTATGAGTCAAATTAGTGAGTTTTATGTTTCTGTTGGTGTGTCTAACTCTTTTTGTTTTAGTTTGTTAGTGTGTATTTTCATACCTCTGGATGGTAATATCAAATTAACAAATGAAAATTCTTAAAAAAGCTCTATTCAAATTGATAAAAATTAAATGAGTACTTATATAGGTAAATGAGTACTCCTGAAGCTCAAACTGGAGAAGCCAAACAAGATAAAAAGTCACATAAAATCTAAATAAAGAAACTATTTAAAGGCAAGAAACTAAAAAAATTATCCCAAATTCTCCCATAATCTTTCTATAGCCTATCCTGCCCCCACAGACTTCTTCTAAACTTGATTGAATTCCAGTAACTCATTCCAGTTGAGGAAACTAAGGGGCTGGGCTGGGTATAGAAAGGTAGAGGAGGTGTGAGTTTAGCCTAGAATTCTGTCTACTAGGCCTGGAAATTAAAATGATAAGGACAGAGGGGATATTACAGAATAAGCCATGTTTTGTATAGTCTGTCCTATAATTCCCTAATTAAATTTTAACAGCTTTTGATATGACAGTTATAATCCAATGGTCAAATTTCAGTAGGTAAAGAAAAATTCCTTGAAAATGAAAACATTTTTCTAAATTATGATTAAACAAATTTAACAATTATAATATATTCCAGAACCTGGCAATCAGTATGCTTTTAAAGTTATTTACAATTTTAAAATTTTATTTAAAGAAAAGACCTTTTAGCCTCCTGTGGAGGAAGGAAGAAAAAAGAACATTTCTTGGATAAACTATACTGGATTCAATTTTATTTAGCTTGGGTGTAATCTCCCTAAGTTTATAGGATACTAATGAAATAAATTAGCATTATATGTGTTAGAGCTTTAAGACGATTATAGGTTTTTGGCTAATAAAATTATTTCAAACCTCTTTGAAAAATTATTTTTTCATAAATTGAAATGACTAGTTTTCTTTTTCTTCACAGAACAGAATAAGGATATGATACTCAAATGGATATAGAAAGAAGTAAAAGGTTTGAGGAAGTGAATTCATAGTAAATGCTGACTGAAGTTTAATAAGTTTGTTTATGGGAATGTGTTTTGTCCTAAGATAAGATGATTTTTCATAAAATCAGAGTGGAAATATGTAAGACAAGGCTTGAATGAATATAGAAAGTTGTGGAAGGTATTGTAGAAGGTAGCATTAAGTAAGGGAATGTGTTTTTTAAAGGTGAAATTTCTCTTGAGATGAAGTATCTATAGTCTTTGTGGATATGGATACTTATGGGAAGTTTGCAAAAACATTTTCTAAACTGAAATATTTAAATGGCTAATTCCAGGAAGCTATTATTAAATAGAAACCTGAATTGATGTTGATAACAAAAAGTAACTTCATAACAGGGGAAAATGTCAGAGGCCACCTCAATCTGAATATTAAAGTGGTGGTAGGGGGAAGATAATCTTGATTCTATTGAGAATCTTAGATTTTCATAAAATAATGGTGAAAATAGTTTTTCCTATACTGGTAAAGAAAAATACCTGCTAATTAATGTAATCATTGTAAAGGATTAAAAGTAAAAAGTGAAGTACTAAAAATAGTTGTCCATTTAATATGTTATAAACTGCACTGGAAATATTTAGAAAGTGTATAAAAATTAAAAGAAATAGACTTCAGTATTGTCAAACTCTCTTGTGTATTCAAACTAGGCCTCCAGTACCCTGCATGGTGCCTCTCCATTTGAGTTATTGGCTAGGTTGGTCACTATGACTCCTAACATAATAAAAGGATTTACCACATATCTGGACATGCTCCTGAAGTGGATGGAAAGTATGATGTGGTTTCAGACTCCTGCAGCAGCCAGCACTGGCTCAATATGGCCAGATTTACAATGGACATTGCCGCCAGACTGGCTCTGTTTCATAGTGCTAAAGGGTGCTATGTACCAGGCTGGTGAAACACTGGAGCCTCACTCTAGGATCAACAGTGCTACAGCATGCTGGCTGTGTAGGACATACCAAGTGGAGGAATAATTACCAGAGTAATTGTAATTATGGCCTGCTCCCATGGAGAGACAACATGAATGCTATATTGCAAACCTGGAGCTTAAATCTATTAACTGCAGCTCAAAGAGTAACTTGTGCATTAACTAGTATTAAGTGGTGTACCTATATACCTGATAAAGATAATAATATCTCTTCTATTATAGATTATATGCAGAAGGATATTGAACATGTTAGAAGTCTTTATAAACTTAATTCAATTTCTAAGTAATTAATGACCATAATTATAAGATAAAAGGATGACTTTCTTAAGTATTGTCTTTATTTTGCTTGCCATCTGCTTATCTTGTTGTTGCCTATATTGTCCTTGTGAGTTTATGTCTAGGGCAGTGCCTCTCCTCATACCTCACCTAGATGTCCTAGGCATAGCCACCTTTGTGGGAACTGGGAGTAGCAGCTTCCTAGACAGCATTTGATATTTACAAGAGCAAGCCCAAAAGCTTTGGGAGGGTGTAGCTTCTGGAGACACCTGGCCTTTCTCATTCCCATGGTCCAGTATGTCATGGCTGGGCCCCTTTTTGGGGACATTTACCACCATTCTCTTTATCCTTTTAGTACCACCATGCATCTTCAAATTTCTAATGCAAGTTTATTTCTTCAAGAATCAATGCACTCCAGAACAAGGTATTAGTCATGCAGGGATTTCATCTAGTTTCAACCATGGTGCCAGACCCACCTTCCCTCAACCTCAATAGAATAGCCAGAGAGTTAGTTTCACACCTTCTCAAGCAGGGTCTACTGACACTAACCAGCAGGAAGCAGCTATAGAAGAATGGCCATCACCCTTCTGCTCTCCCTTAAGAACAAGGGTGTAAACACTCTAAGTGGAGACTTGAGGCAGGTTAGTATAGGAAACAGGGAAGGCAGCTGGTCAGAATAAAGCCCACTAAAGACTGTAGTCACAAGGTCCAGTTTGAAAGTCCTGGAATCAAAAGAAGTCCTGAATAACTCCAAACAGAAAGGTCTCCTCATTGGTTCCCTGAAAGTTGAACAAGTGTAGGTAGAAAGGTAACCAATCAGGACAGCAAATACTGGAGCCCTAGTGTGTCTATGTGGACTCTCCTTATCCCTAAATTAGCTTTTGTAGTCACCATAGAAAACTCAGAAAATCTAGAAGGGGAAAATGTATGTTATTGGAAGCCTCTAAATAGGATTCCCCTACCTGGTACTTTGTTATCTACTAATGGAAATCTTGCTTGTTTACTGTTAGAGCAGCACAATCTGCCCATAATTGTTGTGCATAAACATCTTTCTTTTTGCCTGTAGCACACTAGCCAATACCTTTCTACAGTGGGCTTAAGCAGTAACCCATGCCCACAATCAAACCCAAGGTTGGGTGTGCACAGACTTACCATTCTTGGGTGATACTGGACTTCCTTGAACTGTAACAACTGTAAATTGGACAGTATGGAACACCCTGCTAGCATAGTAGAATATGATCCATCTATAAGTTTGGAACAAGACCTTCCCATTTAATCCTGATATTCAGCTGCTGTCTTTCAATGAGACTCATAATTATATTTTTTCCCTCAAAAGGGGACAGATGAATAAGCCCCGGCCTTTATTTGAATATGCTGTATATAATGATTTACGATGATTAATGGTTGAGTCTGTCACCCTAGATCTCGTTGCCCCTGTCTGCATGGGATTGCAAGAGGGTATCTGTGATGTGGCATTGTTACCCCCTGAGCTGTGTAATTTTAATATCAAGGCTAGATATAGAGTAAAGCTGTCCCCTGGTGGTTCTACCCATTGATCATTTTTGTGCCAGGTAGAACTTCAATTGTTACTGAAAGACACATAACAGCTTTAGCTGTTGTCTTCTGTGCTGTTGCTGTGGAATGTGGGAAAAATTCTTGACCTATGGTCAACATAGGCTGCTACATGGGGGTGGATTGGGGAACTCAGGGCCTCCCCCAAGTTCTCGGCACTAAGCTGCCTGTGAGACCTAGACATAAGTTAAAGGTTAACAACCCTTCCCAGAGGGGAGAGAATGCATAGATGGTATCGTAAATAATAATCTTCCCAAAGCAGTAAATGTCCTTGGTAAATGTCCTTCCTATGAGCATAGTGAAAACATCACCACACCCCATGTTTACCCTTCACGTGACCCTAGCAGGAACTCTGTTCTCATACCTAGGAATATCCTTTTTCTGAAATCCCTTGTATATCGCCCTTCATTTTCTTGTCTCTTTGCAGAGCACTATCTTCATTTTCTGAACTGCCACCTTCAGAGATTTTCTCCCATCCATAAGTCCCAATAAAGCTTATTCCTAACTAAATGCCAGGTGTGTTCCTTGGTCTTTTGGCCTCACCAACTTGTGCCCTTCAGGAGGTGGGTAGTAACAATTGCATTCCACATGTCAGAGGTAAAATTCATTGATGGCTAAAGAGCAAATATTTAGATGAAAATGAAGTCTTTCATAGGACAGAACCCATTTCAGCAAACATGTATTACATCTACATGAAGACAACCAGTAGATAATCAAAATAATGTCTAGAGCTCAAAAACAACAAAACAATCTGGTTTGAAAATAGCCATCTGGGAATCATGAGCATACAGATGGCAATTAAAACCAGGTTTGCACATGAGATTTTCTAAAGAAATCACTGGGAGTGAGTAGGAGGGCTAAGATAGCTCTGGGTAGTTCAGGTTTTTAAGAATTAGATGAAGGGAGAGAAAGTTTAAAATGATAAACTTTGAAAGTGAGAAAAAATTTGAAGAGGTTGTAGAAGGCAAGGATATCAGGTGTCTCAAAAGTCTAAGAAAGAAAGCATTTCAAGAAATAAGTTATCAACTGTGGAAAATAGCACATAGAGTTGAATGAAGATGAGTTCTTTAAAAGATACATTAAATGTGAACAAATTGTAGTCTTATCAAGAAGACAAGGAGTACAGGAAAGTTATATGAGAATGTTTTGAGAGAGTTTTTTGCTTTTTTAAAATATATTTTCCAATATTATCAGTGAAAAAGAAATATGTGTTATAAAAATTAATGGTAAGTATGTTTGGGTGTTTCTTATAAAGTTTAACATGGCACAGAATTTCACTTCTAGGTATTTATTCAAGAAAAATAAAAAGATGTCCACACAAAATCCATTACCAAGAATATTCATAGCAACATTATTCAAAATAACTAAATACTATAAACATCCCAGGTGTTTACGAACCAGAGGATAGATAAACTAAGTGTGGCATATTCATATAATGGAATATTACTCAGAAATAAAAGGGAACAAAATAATAATACATGCAACAGCATGGCTAAATCTCAGAAACATTATGCTGAGGAAAAGTGGTCAAACACAAAAGAGCCACTATTTTTTAATTCTATTTACTTGAAGTTAACAACAGGTAAAACTAAACTATGGTGAGAGAAATCAGAACAGTATTTGCTTCTGGGTAGGTTAGGAAATTTCTGGAAAGAGGTATAGGGAATGTTCTGAGGATGCACTTATTCTATATTTGATAGGGGTATGAGTTAGAAGATTGTATTTATTTGTAAAAACTCATCAAAATGCACACTTAGCATTCTACTGTAAGTAAACTTTTCTTTAATCAAAAGGAAAAAGAAAAAAGTTGATGGCAGAAATGCATGTGGAAAATGAAATTTTATAGATGCCTGTCTATAAAGATGGGAAGGATAAAGAAAAAGATCTCAAGAAGAAAGACAGGACTGAGGGAGAATTGTTTTTAAATAGCATGAGAGATTTGAGCACATTAATATAAAAAGGCCAATGCAATAGAAAGGAAAGTGTTAGTTTTAAAGAGAGAGTATTGATAGAGCAATATTGCAGAATAGTCAGAAGGGAACCAGATTAAAGTGACCAAACATGTTCTACTTTTCCACTCTGTCAAGGCCACAAAAGAGACAGAGCAGGCTCAGGAGGTTTAGGGACTGGGTCCAATTAGTTTATAGTGGGTTACATAATCAATCATGAGAAGAGACTAAACATAAAAATTCAGTTATTTGGGCTCCATGCTGTCCTCACAAGGATAAAAGTACCTCTGGGGACTCTGTAATTGAATTCTAACAAGTTAGATAATTTTGATCATGTCTAAGAATTATATATGAAATGGACTTTGCTCTGGGCTACTGCTTTGGTAAAGAATAAAAGTGTTTTTATAGAGGAAAAGTCAAGCACCCCCAGGAAGTTTGCCACAGGAATTACAGTGAACAAAAATTTCCAGATGCTTTTGGAAAGAGCAATTGGATCAGAATATGAAATGTTAACTATGAAAACTTTCATCTTATTGAGTTTAATGAAAGAGTACTTAGGTATCTTTAAAAAATAGAAAATTAATAAGAAGTATCTAGACAGTCATGGAGATATATTGGCAAAGTCACAACACAATCCCATAAACTTTGGGATGTGATAGAATATGTTTGGCCAAAATTACTAGGGATGACTGAATGGGCTGAAAACATCCCATGACTGCTTATACAGTGCTATTTGAAATTGAGATTGCACGAGAATGGTTAGAAAATCTCAAAGAACAATACTGGTTTAAATAATGATAGATTCAACATTCCAAAAGCAAAGCTCTGATGTGGCTTCGTTGAAAATTGCTTACATTTGAAACTGTGGATTAGAAAACTTCAGGAAATAGACTAAATGGAAATGATCTGAAAGGAGAGTTATGAAAATTGGAAATATACTAAAAAATACTCAAAAATGAATAGGAAAAAACTTAAAATGCTTATATAGAATATTCAGTCTCATTTAAAACAAATCTCTCTACAATATCATTTAAAATCTTGCCCTGTTTTACTATGTAAAATTCCTCCTCTTAATTATTTTCATTTTATTATGTTTTAAAACTTCTCATTGCCATCCTGTAAAACAAACTTATTAAAACTCTGTATAATGTTTGAGTCTTCTTTTTTCTTATTATTGGTGACATATCAAGCTGTTCTTAAAATAGAGACATAAATAATGAAAAGTCGCATGATCTTTATGAATTTTAATATAGAGGGCACTATGTTATCTAAAGATCCATTTTTTCCAAATCCCTATGAATCTAGGGGGTCATGTCAGATTCAGTTGGGGGTGGGAGGTAGGGATGTAAAATTGACAACCAAGAAGTGATTGAGAGAGGGTTAAGTATTATACATCCAGCTAATATTAATAAAAGACCTGGGTTACCAGATGTGAAAAGTTAGCCAATATGTCTTTGTCAGGATGTTTTCTCACCCCTAACCCCATGAAAGTCAACTACACAAGACTACCTATTTCTTCTTCCCCTGGAGAGTTGACCATTGTGATTTCTCCAGATTAAATTATGTATAAATGAATTTTTACAATGGAAATGCCTCCTAGTTAGGAGGGAGGTTTTCTTAAAATGGAAAAGCTAGTCCTACATGTTTTACCATACTTTTGGACTGTGGGATCCTGATGAAATTGGGAGTATGTTTTAGCACCAGCTAGTAGGCCTAGATATTCTGCTTCTTCCATTATCCTTAACATCCCCTACCAGCAAGATCAAAACAGTTGAATAAAGGCAGAGAAGGAAAGAAAAATCCAAATTGCCTTGAACTGAGATCTGACTGGAAGGTAAGGAATTGTATTCTCCTTCATGAGAAGGTTGGCTCTAAATCAGCATTTCTCAAACTCGGCTAGTGATATTTTGAACCAGATAATTGTTTCGTGGTGGAGGACTATCTTGTGTATTATAGGATGCTTAGCAGCATCCTTTGTCCCTAATAAGTATTGCATTAACATGCTCAAGTTGTGATAACCAAAAATGTCTCCAGGAATTGCCAAATATCCCCTGGGGAACAAAATTCCTCCCAGTTGAGAATAACTGTTCTAAAAGAAAGGCGAGAAATAGGCAGTATCATGAAAGGGGTAAAGTGTCCTGTGAGGTTTTGCATTTTTTCAAGTTGTTCTATTTTCCTTTAGGATAGAAGATGCTTATGTATGGGTAAAGTTGGCAAAGTAACTCCTAATTATCCTTGGCAGGTTGACTACATGTGATTTATCTCCTTGCTCTCCTGAAACCTCACTAAAATGACAGAGATTTTAAAAGATAAAAAAGATACAACCTCAAAAGGGCAAAGAAAATGGTGGAATAGACATGAACAGATGAGGACTTTAAATACTTTTTATGAAGCCAGAAAGAAGGTATAGTGGTTATTACAGAGTTAGCAGATCAGAGGAAGCCATAAACTTAGTAACCTCAAAAATATATACCAATATACCATGGAAATACTTAACAGACCAAAGAAAGTTATCTCAGAAGGTTTGTGTGAATGCACAAAAGTGAAAATGTTTGAATTGGTCAAAAATTTTTCTTTGGAGTAGTTGAGTTCTCAGGTCTCCTCCCCTCTTGCCTTCAACTAGGAGATTATCCCTCTTATCCCTACCAAGGGATTAAGGGCTTTTTCCCTCTGGAGAAATTGAATTAACTGAAATAGCTCTGGATTTGAGGATGGAACACCTAGCAGAAGGCTCACGTTTTCAAACGTAGGGATTCATAATAATTGTCATACTATATGTTAGAGCCAAGGTCATCTTCCCCATCTGACATACAGGGATACTGATAGGCAGTAATATCCTCAGGCAGAAATTTGGATAATTTGATATTTACTTCTTAACTTTTCAATATTTGCTTCCTAGCGATTTTATAGCAATTACTGTAAAACTAAACTGAAAATCTGTGACTGTTCAAAAGCAATAGAGACTATTTCTCACTCATGTATATCATCTTAAGGAGTCTGAAATCAGTGGTATGCTCTGTTCTACACATTGAATCCCAGACACAGGATTATGAAGATTTGACATCATCATCATGTGGCTTCCAAGATAGCTCTGGGAATTGACAATCTCAGCATAAGGGCAAAGTGCAGAGGGAGCACATTTTGAAGTTTCTTTAAGCTAACGTAGAAGTAGCACACATCAAACCTGTTCATCATCACAGGGCCACAGCTTGCTCAGGACCTGGTATATGAGGTGATGGTACTTTCAGAAATAAGGGGAAATTGGTGTGGTAAACAGTGAGTTATCCTGTCACACTGACAAGATTTTTACAAATAAAAAATATGAATTGACACACATCATTTTTTCACTGACTCATATGCTTATTTATCTATTCATTAATTTCACATACATTTATTAGACCCCAACTATGTGCCAGTTTTTGTGCTAGACCATGGATGAACAGTACAGAATCCCTGTCTTCATGGAGTTTGAAATCTTTTGGAAGAGACAGACACTTATAACATAAACAAACAAACAAATAATGTAATTTCAAATAACATTAAGTTCACAAAAGAAAATAAAGTCAGGCCAAAGGATAAAGAAAGGAAAATGAGGTTAATCTTTTAGATAGGGTGGTTAGAAAGGCTCCTCTGAGGAAGTGATATTTAAGAAAAGATAGGAAGTAAAGGAAGGAGAGTATCATGTGAATATTTGAAAGAAAGGAATTTCAGAAAGAAGGAATAGCAAGTTAAGATAACTCAGGGTGGGAGCTAGAACTTTGTTTCCAAAGGAACAAAAAGGTAGTAAGAATAAGAATAATAGAAGAAATGGTCATTGAGGTTGGCAAGGCCTTCTAGCCATCATAAGAAGTCAGCGTTTTGGTCAAAATGTGATAGAAAATCATTGGAGGGCTTTGAGTAGGGGAGCGAGGGTTTTCACTAGTTTTATCTTTTATAAGGGTTGTTGTAACAACAATGGGGCAAGCAGGAATAGAAGAAAACTTGCAGTAATCATGGCCAGAAGTAACAATGATTTAGATTAAAGTCATTGTAGACATGTTGAAAAAATTTGAATTTATATTACATTTTATAGTGTTTATAAATGTAACATAAAATTTTGCCATTTTAACCATTTTAGGTGTTATAGCATGTATCCAATATTCATTTATTTTAATGGATGAATAATATTCCATTGTATGGGATATTCCATTTTATGGATGAACCACATTTTGTTTATCCATGCATTTATTTATGGACACTGGGATTTTTCCTCCTTTTGGCTATTGTGACTAATGTTTCTATGAACAATGGTATTCAAAATAGCTATGAGTTACTGTTTTCAATTCTTTGGGTAAATACCTAAGTGTGGAATTGCTGGGTCATATTGTAGTTATATGTTTAATTTTTTGAGGAGAATTGGTATTATGTTTTGAATGTAAATCTAATAGTAGTTGCTGATGGATAAGGGCAAGAGGGAGAGAGAGGATATGTTATGGCCTGAATATCTAGTACAACACTGGCATATTTTTTCTGAAGTGGGAGAGACTAGGGTAAGGAAACTCTTTGAAGTTCAAAATCAGTAATTCTGTTTTGGACATGTTAAACCTTTAGTCATCATTAGATACATACAAGTAGATATCTCAAGTAAGCAGATATATATATATATATATATATATATATATATATATATACACATATATACATATATATATATAAAGCTCTGGAAGTTTGGGGTTTGGCTAAGGTTAGAGATTCACATTTGGAAGTCATTAGCATACAGATAATATATGGATATACATAGGAAGACAAGCACATTGAGAGAAAAGACTAGCTGGAACACTTTAACATTCATTGGTCAAGAAGAAGTAGATTTGTAAAGCAGATTTATACAAGCAGTATATCTAACAGGAGGCAGGAAGAAAACTGGGTGAGTGAGGCATTTCAAAATCTACAGGAAGAATAACCTTCAAGAAAGATGGGGTTTTCAACATGTTTGAACTTGCAGAAGATATGGATAGACAAATGACTATTAGATTTGACAATATGATGTTGAATACGAGTAGTGTTAATGCATGGGTGGAACTAACTGGAGATAGAACTAACTGGAGATAGTAACTAGAGAAATAGAGAAATGTGAGAGTAGCTGGAGAGGGGTGTGGAATCAAAGAAGACATATTTGCTTGCTTTCCACTGCAACATAGTATAGAATAATTGTAGACTGTAGAGAAATAATTCAGTACATAAGGAGATAATAATTGATACAGAAGAGAGAAAGAAGGGATAATTGTAGGGTTTAAATTTGTGAATATGCAAGATAAGATAGGGTCTAGTACATAAGGGGAAGAACTAGGTTGATGTTTAGACTCTGAAAAATAACCATGGGGAGATGTTTTTATTTCCTTTTTTGCTTATATTTTTAATTTAGACTTCATGTGAACAGATGGATTAATCATAATGGTTGGATTATCTTACAGTTTCATCATTTATCCACGAATAACCACATTTTAAATTTATTTAGTTAATTAAGCAAAGCAAGGGGGAGGAAGATACAGGACCAAGCAAGCAGTATATCTAACACAGAAAAACATTAAAGGGAATTCCTAGGCTTCTCTTTAGGGTAGGAGGACAGAAGAATCTGAGAAAGGTTTTTAGGAGAAAATGGAATGGATAGATGCTATGCTTATAAGCTTGGTAACTAATATAAATACATTTGAAAAATATGATGGAGCATTAGATTAGATACATAAAAAACTTGAGAAACTACTGTTTTTTATAAGGGGGGGAAAACAAACTGAAAATTGTACAAAAAAGAAAACATCATGTTACACTACGTAAGTGTGTAGCAACTAAGGACTGAGTGATACATAATATTTTAAATGTAGGTTATGAATTTTAATTTAAAAATCATAATAAAACTATTTGAGTGAATAGGGTGAGGACAGTAGAGGAAATTGTATGTAAGTTAAATTCTCATCTATTCTAATGGAGAGTTGATAGAAAACCCTCAAAAATTATATGTTAAGAAATAGTATAATAAGAGTGTTTCCACAGAAGGAAATGAATTCAAGAAGAAAGAGCAAAACAATTCATTTGGATGTAAGATTGGGAATTAGGAGGGGTTGAAGCAGGGACTGCCTTTATGTGTATTTAGTGTATTATCTCATTGTTTAAACTCCTTATTTGTATATCTTTGATAAAATGAAAAGATGGAGAAATTAATGCTTTTATAATAAAAGCCATTTTAAAAATATAACTGGAAAATTTGAAAGAAGAGATAATTTGTGGCACAGGGACTATGAGGAACCAAAGCAAGTGAAGAAGAAGTGCAATGTTTTCTTTAAAACAGTAAGCCTGGACTCAGGCTGCAGAGCGATTTTCATTCAAAGCCCAATCCTTTCATTTAACAACACTATACTCTTCAGAATTTCCTCAGTCCTACTGAGCATCCTCTGACATGATAGACCTTACATAGATGTCAATGATATGCACATTAAAAGACATGTGTTTGCCTTTTCTTCAGTTCAAATGTTCAACACCTTTTTGGTTTTGCAACTAGGAGTTGTTAAGTTCTGCATCTTGGATAGCACTATAATATCATTAATATCACATGCCATTGGTGACTGACACAGCTCTTAGCTTTTTTCCTCCCTAATTTTAAAGCCACTGTTTAAATTTACTTTGTTTTCTTCATTCCTTTCAAGGCTTCATGGGAAATTATCAAGTTTTCTGCCATCTACATTATTTCCTTGTCTCTTGTAAACTCCTAGTTCTCAGCAGGAATGACTCTTTTTTGCAAATCTTCCTGTTTGCTGAGAACCTATACAGAAGCAGAGCTGTGTGACTGGTGACTTGTCAATAATAGGAGCTAGCAGTTAGAAAAGGCAGTTTTTGTTATTTGATACACAACTGAATATTGGATCATTGTTCCCTCAAGAAAATGTCTTGCAGAAATAATCAATGGAGCAGGGATGTTGAGGAAACAGAAGAAAATAGAGGAGAAACCAATAACATATTAAAATTCAAGTAATTTCATCCCATACTGTATTATGTGGTTTAAAATGAAATCATTATAAATGAATGCAGTACCCATGGGCAATATCTACATTGTAATATAGCCCATAGAAAATTAATAGCACTACCTACATCTGGTCACCCAAGGCAAAAAATATATAAAACATCTTCTACTCCTTTTTTTCTTTTACTGCCCCTTCCCACATCCATCTACCAAATTTTACCTTCAAAATTTCTCTAAAAACCTAGTCTTTCCTCATCATTCTCAACTTCTCTGACTTAACAGACACTCTCATCATCTCCCAGGTGGAGAATGAACTATGAACTGGATTCTCTGTTTTCAGGCTCTTCCTCTTCCAATCTTTCTAGCTTATTGCCTCTGCTTCTTTCTTCAATCCCATACTAAAATCTGCCAGTGCCTCCATATTTCATTTGGTAAAGTCCAATACTTAGGCTTGGTATTTGATATTTTCTTTCATGTATTCCTGAACTTCAGCCACAAGGCATGGGTTGGTCAGGGTATCACATCAAGCTTCTGTGCCTTGGAATACTCCAACTCTCACTTGCAATAATGTCTGTTTTTCAAGTGTCTAATTAAATATATGTTGTCATGAAGTGTACCTAACTTTCCCACCACCCACCTAGCATAATTAATTTCTCCTTCTTTCATATTCTTATCTCATGTGTTATATATGTGTGTGTGCATATTGCTGACCCAGATTTTCTACTTTCTGTTACCGATCTTACTGACCCAGATTTTGTTTGGCATCACTGGCTCCTTCCTATACTAACTTTGTCTTCTTGTTCAGTGGATGAATCTATCTATGCCATCATTACTTCATCTCCAAATGATCCCAACTGCCTCAGCCTCCCCTAGAACATTTGTTTCATTCATTGTGTTGGGAATTATAGTGATTCAAGATCAGGGTCAATTTAACTCAACTCAATTTACAAAGGCTCTGGCTTCTTCAAAGTCTTCCTCTGAGAGCCAAGTAACACAGTCCAGAAGTGCAGTAGAGTTCCCATGTAATAGGGTATATTTTGGCCAGTGAAAGATGAAGCTGATAGAGAAGGTCCATGGTCTTCCTCTCCTAAAGAACTATTCCATGGCATGTGGTTTTTAATATGACTCCTTCAAAGATGTGTTGTATTGTTTCAGATGTCATATGGAAGCTCTTCGGGTGATGAGGCACAAACACAGCCAGCCAGCCAGTCAGCCAGGGAAGAATGCATGAAAGGACAGCTTTGTGTGATCTGAGGCCCTGGAGGGGGAAAGGAGACAATGAAGGCAGTGGGGCAGACCTCTTGGGTTTACTTAACCTAGGCTTGCTTCTACAAGGATCCCTGGAGGAGGGGAAGAAGAAGTATGTGTGTGTCTCTGGCTCTTGCCTTTATTGTGACTGGTGAGGGGAGGGGATAGGGCTTTCCCAAGCATACTAAGGATTTGAAGTTTCAAACTATACTGCGCAAAAAGCAGAAGCAGTTAAGTGCTGTTTGGAAAGGCTGAAGGCAGCTTCTGGTCATCCAAGACTTATGGAGATGCAGGACTTGTTAGTAAGTTATGTGACCACCAAAAAACAGAAGTGGCAAGGGGCCATTTGGAGAAGAAGCAGCAAGGACATTCAGAGAAGTTAAGGGCAGCTCTTATTCAATCCATAGAAAGATGCAGGCCTGGCTAATTGTGGTTATGCCTGAGGCAGGGCTAACTGGGGTGGTTACGCAAAAGGATATTTATGACTAACCACACAGTATAATGAGGCACCAAATAAAATTTCTTTTATGACATTACATGTATGCAGCTTATATGTTTGTGCAGCTGCTATGATTTTTGTGAGATGAAAGCAAGTTTGGTAATAATCCACCTTTTATTTAATTTCCTTGCTTTCCTGCCCCACTTCTCTTTGTAGTTCATTGTTGCTGTCCTGAGATTTTACCACACAAATAGAGATTAGTAAGTAAGCTTTGCTTTAGGCTCTGTTTTGAAGAAACCTGAGCAAAGACAAGCTATGCTATTTTATTTTACTTTTATATTTAACCAGAGATATTGATTTTGCTTATGTCTTGTGTCCCTAGTAGTCTAGCAAGTTCTCTTTTGGATTGTATGTTCATCAAAAATGATCTCCCATTGGACTTAATGCACTTGTTTGCCTTTCAAAGCAAGAGAACAATTTATCTCTATTAGTTGGATTGGTGAGTTTTGATTCTGAACCTTATTGTCTCCATCCCCTGATCAATTTTATCTTAAATTCATTAACATATGAAGGAGGTGTCTTTAGAATATGGCATTGATAATGATTTTGGCATCAGTGTCAGGTCTGTAATGCTGGGATGACAAACCACTGTAACTGCACTTGGCAGTGTTTCATGAATGAACCCCTAATATAATCCCTTCCAAAAGGGAAAATACGCTATGCATATTTTCATAGGAGAACTGGCTCAGTTGTAAGTAAAATACTGATAGACATATCAAAAAGATGTCTATGGATTAAATGGGTTTTCAAGAATGTACTGGCGAAGAACTCTCTGAAAAATAAGTCAAAGTAAGGAGCTTAGGAAATAAATGATACCTCATACAAATTTTAGAAAACCATGAAAAGGTTAGCTAGTAAGACTTTGGTCATCCATGGGATCCCTCACATGTAGGCTCAGCAGTCTAAGTCTATACTGATTTTGTGGCAATAATAAAACAAAATACTCAAAATTTTACAAATCTACATATTTCTCAGTTGCTGAATGTTATGCCAATGGGGGTAGAGCTAATCCAAAGCATAATTGAAGGTACTTGAGCAAAATAAGCTTTTAAATGAATCTCAGGTGTTTAGTGAGATGTTTTGTTTGAAGAACTTGAAAAATTACAAGTAATTTTCCAGTCCCCTATTGTATTATCTATTTCATAGACAAAAACACTCCAGCTGCATTCATAATTGTGCCAAAATATGTATGTAAATAGTAATTTGCTTTTGGTCAGTTTCTAGTTGTTTGGTATCATATAAATAAAGTCTGAACCTCAGAAGAATAGGAAAGCATTAAATTGAATTTTGAACATAGTGTTTAATCTGTTTTCAATAACATATAATTTAATTCGATTAAACTAAAACAATGTTTTGATCTTGCCATTATCAAGAAAAAGAGACAAACATACCAGGGAATGTTTTCAATGTAATTCTTGATATCAGTTAACAAACACTTAAAATTCTTCATTACAAATAATTGGGCTTATAGAAAAGAATGAAATCACATAGAAGTAACACACAAACTATTACTCCAATATCTCCACTTTGTTAATATTTTAGTGTCTGTTATCTGTGATGTTTTTCCCCATTGTGACTATACTATGCCTATACTTATATAATTGTTTATTTCAATTACACTCTATTGAAATAATAGATATTTTGTGTGTGTGCCTACAACATATTTACATCTGGGAGTATAGTACTAAATCGTCAGTTTTCCACTTTTTTGGCATTTTTAACAAATTTTATAATTATAATTGTGATAATATGTAAAATTAATAGAATGCTTAAAATTAATTGCAATGCAATTGCAATCTAAGAATAGTGCTCATGTAATTATATATTTTATGTGTAGTTTTACTTTCTTGTGGGAAGAAGTAGGACTCATTTTGGAAAGATAATAGATAGGAGTGCATTTCTGTAACAGTGCACCTGAAATGCATGTTTAATTCATCTACTAACACCAAATATGAAATAAAGGAGGTGGAGTGTCTTCTTATATCATGAATACTGCTTGACTTCAATAGTTGCCTCATTAAATAATGTCTTCCTAAAATTTCACTAGCAAAATAGTCTACTTAAAAAGGTATCAGAGAATAAGTAGTATTTATTTGAGATTCATCCCCCTTATCTTTAGTTTATTATAATATTGCTAGATTTGCTTAAGTGCTCTTAGAAAGGTTTCATTGCTCTTTTCCTTTATCTTTGCAATAAAACAT
Source organism: Tolypeutes matacus (assembly GCA_026826555.1). Classification (NCBI taxonomy): domain Eukaryota; kingdom Metazoa; phylum Chordata; class Mammalia; order Cingulata; family Chlamyphoridae; genus Tolypeutes; species Tolypeutes matacus. The sequence continues at coordinate 27,626,947 of JAKSZT010053764.1, read as the reverse complement.
GCTCAGCTATTTGGAAAAGCCTTTCGGGAGAGTAGCAGCATTATAACCTCTTGCAAAGAGGCAAGCTGCAAATGGCCAGTGCAATGAAAAATATATTAGCAGTTCTTGAGGGTGGCTGTACATTAGAATTTCTGTACCTAACATGATTTGGAAAGCCTGGGTTCCAGTCCCAAGGATTCTGACTTAATTGGGCTTGTTACAGGGCAAACTATAGATATAGTTTGAGTGTAGTGTTCATCACGAGCAACTGGATAATTTTAATAATTCTACCTTTTCAAATAAAAGAAAGAAAAAGAAAGAGAAAGGAAGGAAGGAAGGGAGGGAGGGAGAAAGAAAAGAAACCTTAAATCATATGGAATTAGGAAACTTAAAGCATGATTCAATATGGGTAACAGTTTTTAGAATATGGGTCTATATCATCCTTTTTTTATTTAAATAAATGGCTAAGGAATACCAATGTAAATTCTATTGAAATTAGTAAAAATGATCACCTCTATGTCTTCCATTGCTTGTTAGCCTATAAACATTTATGTAGAAGTCAAATGAACAACTTCCCAAATCATCTCTTTCAAAGACATGGTTTAATTATGACTCTATTTTACTTCCTTAAATACTTTACATGCTCCAAGAACCAACAACTTGAACTGACCCAATTTTCTTGCTATAATTTTACATTTTTCATGTAGAGTTATTGTTGAAGTTAATTGTAGAGATGCATCCCAGAAGGATTATTGAACTCTCCCCTTTGTCCATCAAATAATGTTCAATTACACTCAACAGGAGGAATAGGTATGTATGTGGTTTGGTGCCCCAGTAGACAATATTTACGACATTAGTTGCTCCCTTGGCTTGGGCAAATGATGGGCAAAAGTATGCCACAGCTATCAGCTTCCAGTGAACTGGGAGTGCTTACTTTTCCTCAGTCACCTTGTCATTTGTCTATTTTGTTTTTTTGTTTTTTTTGGGGATCAGGGGAGTCTTCATCCGATATGGATAGAAGAGCCCAGCCACCTCATAAAGTGTGGCTTTTATTTTGGCTTTAAAACAAAGGAAATATGTGTGTGCATATGCAAGGGTAATAGATACTAAACAGTTACACATGAGCTGAAATCAACAAGTCTTAAAGGTCAATGACTCAGCTCTTTTACATTTCTGCAATTTACAGGCATTGTCTCAGGATGTTTCTCCACCCAGCTCTTCCATTTGTCTGAGAGTCACTAGATGATGATAATGTATTTAAAGAACCATGCCTCTAAACTTTTTCTCTAAATTAGAGATTCTCAGTGGGGTAAAGGTGGGACAGATTTATCAGAATCACCCTTTAGAGAGTGCTTGCCTGATACTTAAGTTTGTCACTTTTGTTTCTTAGACATTTGTTACTGTTTTACTCTTATAACCAGGAATTAACCATTATTATTATACTTGTATATTTATTTCTAGTATTTTCAGGTATAGATAGCTAGAGATACATACATACATAGAAATAGAGATATATCTAAATTCCCCTTTCATTACCACATTAAACTAAAATCTCTTCCCCTCTTTCCGCTGGGAAATCAAACAAACTAGTCATGAATATAATTTCCGTCCTTACAATCCAGTTTGAAATGTTACATAATTTATCTTACATGCAATATTATATGAGTATTTTTGTATTTATAAATAATGATATTATTGCTTTGTGTGCATTTGGATGTTCAGATCATATAAATAATGACAAACTGCATCTGTTATCCCACATCTTATTTTTTCAGTGAATATTACATTTTGAAATCTCTCTTTTATATAATTATGCTGGTAACTTTTATCTGCTGAATATTATTCCATTGTACATATACTAAATTATATATATACATTTCCCCAATGATCAGAATTTAAATTGTTTATTATTAAAGATTATATTCCAGGAAACATCCTTATACAGGTTTTCTTGTGCACACATGAGAGAGTTTCTCAATAATATAAAGCCAGAAACAGAAATTTTAGGTCAATAAGGAGCTATGAACTCCATGTTAAGATTTAATTGTCTTTGAAAATTTTTATCAAATAAATTTGAATTGTGCTTCTTTGTAACTTGTAACAGATTTCCATTTTACTGAATTTAATAAAATACTAAACATATTAGTATGTGCTTTGGAAATAATGAAGTTCATCATGTATCTTTACTAACTTTTCTAGTCTCATTGACAAGATCATATGTAATTGCTTGACTTTATTTCTTACGACTATTGTGCATTTTTGTACCCTAACTTTGGAAAACAATACATAAAACTGTATTTCATACTTACCTGGCAGGGGAGATACCGTGAACACGAAGGTGGTTTTTCCCAGGGCGAGGCTTATCCATTGCACTCCGGATGTGCTGACCCCTGCGATTTCCCCAAATGCGGGAAACTCGACTGCATAATTTGTGGTAGTGGGGGACTGTGTTCGCGCTCTCCCTTATAGAAAAAAAAAAAGAGAAAAAAAACTATTTCAAGGCTCTGTGTATGATACTCTCTAGCCTACTTCAAAGTAGATATCTGAAATCTAAGAACTGATTTAGTGATTCTAAAGATGCACATAAGCCTAGAACATTGAAGAAAATTAGGTTTCCATCTTTATTCATTTTAGAAATCAATCAATTTTGCATCATAGAAGTATTATTAAAATAGAATTATTATTTTACCTAGATGGCTGAATCAGACACTTCAGGGCTCTGTCCCCACATTTTAAAATAGAAGCTTGAATAACCAGCAAGAACAGGCAGAAACATCTTTCTCTCCAGAAAACAGTTAAAGGACTGCAGTAACGATACAAGAACCAAATAAAAAAAAAAGATTGCTGAAAAGTGATAGGATTTCATTGTGTCCTAGCTGAATGTTTTCCCATCGCTCGCTAGCTCAGCACAGAGCTGGCCTATGCTCTCAGTGTGGATACCTAGTTCTAGTTCTGGAAGGAGTAGAGTAATTGTCAGACACACATTGGGAGCATGTATGTCTGGTCCAATCTCTCTGTTGGTGGCCTAGGGATTCACTATCCCAGAACTTGCCCTGTGTGTAGAAGGCAATGTATGGAACTCTTCCACAGAATGCTGTGGGAGAGCAGTCAGGTTGTGCTGCCTGGAACAAGAGATTGTTGGCTGTAAGATATGCAGTGCAATGCCTGGGAACATAAGGAAACTGTTTCTTGGACATGCAGAACCATATAACCTGGCGAATTCCTAGGGGCACACACTCATGCTTAAAACAAGATGCATGCCCAAAAAGGATCAGGGAGGTCCCTACATTTTGGCCTGGAGCTATTCTCTAAATTTATTGTGGGGATAAGCCCAGAAAGAGAGCACTTGCACAGTCAGTCAGACTATGAAAGGTGTTTTATTTTTGTTTCCTTTTCTTGTTTTTTGTTTTTTTTTTTTGTTTTTTTAGGTTTTGGTTTTTGTTAGCACCTGGCAATCAAGAAAAGCAGAAAGCTCTGTCATAACACTGGCTAGATAAAAGCATAAGGAATAGATGCCTCAGAATCTAAATTCCAGTGATAATACATTATATCACAGTGTCCAGGTTTCAACAAAGGTTGCAAAACACACAAAGAAACAGGAAGCGATGGCCCAGGCAAAGGAGATGATTAAAGTATTAGAACTCATCAATAAGGAGGACCAAGCTGGTATATATCAGACAAAGATGTAAAAAAAAAAAAAAAAAAAAATCCTAAATATGCTCAAAAAGCTAATTGAAGATATGGACAAAGAACTAAAGTAATCAGGAAAGCCATAGACAAACACAAGGAGAATATTAATAGAGAGACGGAAATTAAGAAAAAGAAACAAACATAGCTGAAGACCACAGTAATAGAAATTTAAAATCCTCAGAAGATTTCAACAGTAGATGGTGTGGCAGTTTGAGATTATTTATAAATCCTAAAAAGAGAAAGATTATTTTTGTAAAGTAATCTGCTTCTCTGGGTGTGATACCCTTTGATTGTATTAAATTCAAAGGATTTAAGTTTACTTAATAAAATCAATTTAGGCCTTTTGCTTCTACCCTGTGAGTGAAGCATGACTCAGTTTGAGTCCCCACCCCCTTAGTGGGCCAGTATAAATGGACAATCACTCAAGAAGACACATGGGAAGAGAGAGCTCTGTCATTTTAGATCCTGGGGTCCCAGGAGAGATGAGCCATTTGCCTGATAGCTTGCAGCTGATATAAAAAGCCCAGAGAGACACAAGCCCTTTAACAAGAAATTAAGGAAGCCCAAGAAAGTGAGACCAGGCAGAGATCAGCAACCACCTTACTTCAACACGTGGCAACTGACTTTGGTGAGAAAGAAATCTTGAGTTGGACTCTTTAATGCCTTATAACTGTAAGCTTTTACCAAAAATAAATACCCTTTATAAAAGCCAACAGATTTCTGATACTTTGGATCAGGATCTCTTTAGCAGACTAATACAGATGGGAACTGACAAAAGAAAGAATCAGAGAACTTGAAAAGACAATTGAACTCATTCAGTCTAAGGATCAGAAGGAAGAAAGCATGAAGAAAAGTGAACAGAGCCTGAGGAACCTGTGGAACATCATCAGATATACATATATAATTTGTGTGAATCACAGAGGGAGAAGAAAGAGAGAAAGGAGCAGAGAAAGTATTCAAAGAAATAATGGTTGAAAATTTCCCTAATAATTAAAGATTTGAATATACACAACTCAGATGCTCAACGAACTCCAAACTGGATGAACTCAAATAGACCCACACTGTGGTATATTTTAATCGAACTGTCAAATGCTAAAGATAAAGAGAGAATTCTGAATGCCACAAGAAAGAAAGACTGTGCCACATACAAGGGAGCCTTAATTAGATTAAGTGCCAGTTTCTCATTGCAAACCATGGAGACAAGAAGGCAGTGGGTTGCCTTATTTAAAGGGCTGAAAACAAAACAAAAAAATTGCCAGCCAGTGATTCCTTTTCCAGCAAAATTCTCTTTCAAAAATGAGGGAAGGATTAAGACATTCCCAGGTAAACAAAAGCTGAGGTACTTCATACCACTAGCTTGTCCTTACAAGAGATGCTGATGACAGTTCTACAGGTTGAAAGTAAAGAGTAATAGACAATAGGTTGAAGCCTCATGAAGAAATAAAGATCTCTGGTTAGAGTAATGACATGCGTAAATATAAATGCTTTTACTATTGTATTTTTGGTTTATAGCTCCACTTTTTCTTCCTACGGGCTCCAAAAGGCAAATGCATAAAATGAAACGATAAATCAGTGGATTTCATCTCATAATATATAAACATGTAATTTGTGAAAAGAACTACATAAATGTGGGGTAACAGAAGGATACTAGAATATAGTTTGTGTATATTTTGAAGAAAGTTGGTATAAAAGCAAAAGGGATTGCTACAGATATAGTATGTTAAATGTAAGCCCCATAGTAATTACAAAGAAAATATTGGAGAATATGGAAGTTCATAGAAGCAGAAAATAGAGTACAGATCGCTGACAGCGGAGGGCAAAGAAAATGGGAGTTAATATGTAATGAGTATAAGGTTATTGTTTAGGAAGATGGGAAAGTTTTAGTAATGGAACGTGGTGAGGATACTGAAAAAAATAAATAAATGAAGGTGATTAATCCCATTGAATAGTATGCTTAGGAATGGTTGCAGTGGGAAAATATATGTAGTATTTATGTTCCCAGAATTAAGAAAAAAAATTAAAGTAACTAAAGGAATGATGCAATGCATGACACTAGACATATGAAAAATTTGCAATATAGACTGTCAGCTTTATATCAATGTTAAATTTTTTAAACTTGATAACTGCACTTAAGGTGATTACATAAGTGAATATCTGTGTTCTTATGAAAGGTACATGAAAGTATTAAGTGTTCAAGGAGCATGATGTATACAACCTACACTGAAGTGTTCAGAAAATGGGTAATAGGAAATGGATGATAAATATATATATAGACAAACATCTCCCATAGTGTGGCCCACCAACCTCAATGAACTTACACCTCCTGGAGCCTTGCCACCAACCATAGACCACAGTTCACACTGTAGACCACACTCTCTCCCACTCAGTTCTGAGTGGTGTGTGCTGATTTAAAATGGCCTACATCCATTGCCACAACAGTACTCAGGACAACCTCCAACTCCCAAAGAAACCCCTGTATTTCAACTGCTCATCCCCTCCCTACCCAAAAAACTGTCAAGTGGCCACTGGCTCCACCTCATTGTTATAATTGGGCCACACTATGGGAGATGTTTGTGTTGGATGTGGTGGGAGGTGTGGGAGGTGGGCAACATGGGAATCCGAGTGGGTTCCGTATAATATTTTAGGTAATCTAAGCACCTCTTAAAATATATGTATATATATATATATAAAAAATAACATTTTTGTAAGCAAATACACATATATGCATATATATTTATATATCATTTTACAAATGTTTGTATGTATTGTGAGAATTTTGATTTTTACCCATAATAAAAAAAAAAAAAAAAAATATATATATATATATATATATATATATATATATATATATATAGAAAGAACGATATGGCAAATGTGGCAAAATGGTAAAATTGGTGGATCTGGGTATCTGGTGGTTTTGGGTTATGTTGATATTCTCTACATGGGATTTGTTTTATTTTTGTAACTCTCCAATAAGTTAGAAATTATTCTGAGATCCAGTGTGCTTATTATTCTTAATATTTTAGATACCACCACTGAGCACACACTACATCCATCTACATTGCAGGGCCTGAGAGCACAATGTAAATATTGATAAGATATGGTCACTGACCTTAAGAAAGATGCAATTAAAAATAAAGAACAATAGAGCAAATAAGGAAAACTTAAAGAAAAATGATGATTGTGGGTGGATGACAAAAATCATCCCAGAATAAGGAGAGGCAATGGAAACCTGGCAACTATCTATCCCACACTGTCCTTTTACAGAAGAAACTGTAAATTTCTGGCAGATTAAAGAAAGATCTATAGAAGTATCCTATGACGCATGATAGGCATAATATAAGAAAAGTGTTTTTCATGGAAGTGCTTGGCTGCCAGTTTTCAGGCTCGGCATTTGGAAACAAATTATAAAAAAATGTTTTTGTAATTTGCTTTCAGTAGTTTCCCCCTTGGGATCAAGAGGAAATTTATATAATTAATTAATGTCTTATTTTAGCTGCCTGTTTTAGCATTTTAACTTTAAAAAAATATAATTCTGAGTGTGTGTGCATATTTTTTCTGTTGATGTTGAGCATTTTTCTTGATGAATAGATCATATTAGTTTAAATGAATCATAATTATATTCAGGTTTCCATAGACTTTCTCTCATGCACATCTCCAGATTGCAATTTCATGAAGATAACACTTTACTTTAATGGTCCAGACGCTATGGAATAGTATTTGTCCCATGCAGCAAGCAGAGAAAGATACTCTGATAGTGCAAATGTATTTTGCATTACAATACCACCAAAGAAAGGAAAGGAACATTTTTTTTTAAATGTCCATGAACACCTAGAAGGATCACATGACATCCTTGAATACTAAATGAAGTCATTAAGAACCGTAATATCTTAACAAATAGCAAATGATTCTACAATGAGAAGGCCTAAGCTTTGTTTTGATTACCTGTGAATTGTATGCCATAGAGAAAATTTTGCTGTTCACAAAGTAGATTTGAGTATTCTATACCATGAGTTTGTAACTACAAAACCAACATTTTTTTTTTCCCACCTCATTGTTATAATTTCTTGCATTGCTAGAATCACCATATGTGAACAAGAGAATACCATCAAGTCCACTCTAGTCCATAGTTCTTCCCCCAATCCTGAGGGTACTGGGATGGTGATGTCCACTCCAACTCCAAGTGAGAGAGGGCTTATATCCCATAGATATGGTGGGTGGGATGATCCTGCCTGCAGATGCAGGCCCTCTCCATTCCCTGGGATGGCCATTTCCCATCGTTGACTCCTCACCAGGTGACTTGGATGAGTCCATTGAGCTGTAGGGTAGGAGTTGCAGCTCCACCTAGATTTCATGCACACCTGGCACATAGGTAGGCGGGAGGCTCCAGTCTCTGGAAGTATACCTAAGAAACTCCAGCATCACATGTAGGTTTGAATAGAAGGGACTGGTGAACCATGTGCAGGGAAGACTTATTTGAGTCTAATTCTGTCACTCTCAGGAGCACAGATTCCAAAATAGAACCCACTGATAACGCATCAGTCTCTGGGGCTATCCCCCCTTATATAGGACCAGGGTGTCTCCGGAGCTCTCAGGAACCCCACTGAGTGGGGTGATAGGCACTTAGATGTTCTATGAGCTCCTACTGAGGTGTGCGTAAGAGTTACCTCTGGGATGACCTCCC
>JAKSZT010053764.1:27568564-27618194 GCA_026826555.1 Tolypeutes matacus | reverse complement strand
AGTTTTCTGAGGAACCGCCAAACTGTCCTCCACAGTGGCTGGACCATACCGCAGTCCCACCAGCAGTGGATGAGTGTTCCTATTCCTCCACATCCTCTCCAACATTTAGTGTCTCCTGTTTTTTTAATAGCTGCCATTCTGATGGGTGTAAGATGGTATCTCATTGTAGTTTTGATTTGCATTTGATTTGAGTATTCTATACCATGAGTTTGTAACTACAAAACCAACATTTTTATACACATTTGATTCCTACCTTAGGAAGCAAAATGCAATTATATAGCAAAATTTAGCAGAATGAACATATCCCAATACTTCTTTAGCTACTTCAAAAGTGCAATAGAATTTTATATTGCCCAATAACTTCGATCTGTCAACCATGTGTACTGCTGTTTTATTTTAAATAACATTCCTTCTCCCATTTTGTCTCTTGTTAGGTTAAAAAGAATTTGATTGAAAACCAATGAAGTGACTATTTGATGAGCTGAGAAAATGCAAGATAGGATAGTAACTGAAGAGTTGGGGAATTGTATAAATGATGAAAAAAAGTAAGCATAAAACTTTTGCTAAGGTAGCAGGGAACCTATAGAGCCTTAAGTATGGAGGCCAGTAAGAAAGGAATATGTGAATTGAGTTTCAAAGAGTAAACTGTACTTACCAGAGGAAGATAGAGAGGCACCATAACTGCCTCAGCTTGTTAATCCTTAGTCATCAAATCATTCAATAATGGACTTAAAATAGTTGGAAAAATAGAAAGCAGTAACTTTCTGTAGGCTAATTCTGTGATTATTAACAAATTCTGGTCTCTAGTTGGAATTAGATTAATTCAATGAGTAAGAAATTCCCCTAAAAAGCATATTATGGCCAACCCTGGGCTTTAAACTTATTGAGGTCTTTACTTTGTTCTTAATACTTTTCCTTATTCGTTGTTGTTTCAAAATGGTATAAGGATTTGGTTTCCAGGTTTTCTCCCTGTTATCAAGATGCTGACTGGAAAGATTAAATGAGGTAATATACAGGAATTCAGTACAATGTATATAAAAGCTACTGAACACTCACACAAACAGTGACTTATATCATATTGAATATAACCAAACTACTCTAATTAAATTTGTATCCTGGAATAACAGAAGTATAATGAAGCCATATGAGCAGTAGGTGGTATTTTAGGGTAATCTGATGTAACATCATTTCTTTGGGCCCTCTGCATCTTTGAATTTTCACAAAATTATATCCCAATAAAGGTAATCACCAAGTCCTGAGAAAGCCAAGAAATCCTACCACAAAGTTATCATCAGGGACAGATTTCAGCAGCAGCACCCACTGAATTAATTCTAGAAACCAGGGAGACATAAAATGATGCCAAATAGATCAGGGAATATAAATATGCAAAGGAGAATATATATTTATATATATGCACACACACACACACACACATATATATGTATATATATATGGAGGGCAAAGCTTTTCCAATATTGCCAAGAGATTGCATGGACTTCTGCCTCCAAAATACCCTTTTTAAATTTTCAAATTTCTTAGGAGCAGAGTAAGGGATAATTTTTTTGAAAGGGTGAGATTTTGCTCAGTAACTGAGATTCAGTTAACCAAGCAGAATATATTTAAAACTTTAATTAGTAAATTTGCCACCCTGCACCCAACCAGCAATCTGTCAGATACACATTGAACCAGGCCTTGTAAAAAAAAAAAATTAAATTATAGACAATGCAATTTCATTATTTTTGCAAATCTAAGTAATCATATGAGGTGTTTTTGTTTTTCTTTTGTTTAACCCAGGTACATGTACAAAACAGCGAAAGAATTACCAATAAAGTTTTAGTATTTAAAAATCAGTTTTTGTGCAGAGATGGTGACCATTCATAGAGTTAACATAAACACAGGTCAAAGTCTGCTGGAATCTCTTATTATGTGACCATTAGGATATTAAAAAAAAAACATCTAAGTTGAGTTTTCTCTAGATTCCGTTTTCTGGTTGCAAACTCAATAGATACTACCTTCTTCTTCCATGTTAATTGCAGGAAAAATAAATTTCAAATGAGTACAGTAATGTGTTCAGGTAAGGCAGACCACTACCACAATATGGTTGGTCAACACTAATTAAAATCATCTTGTTTCCTTTTGGCAAGGATTAGTTTAAGGATGAGCATGGGCATGTAATCCTATTTGGGGCAATGAGATTTAAGAGAAACTCCATGGTGGGGAAGAGGGCTTCTGGGGAAATATTTGCACAGTGAAAGAGCCCTTTTACTTTCCTTTCCTTTTATTTGTGGAATGGTTGTGTGATAATGGTAGTTGAAGAACTGAGGATGTCTGTGCAGGAAATGCAAGCGCCCATTATCATTACAATCACTGAATTAATTCTAGAGACACAGACCCTTAACTGCTGTTTACATAATAAATTAATGCCCCTTTGTTTATGCCATATTTGGTTGATTAATATGTTATTTGCAGGGAGAATAATTAATGAGTTTTCAGCCTAGTCTCATTCTAGAGACATCTAATTCTAGAGAAATCTCATAATTTTACCTCTAAGAATTATTGGTCATCATGATTAGTAGCAATGCTTCAATTGTGTCATCAATTGTAACAAATGTACCACACTAATGAAGGATGTTGTGAATGCTGGAAAGTGGGGAAGGGTATATGGGAATCACCAATATTTTTGATGAAACATTTATGTAATCTAAAGCTTCTTTAAAAATTAAAAAAAAAAGTTTAAAAATGAATTATTGGTCATGGCATATCAACCAATGATAAGAGTGTTAAGAGATACCAGATTTTAGTTATTGAAGGAAAAAGACAAATGATTACATTATTAAATTACATTATTAAATTAATTTATAAACAAACAAGCCAAACAAAGCAAAACAAAAATGAAGTTGTCTCACACCAATTCAATTGTATTAGTTAGATATTGAAATCTATTTCAGCATTAAAATATCATAGAGTTCTTGTTTTCTCAATTTGGCTGGAATAATATATATTAGAATTGTGACTTTTTTAATGTTCTTTTTACCAAAATTTTTTTTTAAAAAGCAAATTTAGTTAAAATGGAGACAACCCTCTCTGAGAAATTACATTAATATTTGCACATATCAATGCATGAAATGAGAACACTGACAATGAATAATAAACACATGTGAGTATTTACTCAGAATAAACCTGTGAAAGTGTTGATAGTTTTACTTTAAAATGGTGTTTTAAGGTCTTTATTCAAAAAGGTAAAGGATAGCAGAATCATTCATCCTGTTGACTTAGGGACAAAGTGAAAATCAAGGTCATTTTTCAGCTTGTGTTAACTAGCATGTCAATTACTCTTTTGCTTTGACACAAAGCAGTCATAGAGAGTTAATGCAGTTTGGGTTCATGGGCACCCACACTGAAATAGCCTCAAGATATATTCAGGCTGCTGTCTGGAAAGCAGTCTCTCTTTACTCTGTTTGCTGTCAATATAAGCCTTGAGGGATTTTGAATTAAAAAATTATATAGTTAAATTTAAATCACTCTCAACTGCATTTAATTATACTAATAATGCATTCTTTAAATGTCTGGAAATCTAAAGACACATTTTTGTTTCTCCAAAAGTTAGGATTCTTTTCATAAATAAATAATGTCCTGGGTTCTTGTTTGCAGGCACTAACAATCTTTTTTTTTTTTTTTTTTTTTTTTAGGTCACAGGATTAGAGTAATATCTAGCATCTATTCCACATTTATTATGCGTGAGTTTCTGTTCTAAAAGCTTTCTACATGTATATTAGTTCATTTACTCTTCACAATTATGTTAGGATGTAGTCAAAATTAAAATCTTCGCTTCTCACATGAGCATAGCAAATAATAGAGAGGTTATGGTAACTTGCCCAAGCCACAGAGCTGTTAAGTGGTGGAATTGGGCTGTGCAGCTTGTTTGAAGCTGGAGCCCAGGTTGTCCCACTGCACCACACTGCATCCTCATTTCCCTAGAAACAAACAAAAAAACATTCAGAGACACTAATTAATGAACTTTAGTTGGTAGTGTAAAGAAGACCAACCCAAAGCTGGTTTTGGGAAATACATGTTACATTTAGGATCCTGCAACAATTTGCATGTTTTTCTCTTTCTTTTTTTCCAGAGGAAAGGTCATTTGTAAATTCTTCCTCTCAGCATGGTTTCTTGTTTCAGTTCACAGGGCACTGTGTACCACAAAGATAAAAAGTCAACTCTAAATTTTCAATTATTTCATTTAAATAGATCTGTTTTGGATTCTAGTAGAATCCCTGCCTAGGAATGAATTATATGGTGCTTTTTTTTTTTTTTTTTTTTTTAGAGAGAGAGCTTATATTGGCATGGTGTTTCTTGTTTACTTTTTTCCCAAGATTTTCACAGTAGGAAATGTCAGGAAAAAGAATGCTTTTGTCCTACTCCTCACTTCCATTCAAAACTTTTGGCACGTAATAGCACCAGAAAAGCTGAGAAATTTTGAAATAAAATTACCATTAAGATGAATCATAGTAGGTGAAATCACAGGTTCACTAGCTGCTACACCTAGGTAAAATGGCTTAATGTCTCTGTGCCTCAGTTTCCTTCTCTGTAAAATGAGAACAACAATGATACCTGCCCCTAAGTTTTCTTGGGAAGATTAATGGGCCAATCCATATAGAGTATTTTGGCACTTAGTAAGATCTCTATTATTTTCATTTTTATCAACACATAAATATCATCATATCAAGTTTGTTTCCTTCATTTTAGTTCATATTATCCACTCTTCTTCCAGACGAATCAGAAAGTAGTCTCAAATAATTATTGTATTCAGCTTCTTTACCATAAAGGAGTGATTTGATACCAAAACTTCAATTATTTTTTTTAAACTTAAAACATTATATAATACACATTAATAAAATCTTTAACATTGAGGCAGTTAATTTATAGGATGCCCTCAGCTTTGAATTTAGGAATTAAATCTGTCCTGCAGATTGGTTATTGATTTTAAAAAATGCAGATTTAGGACAATTCATGTGGCTCCTTTCACACTTAACACTAATGTGGCATCCCTAGAAGCAAAACATATTTCCAGGAAACTACCATTATCTGAGAGGTTCAAACTCTTAATAACAGTTGTCATATTAATTAATTCAACCCTCAGCTCTTTCTTTTACCTCCTGGCATACAAATCTCAAGGCATTAGTTTGTCTCTGTATTGTCAGTCCTGCCCAAGCATCCTGTGTTTAACAATCAAAGCTCTGGCATCATCTGGTTATTTTACGTTAGGACCATATCAAACCAATGAACTGTTGTTGGAATTGTGGGTTTTCTTAGACACCAACCTATGATATACTACTTGCTTTTTATATAAATGTGTTATAACAAGTGCTTTCTGATGTTTCAGAGCCGAATTATTTATTTTCTTACATGTCAAATTAGAGTAAATAATTCTATTAATATTGTGAGTTTAATAGTTGCAAATCAAGTTCTGGATTTCTTTGGCATTTGATGCACAAAAATGAGAGAAACGCAGTTTGGCAGATTAATCATGAATTATATTTCAGTGAGTGATAACATCATTCATCCAGGTTACCAAAATCAGAAGAAAAAAGGAGAGGTCACATTGACATATAATTTTTCCTCACTATTTATAATTACGCCACCAAGAAGTTCTAACAATTTTGCACCTAATTACCTCCACAATTTCAACTTTTCATCTGTATTAGCACCACCTTATTCTATACCATCATCTTCTCACACCTGGACTCTTGCAAAAGTCTCCTGAAAGTCTCCCCAAACTCACTGCTCTCCCTTCCAATCAGGTTTCCACAGGGGAGCCTACAGAACGTGGTTATTTATAGCCCTTGCTCCTCCATTCAGTTCATCCAGACCTGATGCCCATCCTCCCCTTGTCCCTTCTTAAAACCCTCCAATGGTTCCTGAAAACCTGCCTCAAGCCTTCATTTCCCATTTCCCTTGCTTTCTTTACTCCAAATAAATTGCCCTTTCAGGACCTAATATTCTTATAATGCCTACTACCATAGGGCAAATCTTGTGCAAACTGTACCTTCTGCCAGAAACACATTCTTACCCCTCTCTCTGCCTCATGAACTCGTAAGGACCTTCAGATCTAGGTTCAATCATCACTCCCTCAAGGATCTGTTCCCTGGTCAACCATGATGAGGTCAAATCCATTGTCAAGAGCTCTCACAGAACCACAATATTCCACATTGAAGTGTTTAACATAGTTACACTTTTTCACTAAAAAATGTGATGATTCGATTAACTTCATCTTCCATTAGACTGTTAATTCTATGAGGGTCAGAACCAGGGTATTATTTTTGCTTTTTTTTCACCTCTCTCCCATGGTTCCTTGCACAGCACCTGATATATAGTACCAATTCAACAAATATGTGTGGTGGTGTTTTTTTTTTTAATTGAATGAATGAATAAGAAAAAATAAAATTCCTTTTTTTAACTCCTTTATACATCTCAGGTTAGAAGCATTAGAGTAAGAATTTTAATTTATCCTCTTCCTTAGTCTTGAAAAATTGTAAAAATGCTTTCTTCATATGGCCCCCACTTCCCATTCAGGGTGGGGTTTATGCTTTGTTTATTTTTGTGTCCATAGCTTATGTAGTAGGCATTGAAGATGCATTAGGTTGTATGACTGTTGTATGAACTTAATAATTTTTAAGGACAGCACTAAAATATAATTTATATTCTTTCCTGTCAGTGTATTTGCAGCACATCGTTAATTCTTCTGCTGTGAGGGCTATCTATCTCTAAGAGATATCCTGAGCATTCCCTTCAAAGATCCAGGAGCTGTTAGCTTAATCCCTAGGAAGGTAGCCACATAAAACAAAGGCTCAAGTCCAAGTTGGTGATGGCTCTAATTGGACCATGTAATCAATCAATTACATAACTGCTAAGTCAGACCATGTTTCAAAATCTGTAATGGCAATGAATAGTGCAGTTAAAATGGCAATTGACATTGAAACTGTTATTTGTTACAGGCAGAAATTATATCAAAATGATTTGAAACATCTTTTAAAAAGTATTCTTGCTTTACAAGTATTTCAAAGTTGAAATTTTCAAATAGCATAGTAATAAGTGAAAGGTAAAGGAATAAGAGAGGAGGTAGGGTAATGCTGGTTTATCCTGCAAACAACAGTCACTGGTGGATTAAACTGGTGTGGCATGGCCAGCCTTATTTTTGGGAAAGACAGTCTTAGTGCTAGAGTAGAGAAAGGATCAGAAGCAGCTCAGTTTGAAGATGGTAGACGAGCTTGCTTTATTAATTCGAGGAAAGAAATGTTGAGGGACAGAATTAAAGTTTTTGTATTGGGCTGGATGGACTCAAATAATCTTCAAGTAATAAAACTAACAGAACATTGCTTGGGATTGATTGCTTAACTTTCTGCCTTGGGCAGTTGGGTGGATATTGGCACCCTTCACTTAAATGTAGACTTGAGGAGAAGGAGAGACATGTGGTTTTGAAAGTGTTCTGCTCAAGATGCCTATATAGAGAGGGGTAGAGAGACTTCCCTGTGTAGTTCCCCACAACTTATAGTTACACAACTTGCAGCAATGGACACTTTTTTTGTAACCGTTGTTATTTGTTTTCTTCACTATACTGTGAATTCTTTGAGGAACTTCATCCCTTCTACCCCAAATGTATAACACAGTCCCTGGCACCTACTAGGTAGTCAAAGTATTTTTTGAAGGACTAAATGAATGTCACTCTTTGAATGAATGATATGGCATTCAGAAATGATTTTATGAATCTTAAAAAGAGAGGTTAGGGTGGAAATAGTTTGTTCTTGCTTGTTTTTTCAAGTCATCAGCTGATAACTGAGGGGAATTTTTCAGAAATAGAAGTGGAAATAGTTGGATTACAGAAATAAAGAACAGAAAATAAATAAATAGAAACCTCAGGTTATCTTATCTGACAAGATCAGGACCAGTAGTGAGAATGTTAATTGGAAGAGTCAGCTGAAGAGAAAATCATAAATAAGTGCACCATCACTTTAAACTCTGTACCTCCATTACAAAAACATAAATATATATCTATTCTCCCACCTTTTGAAGTAGGGTCAAGGCATTTTCTAATGAATCTTTTTGGTTTTCACCTAAACCATACTTATATAAGCAATGGTCATAATTTCTAATTTTGATTTCTTCAAAATAAAGAGAAAACTTAAAAATATTTGAGAGCAATCTGAGTGGAAAAATCAAAATTTTTCTTATTCTATCTCAAAGTTTCATTTTACAGTTTTTATACTCACAAATTTGAAGGGTTTTTTATTAGCTGTCACTTCTACTATTTTTCCAAAGTAGTGAGATTTTATATAAATATACATTTGCATGTATATATGTAATATGGTAACACATACCATATGCTTGAGGTGATATTTAATTAAATTACATAATTACTAGAACAAATACCACTAACACACAAATTTGGTTGCAAGCACAACTGAAACTTGGTAAGAATGCCTCCTACTAGGTAGGAGCACACATGTACAGGTGCATCAGAAACTTGCTTATTGCTTGCTTGCAGTAAGCTCCTGTTGAACCAAGTACACGGAAAACCTTGGATAATTCAAGTCACTTAAGAAGAGGTCAGTAAAGAGAGCTTCTCTCTATTTAAAATATATATATATATTTTTATTCATCTGAGACAGTGGAAGTGAAATTAAACCACAAGTTTCAGTGGAGGGGAAAGGAAGCCAGTAGCTATAACGAAATGATAAAGAGGAAAAAAAAAAACATTTTTGCACCGTTCCTGGAATCTCCTCAATGCAGACCAGAATATCATACAGAGAATAGAAACTTTTTTAGCCTTCTGTTATGTGTGACTTTAAAAATTAGAAATGGATTGCATGCTTATAACAACAACAACAAAAAATCAATAATACAGAATAGTGTTTTTAAATAATAAAATTCGTCTCTTCTTTCCCCATATATTTCCCAGGGCTTACTAGTGTTTATAATTTCTTATCCTTTCAGAAATGGCTACTTGCACAAGCTTGTATAGAGATCTCCCCATGTGTTTCCATCTGTCTCTAGTCAAACTGAAATTTTTTTGGAGCTGTCTCTATGAAGATAGAAAAATGTTGATAGTTACATAGATCTTCTTTCTAATAGCTATATAAAACTACATCATTAGGATATAACATAGTTCATTTAAGTAGCAATTCATTGATAGGGAATATTTGTTTGTATGGACAGTTCTAGTTTATGTAGGTTGTCTTGGCATTATTGTTAACAGCATCTCCACTCATTGTCAAAATTGTCATGATTCAGATAGTAAACTGTTGGTCACCCCATTAATAAACATTTAATTTGTTTCCAGTTTTTTCCCACAGTACTGAAGTAAACATATATGTTAATTAACTTTTCATAGGTGTGAGGATAAACAACTATAAATGGAACTGCTGGTTTGGAGAATCAGTCCCCTCTTATTTTTAGTAAAATATTACCAAATGACTCCCCAAGAAGTTTGCAGTAATACATACTCCTTCCAAGAGTGAAAGTGTAAACCCCATTGAGAAGCTGAATCAAATACAAATTCATGATCATTTCTTTCATGACTTGGCACTTTCTTACTTTTGTACCTCATCTAATATCACTCTCTCTATTATTTACTTTGCTTTAACCACATTATTAGCAGTAAACCAAGAACATCCCTGCCTCGGGACATTTGTACTTACTGCTCTAGCAACCTGGGACAACCTGCCCATATTCTTACGTGGCTTGCTTCCTCACTTTGTTTAAGCTTCTCCTTTGCAGAGGTCTGCCCTGAACAACTTCTGGGAAAATATTACTCTTTCAAACATTGCCAGTTCTTTGATTCTGATTTATTCCTTATTATTATTATTTATTTATTCCTTTTCATTACTATAATATTTTATTATATGTTTATGTATGTGTTTCCATTCTCCCCTCTAAAATGTTAAATTCTTGAGTCAGAGGCATTTTCTATTTGGTTCCTGCTGTTTCCTCATTGCTGAGAAACATTTTTCTTGGCATATGGAGGAAAACCCATAAATATGTGTTATTAAGTGAATGAATGACAGTATAAGAAAGTGCTTGTTTTCCACAATGGATGTCATAAACTTAATAGGCTTTTGCCAATTTGATAACAATGGTATCTTATAATTTTAATTTGCTTGCCTTTAATCATGAGCAGATTGTGCATTTTGGTGGGTTATTAGCAATTTTAAATTTCTTTTGTTCTGTGACTCTTCTCTGCTTGTCTTTTGTAAGGCAGTCCACTTGAGTTAATGACCAGAATTTAAAGTGAGACTAGTAAGTGTGGTTGTGTGCTTTTCACCACTAGGCTCCATTGCCTTGGTGCAAGCTGCAGTAGGCAGAGTTGGATTTGACCATGGTAGACAAAAGCAATACCAGGAGAGTATGGCAAGTGCATACAAAGGAGTGGCTATAGTGATCAACCTGGAATTTTTTCTAGGCAAGTTGAAATTGAGGGGTTGGGAGCTAAGGGGTTTGAACACAGAAAAGATTGTAAGATCAGTTAATTTTAGGTGTCCGTAGAGTCAAATAATTGTCCTCCTAATAGTTTTCAGAAGTTCTGCTGAAACATGAGGATTTAACTTTATGGACTGGTCATGGGATTTTCAATAGGTTCCAGCAATCTAAAATCCAACTTGGAATTCATTATTTAAATTAAATATGCAAGCACCCAGTGATCTAGCACCAAACTATATATTACAGGAACATTCTTAACACAGTTTGTGGTTGCAGGTAATTGAGAACAACCTGGGAGAGTAGATAGGTAAATCCGTAGGTAAATTACGGTAGATGCACATCATAATGTATATTATGCAGTACTTACATGCAATAGCTTACAGTATTATGTTGTTATATAAGTCTTATCTTTCAGCTCCACATTCATCCTTCTATAATTTGCTCTGTGATGCTGTGGCAGGGCTCTGCTAACTACTTTTTTCCCAGAAAGGCATCTTCCTTTCTTAGGTCCTGCCAATAACAGGCACTGGAAGAAGAAATTATCAGGCAGGATAAAAAGGAAAAGAATTTTTTCTTGTTTTCTCTGATTCTGTGTTCTTGGTTTTCCTTTTGTCAGAGTCACTGTAACAGCAGCAAGTGGACCAGGCTCTGCTCCTTTTAGCATCCTCAGCATCACTGAGCCACTTAGGCAGTGGCTACTAAATCCCTTTTCCTCCACTGTGGAGTCCTTTCCTCTAAGCTCCTAGGTTCTAATAACCACATCTCTTCCCCTTTTTTTTGCCCCAGCACTAAGTTTCATAGCTTCTAGAAAGTTCTTATATATAGGTGTTCCCATTATTTCATTTTATGTGTTTTCAGCTCTTTGAATGTTTTGTAACCAAATCCTTTTATTAAATCCCCTCCACTTGAAATAACTAGTGTGGTATTTACTGAAGTAAATGGATATAAAAACAGTGTTGGTGGAAATAAAAATAAAGAAAGTGAATGCTCAACAAAATATAACTATACAAAACAACTTTACAATCTCTTCCTAAACATTCCATTGGGGCTAATTTTCTGAACCTTGGTCCTAATGATATTTTGTGGCAGATAATTCTTTCTTAGAGGGTGGGGTGGGGGGATGTCCTGAAAATTGTTGGATGCTTAACAACATCCCTGGCCTCTGCCAATAGCATCTTGACCCAGCTGTGACAATCAAAAATGTCTCCAAACTTTGTCAAATACCTCAAGGGTGTCAAAATGGTCCTCATTAGAGAACTACTTATTTAGGGGATGACTCATCTAGTTAGTGAGTTTTGAGAGGAGGTGGCTGCTTCTGCCTTTTCATCTTTGGGATCTCTTTGCTTTCAGAGAGTATGTGCACTGTCCTGTTCTTAATCCTGAAATAAATTTAGTGGTAAAGACATATTCTCTACAGCCTGCGGATTTTCAATGCTTACTATGGGTCAGTATCAGATAGTCCATCATTTGTACATATTTGAGCAACATTCTCCAACTTTCTCTGATATTTTTTTTTCAATCTGACTCTTCTGTCTCCTAATGTTATTGGTTAGCAACTTCAAGCCTCAGCTGATTCATTGGGTTGGGCAACATGAGATAGGAATCATATGTGAAATTGGGGTGCTCCTTCTTAGTCCCCTTTAATGGATTTCTCCTTTGCAATCTAACCTCTTCATAATAGAGACCCCTAGGACTTTTTGATTGGCCCTATTATTTTTTCTGTCTCTATTCATTGCTTGTCTGATCTCATCTAGGTTCATATTTTTAAATACCATCTTTCTGAGGAGTCCCACTATTTCTCCACTGAACTTGTCTTTTTTATCCAGTTGTTTACTCAGAATTTTCACATGGATATTTGATAGGTGTATCAAATGCTACATATCCAAAGATAAGCTTCTGATTTCCACCCAACAAGTCCCTCACCCAACCTGCTCTTTCCACAGTATGTTCTATTATAGTAAATGGCAATGCCAATTTTCCAGTTGCTCAGGCCAAACACATTTGAGTTCTTTTTCTTTCATCCTCCATAGCAATCCATTCACATATCCTCTTCATAGATCTTTAAAACATATCCAGAATTTCACCACTTCTTGCCACCTTCTCTCTAACTTCTTTGGCCCATGCCACAGATTTCTGGCTTGGATTTGCAATAGCTACTGACTTTTCCCACACTTGTCACATTATATTTTGTTTTCCACACCAAAACCAGTGAAGATTCATTTAATATCTATGCCATTCTTCTACTCACATTCTCTAGTAGCTTCCCATTGGATTTTGATTCATAAGTATTGGCCAAAGTCCTTCCTGTGGCCTATAGGCTCTATCTGATCTGCCTCATTGCCACCTATTCAACCCATATTCTACTCTTTCCTTCTTATTTACCCCATTTCAGTAATGCTTCTGCCTCTGATTCCTTGTCATTCTTTTTTCTTTGACTTGAATGAACTCTTCCCAGGTGCCCACAAGTTTCTCTCTCTTACTTCTTATAAGTTTATGCTCAGATGCCACTTCCTCAAAAAAGTCCTTTCTTGAATACTTTAAGTAGTCTTCACCTAATCCTTTATTCTCCTTTTTTCTCCATTGCACTAATCATCATATGATATATTATACATTTATATTTTTACTGGTGTATTTTACTTTTTTCCTACTACAATATAAGTTCCATGAAAGCAGGGTCATTTTTTTTGTTTTTTTTTTGTTTTGTTTTGTTTTCACTGATTGATGCCTGGTGCTATAACAGTGCCTATTGTTGTTCCCCAGCAAATATTTGGTGAATGAGTAAATAAATGTTCTTCTCAAAGGCCTTATTGAAAAACAGAGACTTAATTTGGGATGGGTAATAGAATAGGGATTGGATACTCAGCCTTTGGTAGAGTAGCCTTATCAGATACTTAATAAAATTACTCTTCTGACACTTTTCAGAGCCCTCTAGTAGTAAAATCTAAGTTTTTTAATAGTGGGCCTAAGAGGATACACAAAAACACCATAGTTGTGATGATAACATGAAATTAGCATAAGGTTGCTCCATAAACTGCTGATTTCCAACCCTAGTGGTAATGGTCAAACTCTTGGTTGAACATAGATTTAAAAGTAAAAAGGTAAAAAGAATATCAAGCTGGAGAATTCTGAGATGGGGAGTCATGTTTCCTTGTTTCCCAAGAATTCATGTTACCTTATAGAAACGAGTCTTCTTTGTTGCTCTCTGCCTCCTTACTTATACCTCCCTGTGGGTAAGAAGTAAAATATCTTATTGGGTTCCTCAGACTATTTCCTGCTGCTTTCTCTTTGTGAGCTCAGAATGCCTGATCTCTGACCTGCTCTAGGCTTTATGTTAAGCTTAGAACTAAATGCTCCTTCCTGACAAGGAAAGGACTGGACTTTCATTGTTTGTTTGTTTGCTTTTTGTCACTAGATATGTTTATTTCAGGGATATAGTATTAGCAAATCCATATACTAGTAGTCCTTAAGCCATGTGTTCAGATTAACCATAATCAGTAATACAAGTCATAGTTAAATTTTCATCTGCAATTCAATCTTGCTTTCATTCTCAGTTTAGGCAGACATTGAGCAGCAAGGGGAGGTGTATAATTCATTAACTCCTTTATTATACCTACTTCAAGTTTTGCATAAAAATGGATTAGTAGTTTATATCTTACATGTTGGTTAAGATAATTAATGGTGATATAGTGCCAATTCAAAACATATTTCCTTGAAGGAAATTAGGAATGTCCCCCATCCAGGCTGTGTGTATCACATCTGCCTGAACATATTGTAGCAAATTTACAGTGTCCTGTCCTGACCTTTGAGTCTTTCCAAATCCTCCAAGTTTTCTTGATGCCTGTAAATGGCCATGATATCTAGTTCCTATCATACATTAAAAAAAGTTGAATGAATGGAGTCTAATTCACCCTAAATAAACACAAAAATTACATGCTGTTAGGCTGTATAGGTTACAAATTATCCATAAATATACATACTTTCATGAATAATAAATTCTTCTGAACAATTAAAGGATTTCATTAGAATACACACAGCATTGCAGTCATAGCAGTAATGACCCACTCTACTGCATCAGTAGGTTAAGTAATTCCAATTCTTGGGTTACAATAAAATCTTTAATTTTGAGGGAAAAAAAAAAGGTACAGACAAACCTTTATTTTAAAACAAGTAAGAAGGTAATTTCATGTAATTTTGTTTACATTTCCAGAAGCAAATAATTTCTACTACAAGGAAATAAAGTCAATAGTGGCAACTTTTAAATATAAACACAAGATTAAGAACAGATACTAGCCCTATGACCCAGAAATCACTCTCCTAGGTATTTACCCAAGAAAATAAAAATACATGTGCTTACAAAGACATGTAAGTGAATATTCAGAACAGCTTTATCCTTAAAAGTCAAAACTTGCAAAGAATACAGATATTCATTAATTTGTGAATAAACAATTGTGGTAAGTATATACTATGTGGTACTACTAGACAATAAAAAGCATGGAATGTTGATACCAGCAATAAGACATATGAAACTGAAAAACATTATATTAAGTGAAAGAAGTCAAACATAAAATACTACATTATCATTTCACTTACATGACATTCTATAATAGGTAACACTGTAATGATAAAAAACACACTTGTGATTGCACGGGGGATCAACTGTGAAGAGACAAGAGGGATTATTTTAAGGTTTGGAGTATTCTATAGCTAGATTACAGTGGTGGTTAAATGACAGTATACAACTGCCAAATAACGCGAAATGGTGAATTTATTGTATGTATGGACAGAATATATCACAATAAAAGAACTTTCTGTTTGGAGGTTCAAAGATTGGCTAAAAATTCTTGGACATAAATTGGTATTCCCCACCTTAACTTTGTTGAATTACTTATATTAATAATACTATTTATTTCAACTTATCTTCCTCTGGAGCCATAACTAGACAGCTCATATAACAGGGCCTTAGCTAAGGGATAAATAATAAAGTGAAGGAAGAGTATAATTTAGAATATTCTTACAATTACCCAGTTAGGAATCATAAGGAATCATTAAGAATTAGAATATCATTCAGGACAAGTGTGGCAGTTGGATATTATTTATGAATTCCAAAAGAGATATTGATTATGTTTGTAAACTTGTCTGTTCCTCTGGACTGATACCCTTTGATTGTATTAGATTCAGCTGAGATGTCTGTGATCAAATTGTGTTAAGATTAGGGCTTTGATTCAACCACATCATTAGAATGCAACTCAGCATTGAGTGCTCATCCCCTTGGTGGGCAGATAAGACAGACTCTCACACAGAAGCAGAGACACAGAGAAAGAACACAGAGAGAAGACACATAGAGGAAGTGAGACAGCTTATTAGACATGTCAGAGGCCCTGGGAAGAGAGATGATCCTGATAGTGTACAGATGACCTTGTGAAGAGAACAGAGTAGCTGAGCCTAGAAAGAAACAAACCCCAGGGAGAGAGACAAACCTTATGCCAGCCTATAGCTGAGATCAGAAGAAGCTGGGACCATGGAGCCTTAAGAGGTAGGAAGGAAGGCTGAACCTTCACAAACATTGCCTGCCATCTTCCCTCAACACATGGCAAATGACTTTGGGTAAGAAAGAATCTCTTATGGTACCTAGAGTTGGATTCTTTAGGGCCTTGTGACAGTAAGCTTCTACCCCAAATAAACACCTTTTATAAAAGCCACAGATTTCTGGTACTATGCATCAGCACCACTTTGGCTGACTAATAACAGTAACTCTGATAGTCCAACAGTGAACATAATTAGCAACTATCCATACCAGCATGTATCTTTAAGAAGTGGGCTGCTATTTTATTTATTGTCCATTTTGTAGGTTCAGGAACTCCCTGGCATGGTTTTAACTCGTCTATTTCATTTCTCTCACTCCTCTTTACATCATGTCTTTTGCTTATTGGCTTTTTGTTGATGCTAGGTTACCACAGAGGCTGCTGGCCAGCCTAGAGTTGATCGCTTTTAGGTCAGTCTTCAGGCTTCATCTACTCATCCATTCTGGGAAGTAAATCCATGAGGTAATAACCACAACTTAGATGTATAGAACAATATAGGGATTTAATAAGAAGAGCACCTTGGGTTTGGTTGTCTGAAAGATGAAAACCCATACATTCTCTATCATAGACAGGAACTACCTCTTTAGATCTTCTAAGACAAGACATATTTAACTGGTAATCATAGAAACCAAAAACTATGGGCCATAGTACCTTGATACTAGGAAATACTGCCTGCATGATGTCTCATCAATCTAATAACTGTACTTGGAAAGAAATAAAAATGAAAATGGCAGGCAAATAAATGCATTTGCCATGGATTTTCATATGTTGGCTGATTTCAGAAATATTCACATGACAAAAAAGAAAAGTATAGGAATAAATAAATCTGATTATTGTGTGCTAGATCTAAATCAAAACTGATGTGGTCAACAAGATGAGGAGATATCTTGGGAAATGGGATCACTGTCCTTTCTACTGCAGCTCCATAGATCATGTAAGCTTCAGCTGAATCAGAAGGGGAAATGAGCAAAATATGTTCAGGGAAATTGTAAAGTTTCATGTCAAGTAGTAGTTTTACAGATGTAAAACAATACTGTAATTGCTAGTTATTACCTTCTGTGTATTAAGCCTAAAAACATAGTGATAAAGGAAGTGCTGGGATCCTAACCTCCCTCAGCAGAAACCCACAGCTTTAGGAAAAGAAACTTCCCTCTGTTCCTTTTTCCCCTCCTCTTCCCCTTTCCTCTATGGAATCCACATCATTAGGAAGATAAGCACTCTCCACCTGCCCCTTTGAACTGAAATTTACAACTCTAAACAGATAATGGCTCTCTTCCTCCCTAATAGCCCTGTGTTTTAGGAAGATAAGCTAACCTTGCTCTTTTGCTTTTGTATTTTGCCTGCCTGCTTGCTCAGGAATTTGCCTGCTTAGTGTTCTGCTTAGAGTTCCTATATAAACTTATGAAAACCAAGATGCGGGGCTCAGAATTTGGAGACTGAATTCTCTTCTGGGCCAGCGCATAATAAAAGTTCATTCATCTGTCCCCTCAAGAGTGCTGCTTGGATTTCATTCTGTCTGTCACAACATTTGGTTCCCTGACCAGGAAAGACCTCACTGAGCTGGCCCATTGTGCCTCTGGCTTAGGGCTGATGTACATGGCCAACGGTGATCTTCAAGCAAATGAGGTGGGCACCACCTGTCCTCTTGACAGGACCTCCTTCTGAAGCGGTCCCCACAGGCTGTGTCCCTACACCCCGGCCTGACTCAATGGGGAGGTGGACTGAACAGTGCTAGAAGACTCCAGAAAGGTAAGGCCTCAGGTGCCAAGTTCTCAATCAGGGCCATCTCCAGACAGAAGAGGAGACTGATCACCTCCTGAAATATCGAGCACCGAGATCCCAGAATAGGGCAATCCCTGTGGAAGGGACTGCATAACCTGTGAGTGACTGTGTGAGTGAGTTAGGATGGCAGAGGCTTGCATCTGCTGTACCAGTCTGTGACTCCACTGCGTATGCTATGGAACCTGCATGGGCCCTAACCTGTTTTCCGTGGCTACGTCATACAGCATAATGGCTGACCCAAACTCTGCCCTGGGTGCCTTAGCCAAGACGAGCCGAAGAATTCACGAGAGACGTGGACAGGCAGGCATCAGAGTGGCCTCAAAAGAGGCAACCCCTTCCCTTTTCTGTCTTGTGCCACCAACTCAGGGTGTAGATTTAACACTGTTAATCCTTGTGGGAGGGACTGCATAACTTCTGAGTGACTGTGTGAGTGAGTGAAGGCAGCAGAGGCTTTTGTCTGCCGTAACAGTCTATGACTCCACTACGTATGCTACGGAGCCTGCATGGGCCTGAACCTGGCATAACAGCTCACCTGAACTTTACCCGGGCACCTTAGCTAAGACGAACCGAAGTTCTTGTGAGAGACGCGGACAGGCAGGCATCTGAGTGGCCTTCCACACTTGGAAAAGCCCCAGGCCCTTATTGATCTCATGGAATCCATTTTCCAAACCCATTTTCCTACTTGGGATGATTGCTGCCAACTCCTTCTGACTTTGTTTAATATGGAGAAGAGATGACAGATTCTGATGAAAGCCCAAAAGTGGCTGCAGGAACAGGCCCCTACTGGCATCTTAAACCCAGAAGACTGGGCACAAGAAGTGGCATCAGAAGTCCAACCAAACTGGGACTTCAACACTGATCAGGGATGGGCTGCACTCCGGCAATATTGGGAAGCACTCCTTTGAGGGGTCCAAGAAGGGGCAAAACAGCCCACAAACATGACAAAGATGACTCTAGTTACTCAGAAGCCTGATGAATCTCTGGGAGATTTCTATGACCTGCTTTGCAAGGCCTTCAGAATCTACACCCCTTTTGACCCAGAAGCTCCGAAAAACCAGAGGATGGTGAATGCCACCTTTGTTGCCCAGGCAGCAATGGACATTAAAAGAAAGCTCCAAAAATTAGAAGGGTTCGCAGGGATGGACATCTCTCAACTCCTGGGAGCCGCCAACAAAGTATTCGTCAATTGAGACGAACCACCGAATGAGAAGCCAAGGAGCGAATAAAGCATCAAGCCTCCCTACTGGCAGCAGCATTGGGAAATCCTGACCCCATTAGATGAGAAGGGCCACCTTGAAAAGGAGGGACAAGCACCAGAAGGGTGCCTCTGGCCAGAGACTTATTGCAAAGAAAATGGACACTGGAAAAATGAGTGCCCCCAAAAGACTCAGGCACATCGAGGGAACATTCCTAAAGGGAAATACTGACCTGAGCCCCAAGACCATCTGATTGGGCTGGCAGGGCTCAACCCTGAAGAGGGGTAGCCGGGCTCACTGGAACTTGGCCCCCACGAGCCCATGGTCAAAGTACAAGTTGGGGGCTAGTCAATGACTATCATGGTGGACAATGGCGCTGAACATTCTGTGGTCACAACCCCTGTCACCCCCTTTAGCGGAAAAACCACTAATATCATAGGAGTGACTGGGGACCAGACAAGCCATTGGCCTTTTTACCAGTCAAGAACTTGCCAGCTTGGTGGCCATGAAGTGACTCATGAATTTCTGTACCTGCCTGAATGTCCAGTTCCCCTGCTTGGTAGGAACCTCTTAACCAAACTGGGAGCCCAGATTACCTTCAAACCTGAAGGGCCAGCAAGCTTAAGCCTCGGGACTGGCCTCACTCTCCTCGTCACTGTACCCGGAAGCGAAGAATGGAGACTTCATAAAGAAGAAAGTTCTGGTCAGAATCCAGAAAAACTGCTGGAACTTTCCCCCCAGGTTTGGGTGGAAAAAAACCCACTGGGAATAACACAGAACCATTCACCCATCATCATCTACCTGAAGCCTGGAGCGGGCCTGGACTGGCAGAGGCAGTATCTGATCTCCCGTGAAGCACAATTGGGCATAGTCAAACACATAGATCGCCTGAGGAAAGAAGGAATTCTATTCCAGTGCCAATCACCCTGGAACACTCTATTATTACCAGTAAAAAAGCCAGATGGGACCAGATATCAACCAGTGCAGGATTTACAAGCCATTAATAATGCCACTTTCACCTTACATCAGGTTGTTCCCAACCTGTACACTTTGCTAAGACAGCTGTCGCCTGAAGCCACCTGGTTCACTTGCCTGGCCCTGAAAGACACCTTCTTCTGCCTGCAGCTGCCCCCCCTCCCCCCCCACCCCGAGCCAGCTTCTGCTTGCCTTTCAATGGGAAGATACCAAAACCTGGCAGAAAACTCAGCTAACCTGGACCCGGTTCCTGAAAGGCTTCAAAAACTCCCCTACCCTTTCTGGGGAAGCCTTGGCAGCAGATTTGGCCACCTATCCCTGGGAAGACTGCAGGTGTGCTTTCTTACAATACATAGATGACCTCCTGCTTGCCAGTGAAATGGAAGAGGACTGCTGGAGAGGGACCCAGATTCTCCTACAACTTCTAACACAGACTGGGTACAAAGTGTCTTGGAGAAAGGCCCAGATCTGTAAACAGTAGGTCAAGTACCTGGGGTTCAGCATCACACAAGGACACCGGACACTCAGATGCGAATGAAAGAAAGTGATCTGCACCATTCCTACCCCCACCACAAAAACAAAACTTCGTGAATTCCTCGGGGCTGCAGGGTTCTGCTGCATCTGGATTCCTGGGTTTGCAGCCATGGCCAACCCCCTTTACGAAGTTCTGGTGGATCCAGAAAAAGAGCCTCTTGCCTGGGGAGAAACTCAACAGGGGGCCTTTCAAAACATCAAAAGACAACTAACTCGGCTGAGCCCCTGCCTTGGGGCTCCCGAATGTAACTCAAAACTTGAACCTGTTTATGCATGAAAAGAACAAAGTAGCATTGGGGGTTCTCACACAAACTGTCGGCCCCTGGCAAAGACACATCATTTACCTCTCAAGCAGCTGGATCCTGTGGCTGCAGGGTGGCCACCCTGCCTGAAAGTCCTGGCAGCAACCACAACCCTCTTCAAAGAAGCCGACAAATTAACTCTCGGACAGGCCATTCACGTTATGGTGCCACATGCAGTCACTGCCCTAATGAACTCACACAGGCATCAGTGGATATCAAATCCCGGTCTTGCACATTACCAAGATTTACTCTGTGAAAACCCCAGGGAAACAATAGAAACAGTGCACAGTCTAAACCCTGCCACCTTTTTGCCAGTTGAGGAAGGGGTTCCTGAGCATGACTGTGTTGAAGTGACTGAAGAAGTACGCCAGTCGCCCCAACTTCCAAGACAAACTGCTCCCTTCCCCAGATCAGACACTAGTTACAGATGGGAGCAGTCTTGTTAAAAACGGGGGAAAGGTTGCTGGATATGCAGTCACCATTACCGAATGGGTGGTGGAAGTGGCGTCTCTACCACAGGGATGGTCTGCACAACAGCAGAACTCTCTCTGGGCACTGGTCTGAGCCCTGTAGCTAGCTATCGGGCAAGCAGTAAACATTTACACTGACTCTAAGTACGCATTTCCTACCATTCATATCCACGGGGCAACTTATCAAGAAAGAGATCTCCTAACTGCAAGGGGAAAGGAAAGCAAAAACAAAGAAGAAATCCTCCAACTGATAGAAGCAATCTGGAAACCAGACAAAGTTGCCATCATCTACTGCCGGGGACATCAGAAAGGAGTGTATATGGTCGATCAGGGAAACAGGCTAGCCAAAAAAGCAGATCAGCAAGCGTCTGAAGCAAACCACGGAATACGAGTCCCAGAATTGACACCACAGCCGTCCCTCTTAGGACAAGAGACTAATCAACTAAGCTATACCTGGGAAGAACAGGAGTGGGCTAACAGAGAAGGGGGAAGCCAAACCCGCGAAGGAACTTGGCCGCTCCTGGATAACCAGATTTTTGTCCCAAAAGGAGCCGCTCATGCCCTCATCCAGTGATACCACCAACTCACCCACCTAGGGAAAACTGCGCTAGAAGTCTTGCTCGGGAGATACTACTACAAAGCCTGGCTAACTTCTCTCTGTGCCACCATCAGCAGCCAGTGCCAAGTCTGTGCCAAAAACAACCCTTTTTGCAGGGCCCCGTGCTCTGGCAGGTGTCCAGCACACGGGGAAGGCCCCCTTTGAAGACCTCACAGTAGACTTCACAGAAGTGAAACCAAGTCGAGGGTACAAATATTTGTTGGTGATGATACGCACCTTTTTAGGTTGGGTTGAAGCTTTCCCCACGTGCACCGAAAAGGCAAGAGAAGTGACTAAGGCTTTGCTCAGAGAAATCATTCCATGACACGGGCTGCCACTGTCTACTGGAAGTGACAATGGCCCAGCCTTCATGGCTACTGTAGTCCAAGAGCTAGCAAAAATGTTAGGAATCAAGTGGAAACTCCATACTGCTTACAGGCCCCAGAGTTCAGGGAAAGTTGAATGCATGTATCAAACCCTCAAAGCCACCCTAGCCAAATTCTGCCAGGTCTCCTCTGGGTAGACTTACTTCCCTTGACCCTTCTCCAAGTTAGGTTCACCCCAGGACTCACAGGCTATTCACCCTTTGAAATTTTATTTGGGCAGCCACCTGCAATTATCTGGGCCTTCAAAGGAAATCTCAAACTTCTGGGGGAGGTTAGCCAAGATTCCATTCTCTAGCAGCTGGGGAAAACTCTAGCCCAAAATATATAAAGCTGTCTTGTCCCAGAATCTCATCCCCCTGGGACACCCAGTGCACCCCCACCGGCCAGGGGACCTTGTCTGGGTCAAAGACTGGAAAAAAGAACCCCTTCAGCCTTTCTGGACATACTGTGTTATTTGTAACTCCTACTGCTCTTAAAGTTGCAGGCATCATCCCTTGGATCCATCATTCCAGGGCCAAGAAGGCACATCTCAATAAAGAGCAGGACAGCTGGACAGCCCAACCTGTACCCTGCCACCCCTTGAGAGTGCAAGACGCCCGGGATCCCCGAGCACTGACCTCGTCAAACGCCTGCTGAATGGACCGCTGCTCCTGGTGGATCCTGTGCTTATACGGCCTGCTCACCTTGGTATTTGGAGTTGAACTCACTGCTGTGGCCCCTGAAGACTGGACTGTTGTGAATAGAGCCCTAATTGCAATTGCTTACTGGTGTATAATAGGATGCTTCTGTGCCTTGACTTGCTTATCCTTTTCCTCCTTGCCCCCTCCCTAGGAGCCAATACCCGCACCCAAAATCTATGGCAGCTGCAAGTTAGTCAAAGCTGGGGTAAACAATCCATGCTGAATGCTTCAGTCCCGTTCTTGGCAGGTGCAACTTCAGCCTCTGTAATATTTGACGCGTGCAGGGCAATCCAAGATCACACCCCTTACACCTTGCTATTGCCCCGTACCTCCACGTCCCCATACCTGCCCCCAGGAGAGCATGTAGGGGTGGCAACTATGGGAGATATGACAAATACCTCTGCTGAGACCCCCAAAAGAGCAGAGGATTCTGCTTCCCTTGGAGCTTGCTGGTAGGTGCCACCACTCCCTGGAAGAGGGTCCCACCGACTTCTCCATATCGCCTACAGAAAATCCCCAGCCCAGCAGGGTGTGGCTTAGAAACCTGTAACCCTGTAAAACTCACCTTATTAAATATAACCACTGGATCAGAAAATACCTTTTTAAAGGCCCAAATAGGACTAAAACTAGGAATAGGAATATACGACCCAACGGGGCTGGACCCAGGGGACCACATACTGGTCCAACTGATTCCAGTAACCCAGCCCCCAGAGAAAACCCTGATGAAAAATATCAGTAAAGCTGCCCAGACACTAAAAGCCAAAGTTAGAACAGCCCCCCCACAACGTCCTTTTGAATCAAGTTCAAAATTTCCACCAACTCCTAAATGACTCTCGGCCTGACATAGCTGCATCCTGCTGGCTATGCACTTCCTCCAGTCTAACCATCTTCCCCGTACCTGTCCCATGGAACATAACCCTCCTACCCATGACAGCTCTGCGGCAGGAACCAGGCCCCTCCTAGTCCACATAACTGAACCCCCAGGAAAACTGGCAAACTGTAAAAACATAACTACCAGGTCTCCTTCAACCATTCTCCCTCTTGGAAGGGCCAATTGTGACACCACCTGCCCACTCAATGAGCCTGACCGATGCGCTGCAACAGTAGTGAAAAGTTAAACAGTTTTAGGTGCTAAAGTCTATTGTACATGCCAAAGAGATTGAAAAGCACCACAGAATCCAGCTCAATGTGGATTATCTCTAGTTGTATTTGCACAAATAGGAATCAAAACAGAAACATAAGAGGATAGAGATCCTCTAAGATTGTTTAGTATGAGAAAAAATGCAATATTAAACTTATTTAGGGAATTATAAACTACTAAATTAGATCATTCTAATAAAAACAGCTCTCTTTTATGTATGTTCACTATTGTCAAAATAAATAACAACTTAATGAAAGAGTCTGGATTGTCTCCACAGAACAGGGAGACTTAGGCAGTTTTCTTCTACTGCCATTTGAAGTGATGGACATTAATAGGTCGGGGTCCTCTCTCGCTGACAAATATTGAGCCCAAAGTAAGGTGTCTGTCTATGGTTAAAATGGCCATGTTTGCTCCACAGTTTCTACTTTTCATTGTTAGTTACTTCTCTTCTTTGGCAATCATAGCAAAAGCCTGGAGAAAGTTTTGCTCTTGCTTTTAAACCTCTGTGCATTAGGAAACATTTACATTTATAAGTAAGCAATGTTTACTTTCATTAAGTTCTGCTTCTGCCATTTATGCTCTAACTAGTTTTTTATCACCTCCTTGGAAACTATTCTTTATATTTTGGATATAACAATTACAGATTGCTTTTTAACAAGGTTAGCAAGAGTAATATAAGCTAGCACTTATGGAGTACTGCTTATATGCCCAGCAGTATGATGAGAAGTTTACAAGTATTATCTCATTCCTTTACAGAGATGGGGGAACTAAGGCTTACAGATGGCAGGTAGGTTGTATGTGATCACACAGTTAAGTGAGAGATCTAGGGTATAAACATAAAAAGACAGACTCTAAAACTGTCATTCTTCATAACACACACACTTTTCTAGAAAGGTACAAGCACATTTGATTGGTTATTTTGTTTTAATCTTGTATTTATTGGTAAAAGTTACTATTATTTGTAAGTAATTGTATTTCAGAAAATATTCCAACCACATTTTCTAATCTTTCATAATGATTCTACTTTCAAAAACTGTGGGTTATTTTTTAGGTAAACCAAAATAAATTATTGATGCATCATTCTTTCATTTTTAGTAAGCAGAGCATGAAATATTATTTATTTGTTTGTTTGCCATTTCCAAAAAACATACTGAAAATAATATTATTTATGGAATGGTAGTTGTACATTATTCCTTTCATAACATGCATTTCTTTTCTGTATGTAATAGATTTTCAATAAATATTTGTTAAACACCTATATTTTCTAGTGATTTTAAACTTCTTAATAAAGTTGTCAATAATTATGGCTAAATCATTGTTATTGGAACAATGATTTTATCAAAAGAATGATGCAATTCAGAGAAACTGAACAATCTATATTTTTTGTTATCTTGAAAAGAACACACATTGTTTGATTCAGTTAACATATTTATTACTACCCATCTCTCTAATAGTCTCCCCCACTTTCTCATCTCCCTAACATAAAATATAATTTTTACTCTTTCTAATATTTTCTTATATTATATCTTCATTCCAGTGAAGGTCTCAATGAGGCACAACAATTTGAATTTGTACTTAAAAATGATAAGAGCAACACAATTTCCAGATTATTATTTTTATTATGGTATATTGCGAGATTAAAGAAACAAGGAAGTTAAAATTTATTTATATGTATCAATTCTTTAAACAAAAGTCTATGTATTTAATTCCTTTTTATTTTAAAATAATTCTAACCTGCAGAAAAGGGGATGGAATAGTATAATAAAACTTACCTTTTAACTGGTTATCACTGGTAAAAATCTTGTTACACCTGCTTCCATCTTTCCTTTGCTACACATACACAGACACACACAACATAGAAAGTCACACTTCTGTTTTTGAAACCACAATACAGTAGGCTGAGACATTATAACACTTCACCTGTAAGTACTTCAGCAAGCTTCTTGCAAGGGCATTCTCCAGAAAAACCATATCAACATTGGTTCATTAACACCAACTATAGTTCATACATAAATTGCCTCAATTGTCCCAATTTATTCTTTATACATTGTTGTTGTTGTTGAATTTATTGATATTAATGATTGTCTTAGTTTGCTACAGCTGCTGTGCCAAATATCATACAATGAAGTAATTTCATCGACAATAATTTTTTGGCTTTTGATTTTAGGAACCAGAAGTTCCAAATCAAATTGTCCGCAAAACCAGGACTTCTCTCTGCATCTGTAATGTTCTGGTGATGGCTTGCTACAATCCTTAGGGTTCCTTGACTTGTTTTTCTGCCTCTGTATGGTTTAAGGTATACCTTTTACAACTGGTCACAACTAAATAGGATCTTTGAAGATCCTATTCCCAAATGAGTCCACATCCTGATTCACCTTAACATATTCAAATATGCTCTTTACAAACAGAACCACACTCACTGGATTAAGATTTGAACAAGTCTTTTGTGAGGGACATGATTCAATCCCCAACAATGATGATGATGCTGTTTTTGTTCAGAGAGCAATCAGGATTTACAGAATGCATTTGTCTATTAAAGTGTCTTTATTTGATTTCAACTTGCCCTATCTCTCATCTCTCCCATTTCTTTATGCCATTTAATCATTTAAACATTCTAGTCAAATTGTCTTGCAGATCTTTCTAGAGACTGCGTTCATCTGATAGATTTCTTGGGATAAGATTTAGGTGAAACTGATGAAAAGGAACACCACTTGTATAATGTTGTACCCTCCCACTGCATCACATCAGGAGACACAATTGTGATAGTGACAGCCTAACCTGTCCATTTTAAAAGCATATTTCTGATTCAATCTTTCCCTGACAACCTTTTACCAAATGATTTTAAAATCTATTGTTAATCCTTGTCTGAGTCAATTGTTTTACTTGAGGTAATAAAATAATAAAATATTGGTTTTCTATTTCTATTATTTCCCCAGGTTTTGTTAGCTGATACCCTTCTGTAAAGGGGAGCTTTCTTTTCTTTTACAAATGTTCTGTTCCTCACTTACCTAATTTTATTACTATTATTCATTTGGTATAATCCTTGAAACTTTTTATTTAAATACACTGTGTTATTTATACTATGTTACAATCCATTTTTTAATTTTTGATGCTCATATTATCCCAAACTGGTCAATGGAGCCTTTTAAAAGTGGTTCTTGCTTTCTTTGACACTTTAGTGTTTGAGCATTTCTTGCTTTCCAGCCAAAAAGTTGCTGCATTTCCCTTGTTGTAGACAATTGCCAATTCTCCTTGAAACTTGGCTTCTCTTTTAGCAGAATATAGTATTTTATAAAGAGAGTTAGGTATATACATTGCTTTGGGGCTATCATTACTTCTATGCAATTTCAGTTGAAAGGGAAAATAATGTATGCATGTGTGTGCTTTTTTGTATGCACACATGTAAAATCCAAGTTTATAGTAATTCTTTCAGGTAAAAATCAACATCACTGGGTTCTTTTGTTTGTCTTCATTTTCAAATCTGTATCTGGGTCTTCCTTTTTCCATTGTTTCCCAACAACATCAATATATTTACTTATTTGTCCTATCCCACAATACAACCAAAATAGTTTTGGAATTAAAATACAACACTACTAAGCCTGTTAAGTAGAATTCAATATTTTTTTACATGTTTTGTGTATATATTTATTTTTATCTCTTTCACAAACATGGTAAACAATATATATTCTTTTATATCTTGCTTTATTCACTTAACAAGACAGTCTGAAATTCTCTCCAAGTTAGTTGATATAGTCTTCATCTTTCTTATTCTTTCCTAATACTTCATATTTTGGATTGAATCATGTCTCCTCAAAATACATATTCAATTCCTAACCCCTGGTCCTGTGAATGTGGACTTATTTGTAAATAGGATCTTTGAAGTTATTTGTTAAGATGAGGTTAAACTGAATCAGGGTTGGTCTTAATCCAATACTGAAGTCCTTATAAGCAGAGGAACTTTTAACATGGGCAGTAGGAGATACAGTGGAAGAGATGGCCATGTGACAGAGGCAGAGATTGATTTATGGATTGCTGTCAAGCCACCACCAGAACACTGCAGACTTCAGAGGAAGCAAAGTCCTGCTGACACCTTGATTTTGAACGTCTAGCAGCCAAAATTCTGAGAATAAATCCTATTGTTTAAGCCAACCACTCCGTGGTGATTTGTTACAGCAGCCCTGGCAAACTAAGACACTCCAACCTGTGGATATTCCATGACTGATTCAGCAAGTTTCCAATGAATGAATTTTAAGATTATTTTCAATAATTTGCTATTATGAGCAATGGCATAATAAATTACTGTGCACATATGTTGTTTCACAGTTAGAGAAATTCCTAGAAGTAGGATTGCAGGATTAAGGGCAAATACTTATGTTTTTGTTATATGTCAAATTTCTCTTTATAGGGGTTGAAACCTTTTAAACTCTCAACAGCAATGAATGAAAAAGTTCATTTTCTATGTCTCAATTTTTAAAATTTTTGCCAAACAGGGAGGTGAGAAATGGTATCTCATTCAGGTTTAAATTTGCATTTCTTTCATCATGCATTTAGCATATTTTCATTTCTTTTCAGTTCTATATAATCAAGTCTTTTAAGATCCTTTGCTATTTAAATTTTTAAAAATACCCTAAACACTATTGTGAGAACAATAAAACACTATTTACAAAAATTTTTTTAGAAGTTCCTCTACACAGAGATGATACACTTAAGGAAATGTGTCCCCTAATATGTTGTGAAGTAACTAATATTAATAGCACCCAGGAAAAAAATATTCCAACCATGATAACTGAATCCAAATAATAACATTATTCATTTCAACTCAAAATGATTGTGATTTCTTGCCAGTGACTAATAATATCTCATACAGTATTAAATGTGCCCTTCCATTAAGCCTTTGTCTTTAAAAGCAAGTTTATACTCACCACATCTTCTTTCATTCTCTGCTTTAATTTATTTCAGACTACTTATGATTATTGTGAGCAATTATTTTGAACAATTTCCTGCTAAATCCCCTATGGCAATAATTAAAACTTGAAAGCTCTAAAAGAAAAAAATGTAAAAAGAAATATTTAAAATACATTCAAGAACCCTGCTTTGAGCTCTGGTTTTCTCTACCCCCCAATAAACATCTATGCTAAGTTCCCCCATGGACTCATTTCTTTCTCAAATGATTAAAAAATTCCTATTCCCTTCAGCTTCTTTTGAAAAGAAAGGCATTATTTAAAAATAACTTATTTGTTATTGAGAATGGAAAATGCTGACATTTAGACATTCATGCCACAGAATCATTGTACTGTCCCCATCTTATTTTTCACTTGCTTATAAAGATGAATTTTGATTCTTCCTAATAGCTACTTAATCTTCATCCTATCTCATATTCTAATATGAAATCTTTAGTGATGTGAGACCTGAAGCCACAAGGAATATTTATCATAAAAAATTAAAAGTTATATTAAATATCCAAATGATTCCATTGATTTTCAAAAAGTTTTGCTCTTTATGAAATTGTTTCAGGGTGCAAACCCAGAGTTTAAATATCAATTGCATCAACCATAAACTGAGCAAAACTAAAATACCTTAGTTAAAAATATTTATACCAATCCATTCCCTCCCCTAAAAGCACAGAAAAGTTTTTATTTTAAAGCATAGAAATGAAAAAATCTAATTTAGATAATGGATTTTGAGGAATTAAATGCAGCGAGGTACTTCTGTTAAGCAAGTTTATCCTATAAAACAGGAGAGAGACAATTGGATGAGAGACAAATGGTGAGAAACAAAACAGATGAAAACCTTCCTACAGATCCTGATGCTTTCTGTGCGGCTGCAACAATGAATGTGGACTTTCTCACTACAGGGTTGAAAGGAATGACCATGTTCTTAAAGGGATTGCAAATTGTTTCTATTTTAAAATGAATCTTGTAAAGGATGTGAAGTTATAGATGTATAAAATGTGCATATATTCTTATCCTGTGTCCTAAATATTGAATGCATTTGTTTTAGGATTTAGTGATGGGCAAATAATAGGATTGGATTCTAAGTTTGTGAGTGTATAGTTCTGATGTTTTCAGAAATATATCAATTATTTTTTATTAGAATGTTTTAAAATAATATTTATTTTTAAAATGAAAATGTGACATACTCTCTGTTACAGTTAAAATAATTTTCTTAGCCATATATTACTTTACTGAACATTATCGGATAGCTGAAAATTATTAAATTAAGAAAATAAAATAGACCAGGCTACTACTAGTATCGAATGTGATAAAGGCAATAAATAGTTCCATTTAAGCTACAAAAATATATACTTATAA
This sequence comes from Tolypeutes matacus, assembly GCA_026826555.1. Taxonomy (NCBI): domain Eukaryota; kingdom Metazoa; phylum Chordata; class Mammalia; order Cingulata; family Chlamyphoridae; genus Tolypeutes; species Tolypeutes matacus. The sequence goes on along the minus strand of JAKSZT010053764.1, from coordinate 27,587,767 downwards.
AATGACAGCATCACTATAGTATAATCTCCTTTTTCTATTAAAATCACATTTACTAATATTCATATTAAGTATAATATGTATCTTTCTAGTTTTGAAATTGTTTAAGGTTTTCCTTTGTGCTATCATGCCTTTAAATGGTCAGCTTTCATAAAAATTTAATGAGCATTAGAAAATAAACTTTGTTTTCTATTTTCAGGATATAGATTTCAAAACATGGTGATTAGTATGATTTTAAGAATTCCCCTGTTTAAGTTCATCTTACATTTTATCAATTTGATCTACCTTGGTTTGAGTTGCAGAATAAGTCACTAATTGTTTCTAGGGTCTTCCCACTTCAGTGCCAAGATATAAATAAATTAGAAGTTGACTCTCCATCTTTAAACAGGAAGAAAAACTGGACAAACTGAAAATCAGTTGTTATTTTCTTACTGATCAGAGAACAGAGGTCGTGGGGCAAACTAAAATGCCAGATGTAGAGAGAGAAGCACATCCAGAGAGATTCAGTTCCCAAGATTTGCTTACCTGGAGCAGAAGTTGCAGGCATCCTTAAATTTGTAAGAACATTTAAATGGCATTTTTGATGAACTGCTGGAGGCTGAAATAAGAGAAAATCCAAAAAATCTACCAAAAGAGAGAGAGAGAGAGAGAGAGAGAGAGAGAGATCTCTTGCTATAAGAGAATATAGCAACTTTGAAGATACAAGATTAATATATAAATGTTAAATACATTTCTATATGCTAGCTATGAATAATTGGAATGGAAAGTAAACAAACAAAAAAACATTCAAAATAGCACCAAAAAAAGAATACTTAGGTGTAAATCTAATACATATGTACTGCATCTGCATGCCACAAATTACAAATCCCTGATGAAAGAAATCAGAGTTCTAAACAAACGGAGAGATATTGTGTTCATGAATTGGAATACTCTATATTCTTTTTTTAAATATTTGTTCATTTATTTACTCTTTATCCATTATAATTGGCCCCCACCCCACCCCGCCATTTTGCTGTTTTTGTTTCCATTCACTGGGCAATTCTCTGTGTCTGTTCTCCTCCTGTCTTCACCAGGATTCAATCCTGGGAAACTCCGATGTGGGAGAGAGGCGTTCTACCACCTGTGCCACCTCGGTTCCTGGTTTTTTTTTGGCATATCTCGTCTTGGCTCTTTCCTGCATCTTTTGCCTGTTACATTATCATCTTGCTGCATGGTTTGGAGGGGACTAGCGGCTTACCCACTTGCAGGTCCTGACAGCGCACCCGTGCACCTTCTATATTTTTCTTTATTTTACTGGGAGGTCCCGGGGATGAAACCCAGGTACCTCCAAAAGGGGAACGGACTCCCAACCATTTGAGCCACATCCCCTGTATATTCTTAAGATGTCATTTATTTTCAACTCTATCTATGGATTCAGTGCAATCCAAATCAAAATCCAAGGAAATATTTTTAAAGCTATAGACTGTGTTAGTTTCTTAGGACTGCTGAAAAAAGTACCACAGATACAGTGGCTTAAATTAAGAGAAATTTATCTCTCACAGTTCTGGAGGTTAGAAGTCAGATCACGGTTTCAACAAGGTGATGCTCCTTCTGAGGCTCTAGGGAAGAATCCTTCCTAGCTTCTGGTGGTAGACAGAAATCCTTGTTGTTCCATGGCTTGTCTATAACTCCAGTCTGCCTTCATCTTCACTTGGACTTTTCCCCTGAGTGTTTCTGTGTTCACATGGTGTTCTCCTCTCTTTTACTGTGTCTCTTCTCCTTTTCTTATAAAGACACAGATCTTATTGGATTAAAGTCCATTCTAATTCAGTATGACCTCATCTTGAGATGTTTACATCTGCAAAGACCTGTTTCCACATAATCACATTCACAGGTAAGTGGAGTTAGGACTGCAACATATCTTTTGGGGAGGCAAAATTCAAACCAAACCTGATTTTAAAATTTATATTTACTTTTATTCAAGGTCTTTTTCCAGTTGTGTTGCCAGTTGGCACTTAAAAAAAAAAATTATATTTAAAATCCATGAATCTATAATAGTCAACTCAATTTTGAAAAAGAACAAAGTTGTAGAACTCAAATTTCTCGAGTTCAAGACATTACAATTTCAAAACTGCATTTGATTTCAGGAATCAACTGTAACAAAATTAGAATGGTATTGGCAAAGAAATATACACGTCGATCAAGAAACAGAATAGAGATCCAAGAAATAGACCTATTCAGATATAGTCAACTGATCTTTGACAAAGGTACAAAGGCAATTCAATGAGAAAGTCTTCAACAACTGATTCTGGAACAAATAAAGATCCTTACATTAAAAAAAAAATCCTGGACACAGATCTCACATCTTACATAAAGATGAACTCAAAATTGAACAAAGACATAAATACAAAATGCAAAACCATTAACTGAGTAGAAGAAAACATGAGAGGAGATCTGCATGACATAGGGTTTGAGGATGAATTTGTAGATACAACACCAAAAACATGATCCATGAATGAAAATATTGATAACATCGACTTTATTAGATAAATTTAAAACTTTTTCTCTGCAAATGATATTATTGTGCAAATGAGAAGAATAGTCTCATACGGGGAGAATATATATGCCAAAACACTTATTTGATAAAAGATTTGTATCTAAAATATATAATGAACCCATAAAACTTAATTGGAGAACAAAGAACTCAACTAAAAATTGGTCAAAATTTCTGAGCAGTTAAATTAATAAAGATGATATACATATGTCAAATATACATATAAAAAATGTGCAATATCATTTGTCCTTAGGGAAATGAATATTAAAACAATAAATATACCACTACACACCTACTAGAATGTTAAAATCCAAAGGAACTAATAGTATTAATTGCTGGTAAGGATGTAGAGCAACAGGAACTCTTATTTATTGCTGATGGGACTACAAAATGGTGCAGTCACTCTGGAAGACAGTTTGACGCTCTTTCATAATGTTAGACATAGTCTTACAATATGATTAAGCAATTGTACCTTTAGGTATTTATCTGATTTGAACCCAAACAAATTTCTGCACACAAATCTTTATAGCAGCTCTATTCACAATTTCAAACACTCTTTGCACTTCAGTAAGTGAATGGGTTAAAAAAAGTTTGCATCCATTAAATAGATTACTATTCAGCAATAAACGGACTGAGCTGTCAAGCCAAATGATGACATGGATACATCTTAAATGCATACTGCTTAGTAAAAGGAGCCAGAAAGGCTAGACACTATATTATTCCATTTATATGATACTCTGGATAACTCAAAGGTATAGAGATGGAAACAGATGAGTGTGGTCCAAAGCTTTGGGGAGGGAGAAGATTTGTGCAGGTAAAAAAACATGTTTTTTAGGACACTGAAACTATTCTGTATGATACTCTAAAATGGAATAAATGCTGAAGGAATCTGGAAAATAAGGTGGTCCCAAAGTAATTTGAGAAATGAGTAGAGATGGTAAGACTAAAGAATAAACTGTACAAAGCACTGTACTTTAGTTGGTAAAGCTCTTTCCCACAGCATTATGTTTTAACAGTTCTGAAATTACTGTACTTGTATACTGGGATTGAAGAAATAAGTTAATGGATTGCAGAAGGTAGGATTTAGATTTCTTAATGTTGGGGTGAGAGATTAAAGATGAGCAAGGGGAAAAGTCTAAAATGAACCCATGTGATACTGAATGAAAGTTGGAGGTATCAATATGAATATATTTTTAGCTAAATTAGATACAGATGGAAATAGATATTGATTGATATATGATATATAGATAGAAAGAGTATAGACAATAGACAGTGTAGGGAGTTGAATCATGTCTCCCATAAAAGACTTGTAAATCTTCATCTACATTCTTGTGGGTGTGAACCCTTCAGTAAATAGGACTTTTTGAAGATATTATTATTAGTTAAGATGAATCAAGGTGGGCCTTAATTTGTATAACTGGCAGCCTCATATGAAGAAGAAATTCAAATGCAGTCAGTCAGAAGAATCCAGTAGATACCAGAAGATGGAGAAGCCAGACATCAGTGGAAACAAGAAGAGGAGACAAAGAGAGGGAAAGATCATCATGTGATGGAGGACAGTTATCACTAGAACACTACCTACTCTAGGAGAAAGCATGACCTTGCTGACATCTTGATTTTGGATTTCTAGCCTTCAAAACAGTGAGACAATAAATGCTTGTTTTGTAAGCCAACCAAATCAGTCTGTGGTATTTGTCATTGCAGCCCTGGCAAACTGAGACAAACAGAAAGATACATAGATAAATGCATAATGGATGGATCAATGGACAGATAGATTATACAGGCATAGACATATAGATTTAATTGTACATATATGTGTATATGCGGGTTCATATAAACATATATTTCCATGCTCTGTCTACTGAGAGGACCTAAAAGTAATGATAACCAAATATCAATTTATCAACAGCATACCCAGCACTCAGATCTTGCTTTTTAATATCATTTTCCAATAGAAGGAATCAAGCCTCCTTGGAGAAAAGCCTGCTTTTAGGGCTTCAGGAAGGAGTATACAAGATGAAGCATTGAGCATCTTGTCATGCCAAAAAATAGGGAAGTTCTCAGAAAATAAAACTATAGGAATATGCCAAAGTGACCCAAGAGACAACTGAAAGGTCTCTTAATGGCCAAATCATGAACATTTAAGCAATAAAATAAATAGCACAGTATTGGATTATAACCCAAAGTATAAAATAAATTTTTGTGCCCATGCTGATATAAATAAATGAATTGAATAAATCAATAGGATGAATAGGCAAATCTCCAATGCAGGAGAATTCAAGAAATTTACATAAATGCTGCACCCTCAAGGAGGTGGAGCATAATATCCCACCTATTATGTGTGAGATGTACATATTAACTCCCCTCTAGAGTACATTATGGGTAGTTTAACAGAAAGATTAACAGTGGAGAAACCTGGCAAAGACAACCTCTGCAGGTGGTAAAGACTAAAGTCATCAGTTATAAGTCATGTTAATGACATATACCTTTATGATGATGTGATGAGAATGGCATTTTACCTCTGTGGTCTTCCTCCCCAAAACCATTAATACTGTCTATGATGGTTAATTTCATGTGTCAGCTTGACTAGGTAATGTTGTACGCATGCACACACTGACTTGATTATTACTGTGAGGGTATGTGTAGATGGATTTACATCATTAGTAAATTGTTTACATCAATGGCTGATTGAATTTACAATCAACAAAGGAGATTTCGATCAGCAATAAGGGATTATCCTTTCCCAATCTGTTGGAAATCTTAGAGCCAGAACTGAGGATTTCGGAAGTCAAAAAGAAGAATTTTTGCCTTTTTTCTATCTAGCCAACTTCTCCTGGGGGAATATAACTTCATCTTTATCAAAGATGCTTTATCATCAAACATTGGCTGCTAATAGATATTGGAATTTTGCCACATGGTGAGGCAAGATGGCCTGCCATTCTGTCTCTACTTTCTCTTGAAGCTCAGCTGTTGGCGATCAGCATCTCTCCCTGAGCTTCATCCCCTTTAGCCTCCTGTGCTTCTCTGTCTTTCTGCAGTTGTAGGCAAACCTGGAGTCCTTTCTCACCTGACTATGTCAAAATTGCAGAGCTCCTATTTTTGTGTATCTCTCTCACTGTGTGTTCTCAGTTTATATAAGACTCAGCAAGAAGGTAGAGACCTAACCTGAGTCACCCCTCACTGATGTAGCCCAAGCAAAAGCTCTATCAGGATCTAATCAAGTGATCTAATCAAAGGCCCTTCACCTGAATTTAATGCAATCAAAGGATCCCACACCCACCAGAATAGATTAGTTCAAGAACAGTGTTTTCTGGGATTCACAAAATTCAAAAAGTCACACTGCCCTACAAAATTTGGACTTGCCAATCCCCAAGGTTACATGAGCCAATTTCTCTAATCTCTCTCTCAATCTCTCTCTCTCTCTCTCTCTCTGTGTGTGTGTGTGTGTGTGTATGTATAAAAGCTGCTATTGATTTTGTTTCTCTGGAGAACCCTGACTAAGATATTCTGTAAACATGAGTAAAACATCAGACAAATCCAAATTGAAAGACATTCTGCAAAAGTGTCATGGTCTAAAGGAACCTAAGAAGATAATATAATGTGGTATGCTGGATGAAATCCTGGAAGAGAACAAAGGACATGAGGAAAAAATAAATAAATTTATTTTTTATAATAAAAATAAAGTATGTACTTTAGTTATTAATAATGGTTCATTAATTGTGAAAAATATACCCACAGTGATTTTAACAATAGAGGAACCACGGTGTGAGTCTCTACAATATTCTTGCAATATCTAAAGCTTTTCTAAAATGTCAAAAGTCACTTAAAATTTGTTTCTGTTCTTTCTGTTTCTTGTCACTTTTGCTATGAATTTTACCAGTGTTTTATATGATGCATATCTACTTTTATTGTAGATTACAATCTGTATCATTATGAATTTCCTAATTTGCTTTTGCGCTATTCATGACATTAAATCAAACTTACCTGAATTTCTATTTGTTCTTTATCTGACTTAATCATGAAGAATTTCTTTAAGTGTCAGTGTCCACTAAATATCTTAAGAAAATTGTCTTTTTTAAAACATCTTAATGTAAAAATGTTGCACGAAAGAACTCTTTATGTCTTTTAGTAGAATAATTAGTAGCAATTTACAAGCCACAATTATGCTTAAAATCGCTTTAAAGGATCTTTCACATTAAGAAAAACATGAGAATGTAGAATTACATAAAGGGAATATATGAAGGCATTATGTATCCTTAATAGAGAAGTATTAATTTATTTTTCTATTTGCTAATTGAACTTAAATTTGGGGATCCCAGTCTGTTCTTTTGCCTTACCTTGAGTGTATAGTTCTTAAAATCAGTCACTAAATTTTCTGATTTTTTGTAGTCTAAAATTTTTGTAATTAGGACTTCATCACATCACAGAAATATATATTCTAAATAGTTTTACAATATTGTGACAAAAAAATGCTTGTACCTATTTTTTTGTTTTGGTTCTCAGGGAAAAAATGCACTCATACTCGACCAGTCTCAACATTCTCAAGTTCATAATCATCAAAAGCATGACAGAATTCCATTACTCTTGCTATACTATTAAGAATAGTATACTATTGCTCTACTATTTATACTATAGTTGTAACCATATAGTTAAAGCAAATCAAGATAAGTTATGAAATAATATTAGGATGGCCTTGGAAATCCTAAGCAAGTCTGGTCTACTATAGCCTGTATGGGCATATATAAATATCTTGTCTTGAAATTGGTATCTGGTAGCTTCATATGTATGTGCTTCTTAACTTCTTAACCAAACAATGTAGAGTAGGGCTAATATCTACATATTTTTTAATCCCACATATTACACAATCAACAGTTATATATTCAGTACAAGTATGAAAAAAAAATTTGTTGTAGAGCTGAAACATAATCTTTTTTCTAGAATTCTTTCCTTTGCTTATATGAGAACTACTAACACACATTTTAAAAATGACCAATATGAATTTCTGATAGTTTCTTCTCCCTGTACAAACTGTTTTGATGGATTAACCAGTGAGCCATTAGATGTCCAAAGAGAAGAACTTCCAAAAGACAAGCAGCAACTAAAGGCCTGGGTAATCTACCAGCTAGGAAAGCTGTTCCAAGTAGATATATGTAAATCGTTAGTGTTTGAATGTAATAGGTACAGATGCTTTCATTAAAATACCTTTATAATGATTAATTTTTCTTGTGAAAACTATATGGAAATACATACCTAAGTATTAAATACGTTCCTATCTAACTTCCCTTCCAGAAGCCAGTCTTCACATTACTTCCATGTTGCTCTTCCTCATAAATCTCTCATCATTAATTAACATAAATCATTTGAGGGATGGCTACATGGACAGCAGTGTGTCAGGGTCTAAGGGAAATAAGTGTAATAAGACATAGTTCTTGCCTTTATTAAAATAATTCAATATCCCCAAGTCTACCATTTACTAGGTAACTCTCAGTTCCTTATTTATATAATGATAATAGTGCCTATCTAGATACCTATTCAATCATTCATTCATTCTTGTACTCAAATAATTCTTCACTGTTTTTTGTAGCACTAGGACATGTCAGACATCATTTGCATACTCTGAATATATGACTGACCAAGAGTGGTAAAGTCCTTGACATTGTGAAGCATATATTCTAATGAATGAATCAGACAATACTGAGATAAATGAATAAACATAAAATAAAATTTGTGGTGGAGAGAAATACCAGGAGAAAATTAAAGTCAGGCAAAGGGTTAGATACTAAATATAGATGAGGACTATTTTTGAAAGTGTAATTAAGGATACCACTCTAAACGATACCTAAATGATATGAGCAAGAAAGCAATGATCACCTGTGTTAGAAGCATTTTAGGCAGAACACACAGAAAATGCAGTGGTTCTGAGATAAGAATAAGCTCATTATATTCTTGTTTGAGGAACAGGTGGAAGGTCAGGACAGCAAGAACAGAGTGAATGAGGGGAGAAAGATAGAAGATGAGGCCAAAGTTAAGCCAGATGCCAGCTTCTATAGGGTCTCAAACTCCACAGTTTAGGATTTGTTTCTTAGTCTAAATGTATTGCAAAGTCATTGGAGGGCTTCAAGAAGAAAAGATTTATGATCTGACTTATTTTTAAAAAGATAATTCTTGGAGCTTTCAGCAGGAGTCCTTGTTGGAAATAAATGACACACTCAAATTGTCTAGTTTGTGGAGCACTTAATGAAACCACAGTTTATAAAGATGTAGCAAATCAGCAAACTAGAGGGCATTCAACTACGGCCAATAATGTCCATTGGGACAGAGGAATGGAGTGGTTAGAGAAATGGGGGGAGTGTTCAAGAGCTGTGTAAAAAGCAATGGTGGATAAAAGTTGAGACCTTTAGTTCAGGAATGGTTCAATCTGAAAATAACTCTGCATGGAAAGAGCCTGGGGATTTATTTTCTTTCATTTATCCTCTTTCTTGCTCCTGACTTGCTGGTGCTTCCTGTTGGCCAAACCAAAATTGAAGCCAGAGTATAAGGGAGCCCGATGATACAATCCATTCAAGTCAGTCTCCTGAGACACAGGGTGGGATAGAGAAGGGTGGTGAGTGGGTTTATAAGGGAAAGTAGAAGCTATGCAGCATAGAGTAGGATTAGAAGAAGAGGACACAGTAATGAGATGTTTTCAACTTCCAGGCAAGATAGTTTTGTGGCTTCGATTAAGTAAGAATGCAGGTGTTAAGAAATGATAAGGGATATTGAAGGTTGCCAACAGAACTTGTGGATTGTTTGTAAATATGAAAGAAAGGAATCAAGGATCACTGCTGGTTTTTGGTTTGAACATCTGGGTGGAAGATGTACTGTAGGGTGAGATTGGGAAAGGGAGATAAATGGATCTATTTTGGTGGGAGAATGAAATAGAGGATCTGCTTTGAATATTTTAAGTTTAAATTTTCTATTATTCCCAAATGCAGGTTCTGAACAAACAGTTGGATATCTTAGTTTGCAACTCAGCTAAGAGATTGGAGTTGAATATGTAAATCTTGTAGCCACCAACATATAGATAGTATTTAAACTATATTAGCGAGTATACATGAAGAAGATAAAAAGTCCAAAATATAAGGCTTAGGACATTCCAACAATGAGAAATTGAAAGGAGGAGAAAACTCTAGGAAAAGTAATTGTGAAGGAGCATAGAGTGATATGGGAGGAAAGTAACAAGTAACAGTAAAGACAATGAGAGTGCTTCAAGAGGGAGAAAAGTGATTCTAAGAGGAAACAGAACAGTACCTAAAATATAGTTGGCATGCAAAAAAAAAAAAAAAAAATCACTTTCCTTATTATAAGAGCTCAGAGTTTGGATTCAGAGAAATTAATTTAAATCTCATTTCTGGTCTTTATTACATGCCTGACCTAGGGCTGCCTCACTAATTCTTAATTTCTTTATTAGTGGAAAAGTGGGGTTTGGAGGTGTGAGTTCTCTACTCTTGGACTGTAGTAAAATCCAAATAAGATTAAGAGTGTATATGTGCCAGATGAGTTTTATAAGCAATTTTCCAAAGAGTTCAGTAAAAGTACAACTTCTTTCTGATTTGGGAATTAAGAAAGAATCCATGGTGGAATTTGCCCTTGAGATGAATAATGAATAGGATTTTACTAAGCAGTGGTGAAAAGAAAGAATTTTAGGCATAAGGAAAAACATGAGCAAAGATATTTTGTATATTTTATAAAGATTGGTTATCAATCTGATCTGAACTGGGTTTCTAAAATTAATATAGCTGTAGTGAGTAGGGAGTATTGCGACTGGGAATGGTGAGTGTTTGGATATACAGTTAAGTTGTTGTACATTTTCTTGTTGAGTCATTCATTTGGGAGACAAAAGTGACTTGTAGTACTGAGGAAAATCTACTGGGCACACGAGTGCGTTTTAAATATGCAGCCTCATTTTTCTGAGGCAAGAGAGGATCTTGAGTTCAAGCCTTTTCCAGCTGTTGTTACGGAAGCTCCTCATCGCTTGATGAAACGAGACTGCCTTACGTGCCTACAGTCCTGCATACCTTGGCAGGGATTTCAGAAATAAATTTATGATTTGCTTTGGGTAGGGTAAAACAAGCACCATGTTACTCTGTTAGCATGTGGTAAGAGGAGAGAGAACTCATTTTGAGGAGAGTGGGAATAATGTTGCTAATTGTCCAAAAGCATAAAGGAGAGTCCCTTGTCCATAATATGTGGCTGATGTGGTGTAATAAACTGCTGACTTGAAAAGTAATTTTGCATTGTCACAGATTAGATTTGTGACCCTGAGAAAGTCACTTGTCTTATATGGATTGGCTTACTCAACTATACAATAAAAAAAAAAGAGCTTGGATTAGTGTTCTTATTATAGACTCAAAATGAAAATTGGTATAAATTATTTTTCCAATTCAGTGTTCCCCAGTCTTGACCATAGAACCCTTTCAAAATGTAAAAGCTAGAAGCATTACTGGTATTGTACTGAAAATCCGGTTTGTGAAATGTTGCTCTAGACATTGGATCCAGATGAATCCAAGAAGAGTGTGTGGGCCTTATACACTGAGTTTATATGCTGATTTTATCATTTACCAGGTGATTATCTTGTGGCCTCCTGATTTAATCTTTTTGACATCCTGTTTGCTCATCTATTACATGTTGATTCATATTGTCCTATGCAAGATTGTCTTAAAGATCCTATTTATCTACCAGAAACACCCAGTGCCACGTCTGACACTCACACGATTGCGGAAACAGGCAGTCAATAAAGGGAAGTGTTTTAGTTTCCTATTTGCTAAAACAAAGTAGCATAAAATGGCTTGCTTTAACAACAGGGATTTATTGGTTCACAGTTTCAGAGAATAGTAGATGTGCTTCTTTCTGGGCTCGATATCTTCTGGCTGACCTGCAAACTTTGGGGTTTCTTGGCTTTTCTATCACATGGCAATTCACATGGTGGCATCTTTTCTTTTCTCTTCTAGGTTCTTCTAGCTTTCAGTTTCTGGCTGCTCTTTGTGGCTTTTCTCCTTGTGGTCCCCTCTATAAGGCTCCAATAATATGATTAAGACCCATCCTGATTTACCTGGGCTAAGCGTTAGCTGATGTAACCTCACTAAAATGTCCTATTTACAATGAATTCACACCCACAAGAATGAATTAAGAGTAAGAGTAAGAACATGTTTTTCTGGGGTATATAACCACCACTTCCCGGCTTTGCTAAACTCTGAGTCAAATCAAACAGCCATTACACTTGGGATAGAAATTTTCCAGAGATCTGCAAGTTGGGTGGCATATTGTCATATTGGTGATGTTGGTTTTAACAGAGTTGCAAAGGAGTTCATTCCTTTTTTTTTTTTTTTAATCTGTCATTTTATTGCTACAATTCCACTGAACTGGGGAGCAAGGGGGTTAAAACATCAAGGACTCTGATGTCTTACCAAGGTCATTATTTTCCCTTTTATAGGCAATTTCCAGTTTGTTCTATGGCTTTGGTTAATTTCCAGAGTTCTGAAACTGTTAATTTCAGAATATTTGCCATTATTTTAATTGTTTTTTTGTGGGAGAGCACTGGCCAGCATCTTCACTCCATTATTTCTCAAGTCTATGCCCCATGAATTATTGCTAAACGTTGATTCTCATCTTCTTGGAAATTTTCACATCACTTTTTTATATTTTTGTTTATAGTGGTCAAACTCCACACTTTGTGTTGATTTTGCCTTACTTCTGTAAATTACTGCTTGTAGGTAGTATGGAAACATACAGTGTGTAGCTCACATTCTATCCATTTATTCTGGGACATGACCAGGTTAAAATGGCTTCTAAACTAAAGAGTAATAGAACCAGGATTTTATGTTGTAGAATTATATATAAAATTTTTAAAGTTTTGAATATAGGTAGAATTTTTTTTTACCTTATTGAAGTATATCGCTCATACATAAACATACATAAACAATAATTGTATAGTAATAGTTGTGAACTTACAATACAAACATACATAACATCATACAGGGCTCTCATACGTCACCCTACCACCAATACCTTGCATTGCTGTGAAACATATTTAACTAATGATTAAAGAGTATTCTCAAAGTATTTCTACTAACCAAAGTATTTTTCCTCAACCCACCCTATTATTGTTATTAGTATTTATATCATTTATAAATGAACATATGTAAACAATAAGTGTATAGTAAAAGTTATGAACTTACAAAGTAAATATTCATAACATCATACAGGGATCCCATACATCCATCCTTCACTAACATTTTGCATTGTCGTGAGACATTTATTACAAATTATGAAAGAATATTGTCAAAATCTTACTACTAATTATAGTTGTTATCTTACATTTGGTGTATTTTCCCCCCAATCCACTCTATTATTATTTTTAAAATATATTTAAATATATTTAAAATATATTTTTATGACAGAAGTTGTAAACTTCTGCACATGTGCAGAATTCCCAAATAACACCCCTCTATCAACACACCACACAGTGGTGGAATATTTGTTACAGTTTATGAGATAATATAATCCAATTATTACCAGGTCCATAGTGTACATTTGACACACATTTTCCGTACTCCCCTATTATCAACACAGTACATCTTTGGCATAGATGCAAGGATATTACATTAATACTATTAACCACACTCCATAAGTCACTCCAGTTGTGTTTTTCCCATGCTTTTCCACATTCCCACCACCCTGCAATAGTGATGTACATCTGCTCTAGTTCACAAAGGATACTTTTGCATCTGTACCATGAACCACTATTCTCATCCACTTCTGGGTTTACTGTGCTATTCAGTCCCTAGATTATTCTCTAGCTTTCTGTCAATTGACATTTACTTTCCTAGACTACCATTTTCAGCCACATCCCCATTTATAAGCCAGCTGTTGCTCACTATAATGTTTTACCATCAACTCTGTACATTTCCACACTTTTACAGTAAAGCTAATTAAAACATCTACATACATTAAATATCAGTAGTCCATCTCAGTCCTCTTCTTATCTCCTTTAAGAATCCACCACCTACCACCAGTCTTGAAGATATTTTTCTACATTTTCTTCTAGAAGCTTTATGGTTCTTTCTTTTATATTTAGGTTTTTGATTCATTTTGAGTTAATTTTTGTATAGGGTGTGAGATAGGGGTCCTCTTTCCTTCTTTTGCTATTAATATTCCAATTTTTTCAGGATCATTTGTTGAACAGACTGTTGTGCCCGAGCTAGGTGGGTTTGACAGCCTAGTCAAAAATCACTTGAGGGCGGCAAGATAGCGTTGGTGTAGGAGGGCGCACACTGCAAGCTCCAGAGCAAGGCGGATTGGGGACGGGGTCCTGCCCGGGGGTCTGTGCTGTGCAAGCGAGGAGTGAGAAGCTTGGGACATCTATCTGCGCGGATCGGCGAAATGAACCGAACGGTGCAGATTCGTGAGTTTTGAGGCTGCCGGTGGAGGTTGGCACAGGCGGCTGAGCCCCATGGTTACGGGAAAAAAAAATAAAACGGCCATTTGGAGCCGCGGGCGGGGCAAAAAAGTTTTATTTTCTGGGGAGCTGGCTGCCTGGCGCCCCTTGGACCTTGTGTGAACAGAGCAAACGAGCTAGTCAGCACCCGGTGAACCGGAGGGGGGATTTTGGTTGGGGAACGCAGCTGATTTCACTAGCCACCCAGGGATAAGACCCGGGCCGCTGCGGAGCCAGGCGGAAGGGCCACTTCCCAAAGAAGGGAGGGTTCGGTTGGAAGACAGGGAAGGGTATTTTATATTTTTAGACATCGATCTGGCTGCATGCACCAACCCATAGCTTTGGGGAGCAGATAAGCCGAACTGAAGCAGCACCAGGCTGAGAGCAGATGCCAATCTGCACTCAAACTGATTTACTGAGCAGCCCGGTGACGCTGGAGCTCGGCTCCAGAAGGGGCGGAATCCGCCATCTTTAGCACTCCTCACTGACTAACATCAGAGTTTCAGCTAACCTGGGGAGTCCGGAAAGTGGGACGTGCTTGATTAATTTCCACAGGCCCAGCTAGGGTCCCTTCCGTAATTCCAGAGGAGGAATTACTTTGGGTCCTGCATTTGGCTAAAAAAAAAAAAAAAAAAAAAAAGTGAGGTCACCTCAACAAATGAAAAATAAATTCTTTTTAATTTAGTTTAATAGCTAAAAGCTGCTTCAGGACCTGCATATAGAACCCTGTGGGGAAATTCATTGATAAACACAAGTAGGCAGGAAGGATCCACGTGGACCCTAGGGGAATCATTGACCCCCCTTAGCTCTGTTTGACTGCTTGCCTGTGTGGATCTTTGGTTTCTCTCTGTTACTTTCTGGTCTATTGCTATTATTCCCATTTTCCTCCCCCCTTCCTTTTTCCTTCTATTTTTTTTTTTTTAAATAGGTGCTGCCAGCTGGTCGCTTATTTGCTGGGCTTCTTATTCAGTAATTTCCCACTCGCTGTATATATTGATTCTGTATTACAAACTATCGCTTATCCTTCCTGCATGTTTCTGCCTTCTGTTTTCTGTTGTGGCTCCTAGAGACAACATTTTTTCATAGGCCCACAACTTAAGGGTGTCAATGTCTATCCCATCTATTTTGTTTTCTTCTTCTTTTTTCTTTCTTTTTTTTTTTATTAGTATTACCTTTTTCCTTTCAGACCTTTCTCTACTATTTCTCTCCCTCCTCATAATTCTAGCCTTCTAAATCACTATATATATATATATATATATATATTCCTCCATTTGTGTTCCCAGTCCATTATAGGAACTCCATATTTTTTCCTAGTACTCTACACTGCCTACACAAGTTAAATATTCATCTCATTAAGTCTCATTTTGCCCCTCTTCTAACTTTTATCAATATTTCTATTATCCTTCTGCCTTCCTTACATCTTTTGATTCCTCTGGCCCTAATATTTTGCCTTCAAGGGAACATAGAAAGAAGTAAGGAAATAAAATAAGAAGAAAAACTGTCAAAAAGAAAACTTAACTCACATGCAGAACCAACAGCTAAATAAAATTCTAGAGCATAGAGAAAAGCTAATCAACTGAACAAACCCATCAAGATAATATGATGACCAGAGGGCAACAGAAAAATACAAATGACTCTGAAACTCTGGAAAACATGGACCAGTCCAGTGCACAAAATAAAAACCAGGAAGCAATGCAGTACATCGAACAACTAATCAAAGCTATCCAAACAAATATCATGGACCAACTTAAAGAACTGAAGGAAGAGATTAAGGATATAAAGAAGACACTGGGAGAACATACTGAAGAAATAACTAACACACTTAAAAAGGTAATGGATATGATGGCGAACAAAGACACAAGTCAAGAAATGAAAATGACGCTGGACTCACATGGCAGCAGAATTTAACAGGCAGAGGAAAGAATTAGTGATATGGAAGACAACACAGTTGAAATCAAAGAGATTGTAGAAAAGATAGACAAAAAGATAGAAAAAATCCAGTATGGTCTCAGGGAAATAACCGATAATGCAAGACACACAAACATACGCATTATGGGCATCCCAGAAGGAGAAGAGAAGGGAAAGGGAACAGAAGGAGTGTTGAAGGAAGTTATGGCTGAAAACTTCACAACTCTATTGAGAGAGATGGATGTGCAGATCCAGGAAGCACAGCGCACCCCAAATAGTATAAATCCCAACAGGCCAACTCCAAGACATATACTTGTCAAACTCTCCAATGCTCAAGACAAAGAGAAAATACTCAAGGCAGCAAGAGAAAAGAGAACTATCACATTCAAGGGAAGCACAATAAGATTAAGTGCTGATTTCTCAGCTGAAACCATGGAGGCAAGAAGACAGTGGTATGACATAGTCAAAACACTAAAAGAAAAAAACTTCCAGCCACGAATTCTCTATCCAGCAAAATTGGCATTCAAAAATGATGGAGAGTTCAAAATATTCACAGATAAACAGCAATTAAGAGAGTATGTCAAGAAGAAACCAGCACTTCAAGAAATACTAAAGGAATCTCTACAAATTGAAAGGAAAAAACAAAGGAGAGAGAGTTGGAGGAGAGTTTAAAAACAACTGAAAACTCAAAAAGAGAAACAAAACATCATATGACATACATTAACCCAAAGAAAAAATAACTGAAGTAAGAAATTCATTACGAGTAATAACACTGAATGTTAATGGATTAAATTCACCAATCAAAAGACACAGATTGGCAGAATGGATAAGAAAATATGATCCATCTATATGCTGTCTACAAGAAACCCACCTTTGGCCCAGGGATTCAAGGAGGCTGAAAGTGAATGGCTGGAAAACCATTTTACAAGCTAACAATAGCCAAAAAAGGGCAGGTGTAGCTATTCTAATATCAGACAAAATAGACTTTAATTGCAAAACTATTGTAAGAGACAAAGATGGACACTACATATTAGTAAAAGGAGTAATCTCTTAAGAAGAGAGAACAATCATCAACATTTACGCACCTAATCGAGGTGCCTCAAAATACGTGCGGCAAACTCTGGAAAAACTAAGAGGAGAAATAAATTCCTCTACAATTATAGCAGGGGACTTCAACACACCACTATCATCATTAGACAGAACATCTAGGCAGAGAATCAATAAAGAAACGAAGGCACTCAACAATACATTAGAAGATTTGTACTTAATAGATATATACAGAACACTACACCCAAATACAGCGGGATTTACATTCTTCTCCAGTGCACATGGAACATACTCCAAAATAGACCACATGCTAGGCCCCAAAACAACACTCAATGAATTCAGAAAGATTGAGATCATACAAAGTAATTTCTCTGACCACAACGGAATGAAGTTGGAAATCAATAAGGGCCAGAGAAACAGGTTAGGCACAAGGATATGGAAGTTAAACAACACACTCTTAGACAAACAGTGGGTCAAAGAGGAAATTTCAAAAGAAATCAGTAACTACCTTGAAACTAATGAAAACAACAACACAACATATCAAAACCTATGGGATGCAGCGAAAGCAGTCCTGAGAGGGAAGTTCATAGCCGTAAATTCATATATTAAAAAAGAAGAAAGAGCTAAAATTGAAGACCTAACTGCACACTTGGAGGAATTGGAAAAACAACAACAAACTAAACCTAAAGGAAGTAGAAAACAGGAAATAACAAAGATTAGAGCAGAACTAAATGAAATAGAGAATAAGAAAGCACTGGAAACAATAAACAAAACCAAAAGCTGGTTCTTCGAGAATATCAACAAAATTGACAAACCCTTAGCCAGACTAACAAAGAAAAAGAGAGAACAGATGCAAATACATAAAATAAGGAATGAGCAAGGTGATATCACTACTGACCCCACAGAAATAAAGAGTATCATAAGAGGATACTTTGAAAAATTATATGCCAACAAGAATGACAACTTAGAGGAAATGGACAAGTTTCTGGAAACCCACAAACAGCCGACATTGATGAAAGAAGAAATAGATGAACTCAACAGCCCAATTACAAGTAAAGAGATAGACTCAGTCATTAAAAACCTCCCAACTAAGAATAGTCCAGGACCAGATGGCTTCACAGCTGAATTCTACCAAACATTCCGGAAAGAGCTAACACCAATTCTACTTAAGCTCTTCCAAAAAATAGAAGTAGAAGGAATACTACCTAACTCATTCTATGATGCCAACATTACCCTAATACCAAAACCAAATAAAGATACCATAAGAAAGGAAAATTGCAGACCAATTTCTCTAATGAACCTAGATGCTAAAATCCTTAACAAAATACTTGCTAATCGCATTCAACAACATATCAAAAGGATTATACACCATGACCAAGTAGGTTTCATCCAAGGTATGCAAGGATGGTTCAATATAAGAAAATCAATCAATGTAATACACCACATAAACAAACTGAAAGAAAAAAATCACATGATCATCTCTATAGATGCCGAAAAAGCATTCGACAAAATACAGCACTCTTTCCTCATAAAAACACTACAAAAGATAGGAATAGATGGAAACTTTCTGAAAATGATAAAGGGTATATATGAAAAACCCAAAGCTAACATCATTTTCAACGGTGAAATCCTAAAAGCCTTCCCTCTGAGATCGGGAACAAGACAAGGATGCCCACTATCACCACTCCTATTTAACATTGTCTTAGAAGTACTTGCACGAGCACTGAGACAAGAAAAGGACATAAAAGGCATCCAGATTGGAAAAGAAGAAGTAAAAATTTCATTATTTGCAGATGACATGATCCTATACATAGAAAGCCCTGAGAAATCGACAACAAGTCTTCTAGAACTTATAAAGGAGTTCAGTAATGTTGCAGGCTATAAGATCAACACTCAAAAATCAGTAGCATTTCTATACACCAATAACCAGCAAACTGAGGAGGAAATCAGGAAAAAAATACCATTTACAATAGTAAACAAAAGAATCAAATACCTAGGAATAAATTTAACTAAAGATGTAAAGTACTTATATACAGAAAACTACACAACACTGTTAAAGGAAATCAAAGAAGATTTAAATAAATGGAAAAATATTCCCTGTTCATGGATGGGAAGATTAAACATCATCAAGATGTCTATCCTACCCAAACTAATCTACAGATTTAATGCAATCCCAATAAAAGTCAACACTATATTTTTTAAGGAACTGGAAAAACTAACCACAAAATATATTTGGAGAGGT
>JAKSZT010053764.1:27534915-27563564 GCA_026826555.1 Tolypeutes matacus | reverse complement strand
CCCATCGTTGTCTCCTCACCAGGTGACTTGGATGAGTCCATTGAGCTGTAGGGTAGGAGTTGCAGCTCCACCTAGATTTCATGCACACCTGGCACATAGGTAGGCGGGAGGCTCCAGTCTCTGGAAGTATACCTAAGAAACTCCAGCATCACATGTAGGTTTGAATAGAAGGGACTGGTGAACCATGTGCAGGGAGGACTTATTTGAGTCTAATTCTGTCACTCTCAGGAGCACAGATTCCAAAATAGAACCCACTGATAAGGCATCAGTCTCTGGGGCTATCCCCCCTTATATAAGACCAGGGTGTCTCTGGAGCTCTCAGGAACCCCACTGAGTGGGGTGATAGGCACTTAGATGTTCTATGAGCTCCTACTGAGGTGTGCGTAAGAGTTACCTCTGGGATGACCTCCCGACTCTCTTTGAAGTCTCTTAGCCACTTGAACTCATTTGTCTTTACCGTTTCCCCCTTTTATTCAAGGTCTTTTTCCAGTTGTGTTGCCAGTTGGCACTTGGGAAAAGTTTTCAATTAGCAATAATCTTGTAAATGAGACTTAGCCTGCAGTTGTGGGGTGCCTAAGGGTTGCCACCTGAGAGCCGCCTTGTTGCTCAAATGTGGCCTCTCTCTAAGCCAAACTCAGCATATGATTGCATTACCTTCCCCCCAATGTAGGACATGACTCCCGGGGATGAGCCTACCTGGCAACGAGGGATTAATACCAAGTGCCAATTGGCAGCTTTGTGCAGTGGCAGTATCGTAGCCAATGAGGTTTATCCGAGGCACGATTATTTGCCTTTACTTTCTTTTCACTCTCCAAACTTCTGCCAACAGCTCCCCCTGCCACCTTGGCCCAACCTGAAGAGATGACAAGAGAAGCTCACTGCTACCTGGTAGGCATACACATACACTCACATGCACAAACACACATGTAAGTATACACATGGGAACGATTCTCCTCCTTCTCTCTCCTGGTTCTTCAATTACATATTTGTGGAAGTGAGTTCTGGTGTACAAAAGTGTGAACTTGCATATGTCACTGAGTTTCCTAAGGCTTCAGTTTCTATGGATGTAAACAGGAATAATCATGCCAAACTCATAGAATTTTTGAGAATTTAATGATAAATGTACATATATGTGATTTACCTAGAATAGCTATTGTAGCAGAAACCACATTAGAAACTGTTTGGAATGGATGTGGAGTATCATATCCCAATGAGATGCTTTGTACACCATGGTGCTTACTAATGCAATATGTGATCACTGCTGAATGAGTTCACTCCTCTTTACATTTTCCATATTGGAAACAGTGTGTTCCTATTGTGTGTTGGATAATCTGAGAATGCAGAACTCTAGGCCATACACTGAGAATTTGGAGATAAAGACAGTCACCCTGACTTCCAAGAATTCCGAGGCTATTGAAGGAAGCAAACATGTTTATAGAATCTTACAATTCAAGTAACTAGCGTGCTAAAGAAAGGAAGCAGAACAGTTTTTATCAGAGGGAAAGACACAGGAGAAAGGCTGCTTGTATCTGACTTCTCACCCAAATTGAAGCTATAAGGTTTTGGGGTAAATTACTTGATCACCCTGTGCCTCAGCTTTTTCATCTTTAAAATAAGAATATTAATTGCTCTTAAGTGGCTACTACTATCACTACTAATGATATTGCTATTGTATGTTAATGATGATAATGAGGAAATTGACAAAATGTGGTAAGGGGGAACACATCTATTCTTGAGAAAGGAAATAAAGTCTTAAAGGGAGGACTTAGTAAGCAAACTGATAGTCTAGGTCTAGCAATTCAAGGGAGAAGGACAAGGAAAAGGGTGTGGAGAGGTGAAAGGCAATTCTAGAAACAAGTAGTTTGGTAGAGATGGGAACTAGGGTGAACATACAGGCACATAATATGAGAAGAAGCTGGAGAGATAAGGAGGTACTAGACTATGAAGAATTTTCTGTGCCATCCTAAGAAGTGTGAACTTCATCATGAAGTTGACAGAAAGTTGTGGGGGGACTTTGAGGAAGGCAGAAGCATGGCTAGTCCTACATTTTAGAAATATGTCTTTGGCAAATATGCCACGAACAGATTTTAAAAGAGTGAAACTTCTTAGATTATATGACTTAGGAGTCTGTTGCAAAGCCAGGAGCAACTGAAGAAAGCTAACACTGAAGGGGGTGGACAGCAGAAGGCATATCTATTAGGCAGAGAGAGAAACTGAAAATCCCAGATTTCTGTTTTGCACAACAGGGTGATTTGTGGTTTTATAAAGAAGATCATGGGGTAGGGTTAGGAGTCATTTATTTTAAAGGATGATAAAGGTCAGTTTAGCAGAGTTTGTGGTGACTGAGAGAGTGAGATGTTGGGTACTTTGTGGATTCATATGTGTGGAACTTTAGAGAGGGCCCAAGGTCAAATTAGATAAGGTTGGAACTTTGGTGAACACGTACATTTAAGAGTTAATGTGTGATCTTGAGAAGGAAATGCTATAAATATTAGAGCTAGAACAAGGAAAGCCTTCAAACCTTTCCAGAAAAGGGGGTATAGATGGGAACACTAAATGGGTCAAGATCAGAAATGTATTCCTAAAAGTTGGGAGTATGTCAACACAGAGCTAGAAACTGAGTTTTTTCACTTCTGTGGAAAACATCCCATCTTTGTGAACCTCCATTTGTACCAGGAAAGTGTTTGTGGGTGGTAATTTGCAAAGTTTCTAACTGATGCTAACCTATGTCAATGAAACCAACTCTTTATCTCACAGTTTTAGTCACAATGCAATTCTGTGACAATTATATATTACTTAGGAAAAATACAAAACAAAACTTAAACAATTCATTTGCAGTATACTATCTTGATGTAATTACAATTATTATATCCATTTACAGATAAGGAAACCTAGGCATACCAAGTTTAAGATACATACACAAAATCACATAGTAAGGGGTGAAGCCAGAACTTGAAACCAAGTGTATCGATTCACTATCTCTTCTTTTAACTACTATGCTATACTGCCAGGTTTAAAAAATTATATATATTATTTTTGTTGGTATTATTTAAAATATTATTGCTTTGTTAACAACAGCATAATGGCTAATATAGATATAAAATACTCCAAATATTTTATTGTTTCTTTAAACAATAAGTCATATTCATGTAGTTTTGTACACTTCAGAGAAATGTTTTCATGCAATTTCTGAGATCTGTCATAAATAACCATATTTATATTGATAAAGTGATAGCAAGTAGTGACCCCCAAATTAAATATTTATGGAGAAATATTTATGGCTAATGTATGGGAAGAAAAAAATTGTATATAACAGAAGTTCTGTCATAGATTCTCAGCCTACTAAATGATGGTTTGGGCCCAGGGGATAGACATGTACTCAAACATTGACAATTCAGTCTAGTTTAAGTTTACATTTTAGAATCTCATCCAGTTATGAAATTCTAATCAATTGATTTTCTAAGGAGAAATGATCCAACTGAGACCATCTGATACTTAACAAAACAGAAATTTTGGTAAAATGGAAATGATGATATATTTAACAAGCAACCCTAAGTATCTACTAAATCTTCTTTTTGACCTAGCCTTAATGTTTCTTGAAGTAATGAAAGACATGTTGATGATGTAGCCTACTAGGACCCTCTTTCCTTGTCTGTTAATCCCATTTTCATATACATATTTTCTGAAATCTAAAATACAGTATTTTTTTTTTTTGTAATGTTTTATTTTATTTTATTTTATTTTATTTTTTTTTTATTATGGGTAAAAATCAAAATTCTCACAATACATACAAACATTTGCAAAATGATATATAAATATATGTGCATATATGTGTATTTGCTTACAAAAATGTTATTTATATATATATATATACATATATTTTAAGAGGTGCTTAGATTACCTAAAATATTACACGGAACCCACTGGGATTCCCATGTTGCCCACCTCCCACACCTCCCACCACATCCCACACAAAACATCTCCCACAGTGTGGCCCACCAACCTCAATGAACTTACACACCCTGGAGCCTTGCCACCAACCATAGACTACAGTTCACACTGTAGACCACACTCTCTCCCACTCAGTTCTGAGTGGTGTGTGCTGATTTAAAATGGCCTACATCCATTGCCACAACAGTACTCAGGACAACCTCCAACTCCCAAAGAAGCCCCTGTATTTCAACTGCTCATCCCCTCCCTACCCAAAAACTGTCAAGTGGCCACTGGCTCCACCTCATTGTTATAATTTCTTGCATTGCAAGAATCACCATATGTGAGCAAGAGAATACCATCAAGTCCACTCTAGTCCATAGTTCTTATTTGTTCATTTGCTGAATGCCATTTTATGCTAGACAATACGAGTACAGAAGCAACTAGACCCACAAATGTGTTTGAGAAACACCAGAGGCAGACGGTCAGCAGCTCTGTCAATGGCTCTAAGCAGACAAAGCAGGCGGGCTCAGTACCTTTCACTTGAGTGGTAATTCTAAATTCCTGTGTCATGCTCTTGGCAGATATAAAGAACTTTTTGCCCTATTGAATTCAGACATAGCCTCAGAGATGTTTGCAGAACAATGTTCAAAGCAGTCACTATCAATTGATTAGAGCTATCTCATTAGATGAACTCTATTTGTCCTTATTAGACAGATGGAAGATATTATACTGTTTGATACAAAAAAGAAAATAAGGTAGAATGTAGCAATAGCTCATTCCAGAAAGTGCTATTGATATGACAATGAATGGAATGTAGTACATGCCTTCAGATATAAGTTTTATTTGATTTTCAATGTTCAAGAAATTGATTAGGTTTCCAGCAATCTTAAATACTCTGTGAAACATTTGACTGGTTTAGATATACTTACATTCCAATATGCTTAACTCAGATTTGTTATTATTTCTTATTGAGTTTTCTATGATTGCTATTTGTTAAGGATATATTTACTGTTTTTGTTTTGTTGTAATTGTCCTTGTTCATATTTAATTAATTATAAGTCAAGCTTTCAATGGAATTAAATACATCTATATCTGTAAGGAAAGACTATATAATCAACACACATGCTTAAATGGTTCCAAAATTTAAAAAAAAGACACACAAAAATGGCTGATTTTCTGTAAGTAGGTTTATGGAAATATACCTACACAATAAACATGGTCCCATGAAAACTAATCCTTCAAAATGTGTATCCATAATAAAATAACATGGCATTTTTTACTTGTCTGTCCAATCTATCTTTGCGGCTATTCCATTACTTTGCTCTAATGCTCTGATATATGACATTGAATGTACATTATATCTCAGCATATTTTAATACCTAACAATATTAGATGTACACATTGTGTTTATATTTGTTTCCATGATGACAACAATCTGATATTCTTTAATCTATTTGGGGTCATCTAAGTTAAAAGAGGGTGAACTCAGACACAATGCTTATAGCAAAATGGGCCATGGAAATGTAAATCTGTGGAAGGTTATGCTATGCTTAAATGTTTTGGACTCCCTAGAACATGAAAGCTGGGGCATGTGTTATGGAAATCTCACTTAGAATGCAAGAGACAAGTTAAAGACTAGATATTACCTGAGATAAACAGGAGAAATATTGAAGAAGGGGGTTCCTGTGGGGTTTAAAAGTCATTTAGTGAGTGAGGGGATAAAGGAGCAATATTAGCACTAAAAATCAAATTAATAAATCACTGAGAATCTACCATAAATTAACTTTGTGTCTGTGATAAATCAAAGCTCATCTGAAACACCAGTGTTACTTCTGCCCTCAATACAATGAAAAGAGGGGTATTTAGAGATCTTATATCCATATATCCTTTGTGTGTGTGTGTGTGTGTGTATCATCAAATGTTATTTTTATTTTTAATTTTTTTAGTTTTTATTTATTTTAAAAAACAAAGATTACATGAATGTTAAATAAAAAATATAAGGAATTCCCATATGTCCCACTCCCTAGCCCTCCCACAATTTCCCACATCAACAACATCCTTCGTTAGTGTGGTACATTTACCACGATTAATGAACACATCTTAGAGCCTTGCCACTAAGCATGGATTATAGTCTACATTGTAGTTTACACTCTCTCCTGCACATTTTTTTTTTTAAGTTTTTATTTTTTTTTATTGTGGGTAAAAATCAAAATTCTCACAATACATACAAACATTTGCAAAATGATATATAAATATATATGCATATATGTGTATTTGCTTACAAAAATGTTATTTATATATATATATATATACATATATTTTAAGAGGTGCTTAGATTAACCAAAATATTACACGGAACCCACTGGGATTCCCATGTTGGCCACCTCCCACACCTCCCACCCATCCGCCATTTTAAATCAGCACACACCACTCAGAACTGAGTGTGAGAGAGTGTGGTCTACGGTTTGAACTGTGGTCTATGGTTGGTGGCAATGCTCCAGGATGTGTAAGTTCATTGAGGGTGGTGGGTCTCCTGCACATTTTTGTAAGCTGTTACAAGATATACAATACCCTATATTTGTCACTGCAATGTCATTCAGGGCAATTCCCAAGTCCTGCAAATTCCTCCAAATTACACCTATTTTTCCCTCTCCCTCCCCTCAGAACCTCCAGTGGCCACCACCTCCACATCAATGATGAGTTCTTCCATTGAACTGTAAATAAAAAAACTATAAAAATATAAAAATCTATAGTAGTATACCAGTAAGTCTACTCTTGTCCATCATTCATTCCCTAATCCTGAGGATTCTGGGATGGTGATGCCCAATCCACCTCTAATTGAGAGGGGTCTTAGATCCCATGAGGCAGATGGATGGGACTATTTTATTTGCAGTTGCAGACTCTCTCTGTTCCTTGAGAAGGTCGTTGTCAAACATCATCTCCTTCTTAGTTGTCCTGGATAAGTCCAAAGAACTGGAGAGTAGGTATTGCAAATCTATTGAGATTCAGGGTCCAACTGGTACATGGACAGCCCAAAGATTTAAGTCTCTTAGACGTCTTTGAACAGTTGAATTTGGAAGAAATATTGCTGTGCCAGTTTTCTGGCCCATGTTTTCAGAGCCTGGCAACTTCCACTTCCTCTCTTTTGGAATGCTCATGCTTAGGACCCTAATGTATCTGCCCTGCTGGGAGAATCTCTAGCCACATGGAAAGACCATATATAGGTGCTCTAATAATTAGCCCCAGATGAGAGCATAGCCAACTGGCATCAACTACTAGTAATGTAAAGGAGAAACTTTGGCCTTCCAATTTAGTCAAGTCACAAAATAACTACAGCACCAACTGACATCTGATTTCGACTGCATGACAGACCTCAAGCAAGAACTACCTAGTGGAACAGAATCTTAAAAGATAAATTATTGTTATAAGTCACTATATTTTAAGGTTGTTTACTACACAGCAATAGATTACTAGAACTTCAAGTATAAATTAAATAACAGAGTGATCAAAAGATCATTAAATCAAATTTTGCCTTTCCTTGATTTTAAACAAAGTCATAGCTTTTTTAGGCAATATGGTGGTAACTATTGCAATGTGATAGTCCCAATAGTTAGAACTGCAAAACGATGATGGCATATTGAAATAGCATATTCTTATTTAGATACTAAAAAGGACATTGCAGAGATGAAAGAAATGGCTGCCAGATCTTGCCTCCTTCATGCTGTTTCCCCTCCCCCAAACACACAAATACCCTCAGCCAGGAAACTGAAGGCAACGAATGTAACTGGCACTGGTAATGCTGATATATTCATTTTTGTGCCAAAACAGTCTCTTGGCTATATCCACAGCACTGTTGCCCAAACAGAGGATCTTCTGTTTTAGGGATGAACATGGAAGCAATTTCAGTCGTTTGCTTCTTCTTCCTTTACCATATAAATGAGTAGAAAACATTTCCATATTTTTCTTTCTAAAGAATTGTGCATGAATGGAAATTATACCTGTATTATAATCACTCCTTGAAATGCTTACTACAAGTAGCAAAGTTATATATCATTCTGGACACTAGATTTAAATGCCCTGGGATTCTTGCTACAATGCTTGCTGTTTTCATCAATGTCTTTACCATTTTGGGTCTTATTTTCTTCTCAGTGGTATTTAGAACACTAATACACCATGTGCTAAAATCATAGCCCTTGGTGCTCAGAAACATAAAGCAGAAGTAACAGGCTGAATCAGTACTGATCTTGGAAAACACAGTCTGCTAAGACAGAAGTCTAGGAGAAGAAATTGGCAAGATGAAGAAATCAGACTGTTTCATGGAGAATGTCTCAGTGGAAAAACCACTGAGAAAACACATAAGAGTTGAAGGTAAATGATGGCAAGTGATACCCATAGAGATATTTGAGAAGTTTGACCCCTGTCTATCTGGAATAGCTTAAAAGGTGCTGCCTAGATATGGAAGAATATACTTCATCTTGGGAGATTCCTCTCAGCTTTATTATTTTTTGGATAATGAACAAATTTACTATTTTTTTCCTCCATCCTTGCGAGCAGGAAACAAAACTTTTTTTTGTCCACACCCATAAACAATAAGGTAATGCAGTTGAAAAATCCTCAGAGATTACAAGCTTAGTTTTATACATATTTTTCTGGCCTCAATAACCCTTTTCACTTTTATCTGGCTTGTATTTGTTAAATTTCATCCATACTTACTAATAGAAGTTGCTCAAAGCTTGTCACATCTAATTTTAATTTAAGCTCATCAATTTTAATTCAACTTCAAATCATCTGAAAAAAATTTCAGGCAACTTCAAATACATGAGATAAGCACAAAGTAAGTAAAATGAAATGGTTATGATTGATAACAATACAGCTTATATTTGGTTATGTATGTACTGAGATACTAGTTGAAAACGGAAATTTAAGAGAAAGCATAAATTTCATCTGATAGAAAAGACATACTTTTAGCAGTGGAACTGTACTCTTATGTGGTATAAAAGTTGAATGTTGGCAATGACATGGGACATTGAGTAACATAATAGGTAATGATTTTACATTAGTATATATTAAAAGCAGGAGGAATTTTATACAATTTGAAGAACTGGATAGAAGGAATGTTGGAGTAAAAGTTACATCATGAATGTAACTTCAGATAAAACTGTATTCAAATTTTGGCTCTATTACTTTTTACTTGTATAGACTTGGTCAAGTGACATATGTTTTCTACACATGGAAATAATTCTTTTTATTCTCATCATCTTCATCCTTATCAATAGTGTTATAAATTGTTTGTGCTATTACAAAGTATATTACCAAGAGAAAAGATTTGGGAATTTTTGAAAAGAAATGTTTCCGATTTGTGATAGGCAAGGAAGAATCTCACTTTTAATTTTAAGATATTTACAAATTTAGAAGAAAATCAAGTTGTCATATTCATTATTCTTAATTTTTGGCTTTAGATGTCTCAGAGTCATCAAAGTGGAACATAATCAATTTTGTGTCACTTTTGTGTTTTAGATAATCCCAATATAGATTTAACAACCTAATAATTTCAATAGCATCCAAAGTGATAAATGTATATTTGTCACTAGCTTCCTATTCTGGATTAGAATTTAATATATCAGTTTGACAGATGATCCTGTTACTTGAAGTTACAAAAGAACGTTACCAAAACTCTTCCTTTTCAACTGAATTTTTATATCCCTTATAGACAGGACTATCTGATATTTTCTTATTACTGGCTGGGCTGCCTGAGAAAGGATTAAGCATAAAATTAGTGCTTAATAAATATTTGATGATTTATATTAAAAGGGATATAATATAAGGCTGGTAATTTTCCTTTTTATTCTACCTGAAACTCAGACTTTATAACTCTACATAAGACAGATCATTGGTCCTCGTATCAAGTGTAATTAAAAAAAATTTTTAATAAAAATAATTCTTTATATTTAAAGAAACTTTAAATTACATAATTGTTCCATTGAAAATATAGGGGATTCCCATATACTTACTCCCTACCCCTCCCCCACTTTCTCTCATTAATGACATCGTACATTAGTGTGATACCTTTGTTACAATTGATGAACAAATACTGAAGCATTGCTACTAACCATGGTCTATAGTTTACATACGGTTTATACTTTGTACAGCACAATTTTATGTGATGACAAAATATATAATGGCCTGTATCCATCATTGCAATATCATTCAAAACAATTCCAATGTCCCAAAAATGTCCCATGTTACACCTATTCCCTTTCCCTCCTCTCAGAACCTCTGGTGAACACTATCTTTCTATCAAAGTTACAAGTTCTTCTAGTACTAGAATAATAAGTCTATTTTAGCCCCTAGTTCCATTCCCACCTTATGTTTGTTCATTCCTCTATCTTGAGGATTTTGGGATAGTGATACCCACTCTGCTTCCAATTGAGAGGGACTTAGATCCCATGGGGCAGATGGATGGAACTGTCTTTCTTGCAGTGGTAGATACTCTCTGTTTTTTGGGATGGTTATTGTTCATCATCATCATTTTGTTTGTAGTCCTGGGTGAGACTGATGAACTCGAGAGTAAGTGTTGCTCGCAACTCTGCCAGGATTCAGGATTCAATCAGCATATGAATATACCAACAGACCAAAAATTTAAGTCTCTGGGACATATATTTAATGGTAATAGTGCTAATTATAGGCTCAATTAAAAGTAACAGAAGAAATCATGTGTAGGAAAATTATAAATGAGTCAAATGCTGGTACATTAGGGAGATAGTTCTCTGGTCTTTCGGCTCAGACATAGGGAATAGAAAAATGTTCAATATAAAAAAAAAATACTGCAATTATTGTTTTATGAAACAAAGTAATCACATTTAAATTGAAGAGACAAAACTGTTAGTTCAGGTCATTTCTGTTGTAGCTAATTTGATGCAGAGATTTTTCCATTAAACCGCCCTGTAAAAATTCTCTGACCAAGATATAGTCCAAAATCCCTGGCACTACTCTCTTGGTGAAATGCCATTGTTTTTAATCACATGAAATGCATTGCTTATTTAATATTTTGATGATTTGGGGTAATATGTTATATAAATGGGTTTACACTAAGGATAGTATTTTATAATTTATTTTGTTACTTTACAATGTACCTTGGAAATATTTCCATGCTTATACATAGAGATATATCTCCACGTTTCTGTACTTATAAAGTTCATATTATAAAATTGCAGTCTTGGGAAGCGAATGTGGCTTAAGTGGCTGAGTGCCTACTTTCTACATAGGAGGTCACGAGTTTGGTCCCCGGTGCCTCGTAAAAACAAACAAAAAGCAAACAAATGAAAAAAATCAACTCAGGGGAGCTGATGTGGTTCAGTGGTTGAGCACCAGCTTCACACATACAAGGTCCCAGTTCAATCCCCGGCCCCGGTACCTAAAAAAAATAACCTCTGCATGCCTAAAATTGCAGAGTCTTAAAAGTGAAACTTAATGTGTTCATAGAGATGAAAATTCACATGAAACTCTCAGTTGGATAGATATTAAAATAGTCCCATCATCTTAGATAACTGTCTCATACCTCTCCCATTGATACACCACAACGGTGATCACCAATCTGGCCTTAATCATCATTGATGATTTTGCTGGCTTTTAGAAATGGGCTCATACAACATGCACACTTCTGGTTCTGGATTCTTTTTTTTTTTTTTTTTTTTTTTGTGAGGTTTTTCCATGGTATTGTGAATAGAAGTTTGTTCTTTTCATTCAATTATGATATTTCTCTATAAGCACATCATTACTTATTTATTCATTTTATTGTTGATGTATATTTGTGCTGTTTCCATATTTTAGCTATTATGCATGCACATTTATGAACTTTTTTTGTGGATGGTTTTCATTGAAGAAAAACATATATTTCATTTGGAAATTACCTAGGATTGAAATTGCTAGGCATTGAGTAAGTATTTTTAGTTTTAGTTGATATTGCCAAAATATTTTCCAAGGCAGTTGTATAAATTTATATTCTCTCAGTTGTATGCAAGTTCCAATAGTTTCTTAAATGAACTTTTCCATTATTTTAAAAAATTTGGCCATTCTATTGAAAATATAATAATGTTTTATGTGGTTTTGATTTTAATTTCCTTGACATGTTACTGAACACCTTTTTTGTTTGTTTGTTTAGTGCCCATTTGGATATCCTCTTTTGTAATGTGACTTTTCCAATCTTTTGTCCCCTTTTAAAAATATAGAATTATCTATCATTTCCTTAATTATTTCTGGAGATCATTATTCATATCTTATGAGTCATTTCTTACTGATGTATGCAAATACATTCTTCCTTTTGTTGATTTGCCTTTACATTTTCTTAATTGTGCCTTAATAGTTAGAATATTTTTCTTACAATTTTAATAAAGATAAAAATGTATTAAATATTTTTCTATATTTTCTTTTAAGAAATCTTTGCCTCTTACCTGAAGGTCATGAACATATTCCCTCATGTTATATTCTAAATACTTTATTGTTCAAACTTTATCTGTTAGGTCTATGATCTATCTAGGATAGATATTTGAGCATGGTTATTTTTTCCATTTTTTTGCAAACTGCTGTATGATATTCAATAATGTGAATCTACACGATTTTACATATCTCTGTTTCACCTGAGGGACATTTAAGTTGCTTCAAATTTTCACAATGACAAACTTTGTAGAGATGAACATCCTTGTTCACAACTCTTTGTCTACACGTGTGTACTCTCTCTATTTTATTAATTTATAAAATAAATGTGGAGAAGTAGAAATGGTAAGTCAAACTCAGTGTTTGACTCAATGGTAAGTCACATCATATCAATGTGGCCTCCAAAAACATCCTAAATTGCGTTTCCACCAGCAGTGCATGAGCACATCCTACTGCTGTCTCCTAGAACTTGATTAGAAACGGTCCTTCTTTGGAACTCTCTCTTCCTAATTTTTCCATGTTGTTATTGTTGTCATTATTTTGTATGTGTGCGTGTGTTTTAGGAAAAACATAACTAAAATACTCCAAGCTTTTTCTCATTCCACAAATACCATTTCTCTGTTAACTGTGAAGATTCAACTTATTGATGCTACATAGAAGATGATGTTCAGGCATTATTTTGGATGCTAATGGGTTTAGACTTTATATACATATATATGGACTATGTAGATTGTATATATGTTTCTGGGAGGTGTCATGACTAAAAAGCAGCTCACTAGTCTCAATTTGGATTTCTTTACACACAACATATGCTTGATGCGATGCAAGTTGACCACTTATAGTGCTTTTCACATGACATAAACTCAAGTAATCCTTTATTTACTAGAATGTCATAAAGAGGGCTTAGAGAGGGCTTCTAGTTCCTGGCAGGAGAATGGAAGTGGCCTGAATTAAAAACTTATTACTCAGCCTCTGAAAAAAAAAAAGAAGCTTCAAGGAGAGCAAATGAAACCATCAATATCCCATAACTACAGAATATCTAGGAAATAGGGAATACAATACATTTCAACGTACATCTAAAAGGTGAAGTAAACTATGAAGCCCAGTCCATAAATGAAATGCCATGAGAAAACGTTGTAGAAAAAAGGAGAGGGTAGTCAGGGACCAGCAGTGGTGCAAAACAAATAAAATCACCCCCCAGATAGGGAAAGTCTACTTCCAATGAGGACATACGTGGTGAAAAAGAGTGCTGGTTTTCAGAGAATCTGAAGTTGAGGCTTGAAAGTGTAGGACCAGAAAAGGCAGCTTTGGGGAAGCACTGCCACTAAAGCATCCAGTGAAGGCTTAACTGGCAAAAATAAAAATGAGTGTGGGAAATAAAATGTCCTATAAAATAAGTTAACAATCACTGCAACTCCTTCAAGAAAAGTGCCACATATCAAAAACTTATACTTCACTGGACCAACAAAGCAGGCCTCTTTTGAAGCTAAAAGCCTTGTGAATCACTCAAACCTCTCTAGATGGAATCACCTGTTATTGCTGGTACAGGAAAATCCAAACATTGTGAATTAAAAAGAAAGTCTTGGGCAACATTCATACAAAGAAAGTATAAAAAATTTTGTTAATCAATAATTTTGATGAAAATAACTCTTCAAAGTAATAACAGAGAGACTGAAAGTGTAACACAACACTGCAACCTGAATTACCTACCCACAACAAGAATTTACAGATATGAAAGAATAACTCAAATAGGAAATTCAAAAACTCATAATTTAAAGGAAAATATGAAATAAGAGCTGACTAAACTAAGGAAAAGAATAGAAGAAAAGCTCAAGTGGTGACTAAAATATAAGATGTCAGTAACAGATAATTTTGACTAAAACACAATATTAAGGCAATAGAAGTGAATGAGGATATACATGAAACAAAACTGTCCATGAGTTGACAATGATTGAAAATGGGTGATGGGTATGGGAATTCATTATAATATTTTGTTTTTTTTTTAAATTAAACACCCTCTCAATTCAAAAAAAAAATAAATCTAAATAAATGGTATAGCTTACTTCCCACTGTATCATATTAAGAGATTAAATGCTCTAATTTCTCTCTTTCTGATTGATGGTAAATTTGATTACTTTCAAGATTTTCTGCCAGATCTATCTATTCTAAAGCTAACTTTATCCTCTTTGTGATACTTTGGCACTGTGTTAATAACATAGTCCCTTCTTACCCAAAGATTTTCATAGCACTGATGGTGGGCCCATATTAATCATTACATCAGTAGTTGCAAAATCATGATTTTCTGATTTTATCATTCCTTTTACATTAATGACCTGGCATTCTTCCCTTAAGAAGAGTTTTCTCCCCTCCTCCTCTTAACTTTTTACTTTCTTATATGACTTTTTTGTGTATCTCTTTTTTTCTTTTTCTTCGTAAATCAACATATTAACATTATTATACTTGATGATATTCAACTTGTCCTAGTTTTGACAGTGAGTACTCCTTCAGTCTATGGAAAGTTTTCATTAAGTTTTGGGCACGCTTTGTTTTCTGGAACAATATATTTTTGGCTTGGATTTTCCATATTGTCACCCTATATCATCATATAAATCTGGTTTATTTTAGAGGGGAATGGTACTTGGTAACCAAATCTGAGCCCTAAGTGAGCTGCTCATTGCTACTGGTGCAGCATATGTTTCTTGGCCCTTTCAGTGGAGTTTTAAAATCAAGAATTCATTTGTAAATCTCCAATTCTAATCTGATATTACCAAGCTCTTCTTTACCTTACTCCATTCCATATTTTTATATATCCTTTCTTCCATTAGGAGAGTCTTGGTCCAGCCCCCTAGATAAAAACATAAATATATTTACTCATTAGCTCTCTCTTTCAATATATACAAGAATAATAAATAGTTTTAGAATTAATATATAAATACTGCTATCCAAAACAAACCTCTTATATAAACTTCAAGATTTCTTTGCAGGCATCTTCTCTCCTCTTGGGATACATTCCACCAAGTATGCATAGTCAGAATACTGTGTTTATAATTTGCTTGAAATATTTATGTTTTCAAGAAAGAATTTTGAATTTTCAGGTTTGTTATAGTTTGTATTCAATTTTAGGATTTATTTATTTATCTTTTTTTATATGTAAAACATTGGCAGTATACAAAACTATACAAAAGATAAATTTGAGTTGTCTCATATCCTTTCTACTTATTTACAACCCGTATTCTTCACATCACCTTCTTCATTAGTTTCTGATTCATCTTTTCTGCATCTGCACTCATCCCATCTCAATTCAGAACTGACAATTCAATTTTCAGACTTTCTTCTTCACATTTTACAACTCCCACTTCACAAATATAATAAATTTGGAACGTTATGTGCGATGGTTTGAAACTGTATGTACTCCAGAAAATCACGTCCTTAAATTTAATCCATTCCTGTGGTGGGGAGGGGGTGGCATTGTAAGTAGGATATTTTGAGGATACTACTTCTGTTAAGACTTGACCCACTTCATTCAGGATGGGTCTTAATTCCCTTCCCTTTATAAATGGAATGAATACAGAGAAAGAGGAAGAGAACCATGCCAGCAAGAAGCTGAAAGCAATGAAACCTGGAAGAGAAGGGAAGGATCACAGACACTGCCATGTGCCTGGCTATGTGGCAGAGGAGCTAAGGAGGGCTGGCATCATGTCTTCAGGAAGAAAGATTCGCCTTGATGATGACTTGTTTTGGACATTTTCCTGGCCTCAAACTGTAAGCAAATAAATTTCCATTGTTCAAACAAAACCATTTCATGGTATATTGCTTTAGGAACTAAAACACTATGGTTCCACTTACCCTTGCCTTTCAGCCCTCATACTTTTGTGCAGTTGGTAATCTACAAAAAGTATGAACTCCATCTTTCAGTGATGTTATTTTTGCCTTGAATTACCACTTATTTAAAGTAAATTACAAGAGGGAAAAAAAACTTATTATTTTATATTTGCTCATTTACCATTGGATAGTTGTAAAATCTGTCCACAAATTATTTAGTACTTTTGATCTTCAGGAGAAAGCACTTAACCTGCCCCATGAGGCAATTTCATGGTGGGTGGATATTCCCACAATACCCAAAAGAATATTCGAATTCCCATCCTGGGGAGCCTGCCACATTCTCTAATGGAACAGCAAGAATCCTTTGAGTACAGGGGCAGTGACTAGTGAAGGAAAATGGTCCATTGACAGGCCATTGATACTGATGACTGTACTTATAAACCTTTACTTTTGAAATTGAAACTTAGCTTAGTATTACAAGGTGCCTAAAAGTTACCTCCTGAGAGCCTCCTTGTTGCTCAAATATGGCCTTTCTCTAGGCTGAACTCAACATATAAATGTATTATGTTCCCCCTAGTGTGGAACATGACTCCTGGGAATGAGCCTCCCTGGCACTGAGGAATTACTACCAAGCACCAACTAGCAATGCAACTGGAAAAAGACCTTAACCAAAAGGGGGAAAAGGTAAATACAGATACGTTTATATGGCTAAGAGACTTCAAAGTGCGTTGGGATGTCATTCCAGAGGTTACGATTATGCACACCTCAGGAGGATCTCATTGACTGACAAGGAAAATATTGCCTCAAATAGTGGGGCTCCTGAGGATTCTGGAGACATCTAGACACTATAGGCAGGGCAGAAAGCTCAAGAGCTTGGTACCCTGCCAGTGGGGCCTACTTTGGAATTTATGCTCCTCATTGTGACAGAGTTGGACTCAGTTGTGATTTCCCTACACATGTCTCTTCTGCTCCTTCTATTTGAACCTATTGTTAGTACTAGAGTTGCTAAGTGTATGTTCAAGAGACTTAAATCTTTGGGCCAGCTGGGCTCTGAATCTCAGCAGAGTTGCAACACCTACTCTCCAGTTCACTGCCCTTACCCAGGACAACTAACAAGGAAATGATGATGGCCAATGACCTTTCCAAGGATCAGAGAGTGTCTGTACCTGCAAGCAAGATAGTCCCATCCATCTGCCCTATGGGACCTAATCCTCCTCTCAATTAGAGGTGGAGTGGGCATCACCATCCCAGAATCCTCATGATTGGGGAATGAATGAAAGACTAGACTTACTCTTATTCTACTATAGACTTACTGTGATTCTACCAATGGAAGAACTTATATTATTGATGTGAAGGCAGTGGTCACTGGAGGTTCTGAGGGGAGGGAGAAGGAAAAACAGGTATAATATGGGTGCATTTTGGGGACTTAGGAGTTGTCCTGAATGACATTGCAATGACAGATACAGGCCATATATATTTTGCCTTAACTTACAAAATTGTATGGCAGAAAGTGTAAACTACAATGTCAACTATAATCCGTGCTTAGTGGCAATGCTCCAAAGGTGTTCATCAATTGCAACAAATGTACCACTCTAATGAAAGATGTTGTTAATGTGGGAAAATGTGGAATGGGTAGGGAGTGGGGCATATGGGATCCCTGTATTTATTATGTAACATTTATGTAATCTATGTATCTTTTAAAAAAATAAAGAAATATATTTTTAAAAAACCTATTTCAGTTAGATGTGCTAGGAGAATACAAGCATTTCATATTATGTTCTCTCTCATAAAAATAATTATTATTAGTCCTACAATAAATGTATATTTAATTCATTCAACCAGTCTTTATGTAGCATCTCTTTAGTCATTTTGGTTTTCTGAAATCTGCTCTTTAATTTCATTGAAAGAGCTCATGGGAACAATTGTCCCAGAGTTCCTGGATGTTGATAATAGCTTAACTATAGCATTTATCCTTGAAAGTAATTTTGACTGGATTTATAAATCTTGGCTTACTTTATCCTTGTATATATTAATATTACATTCCATTGCTTTCTGGCATAAAGTTTTCCTATCAGAAAACATAAAGGCAATCTGATTTTCTTAACATTATAAATGATGTTTATTTTTTTTTTTCCTTCTATATATAAGTAGAATATCTAAAACATTTCTTTATTGGTTATTCTGAGTTTATTTTTCCAGGTATGTTGTGTGCCAATTTCATATGTAGTCTTGAATATTTTTTTTTTATTATTCAGGGTAATTATTTTCTTGAATTATTGTTTTTGTCTTTGTTCTGTTTTATTGTTCCAATTTTCTTCTTTGGGGATGTCTACTACACATGTTATATTTTCTTTGTATATCTTTCAGATTTTCCAGTTTCTGTTAAATCTTTCAACCAATAAATTTATTTCTATTTTTTTAAATGCTCATTTTTACTTTCCATTACTTTAGGGTATTATTTGTCAGTTTATTAGTTCTAGGTTCCTCATAATTTAATATTTATTTCTAAATAAATTTTTATTTCTTATTTTTCCTCCATTTAATCATTTTATTACTGCAATTTACTTATACTTGTGTACATGTATATACACATGTATGTGTGTGAATGCATGTGTATTTCTTTGTATATAGGCATGCTTGTGGCCTTAGAGATTTTAATCTTTCAAATAAAAATTGGGTAATATTCTTATATAAAGTGGAAAAAAGCCAATTTCACCAAGTCAAATCACCTGGTAACACAAGTAACTAATTCAATGAAATTTTACTTTTTAAAATATTTGCATATCTTACTTTAACATCTTTAAGGAAATTGCTTTAGGTATTTTGGTAAACTTCAAACGGGAATATTTGCCTATTGCATTCCATCAATGCATGTTGTCATTCCATTTACATTTAACCAAATAAAATATGTTAATTATAAGGTATATGACAAAATAAAGAATGTCAGAAATATCTTAGGAAAAGAATCCTCAGTAGTAATAGTACATCTAAAACAAAAGAGTTTAAATTGACTTGAAAGATAAATGATTAGATAGAGAGATAGATATAAATAGATCTACCTCATCATGGATGCATACTATGCTTTAATTCTTTGTTCATATCTTTGTAGAATTGTTATATATTATTTTTTCAGCAAAAACACAATATCTATAATTTTCCATAAGAACATAAAACAGAAACAACTATTTCTCTTTTCCACCTCTCAAATATTACTAGCACTTTAATACTCTGACAAGATCTGGCATTTACTAAGCACAATTCTACATTGTACCTATCATTAGATTAACAAAAAACAATGACTAGGTAGAAAGTGTGTTGACATGCTTGGCTTTATAAAATAGAAATACTGACAATTTCTTTTCAATTGTGATCTCTGTAATAAAAATGTCCATATGAGTGACCTGATAGAGTATACACTACATAATTACCAGTCTATTTATAAAAACTCCATCTTTTCTCATATTCAATGCAAATGAATGAAAAAGACATTTTTGTAGAGGTAATTTTCAATCCACTGAAATTTTAAATTTAAATTTAAATAATCAGAAGAAACATCAATTATTTATGTAAACATTTTATTGAAGTTATACAAATATACAGAAATTTGCACAAATAAAAAATGTACAG
This sequence comes from Tolypeutes matacus, assembly GCA_026826555.1. Taxonomy (NCBI): domain Eukaryota; kingdom Metazoa; phylum Chordata; class Mammalia; order Cingulata; family Chlamyphoridae; genus Tolypeutes; species Tolypeutes matacus. The sequence continues at coordinate 27,543,749 of JAKSZT010053764.1, read as the reverse complement.
CTCCATGAATTTTTGCAAACTGATGACACCTGGGTAACTGGTAGCCAATTCAAGATACAGATATTATCACAAGAGTAGAAAAATTCCTCATATGCCATTTTCTAATCCACAAATAGCCACAATCCTGAGTTTTAGCATTATACATTAATTTTCCTGTTTTTGGAATTTATGTAAATACTGACATAAAATATGTACTTTTGAGTGTGGCTTCTTTTTCTGCATTATGTTTTTAGGTTTAGCTATAATTCTATGTGCAGTTGTAGTTTGCTACTTCTCATTGTCATATATTATGTCATAGTCTGAATGTAACAAAAATGTGTTTATCTTTTTGACTGCTTATTGGCTGTTGAATAACTTCTAGTGTTTCTTATCATACATACTGCTAACATAAATATTCTAGTAATGTGTTTCAGTGAGCATATATTCGCATTCTAGTGGGAATTTATATCTAGGAGTGGATTTTTTTAGTAAATGGTCATATACGCTTACATTTGGTAGATTATGCCAAATAGTTGCCAGAATGGTTCCTATAATTTACACTTTTACCAGGAATGTGTAAAGAATTGGATGGCCTCCTCCAAATTCTTCTCTACTCTTGGTATTTTTGTTTTCTTTCTTTCTTTCTTTAATCGTTTTTGTTTTGCCACTCTGTTGCTGTTTTATTGTCTTGTTTTTTTTTCTAATTTGCATTTACCTGATGAATAATTATGTTGAGTTTCTTTTCATATGCTTATTGTCCATTTGGCTACCTATTTTTGTGAAGTGACTGTTAAAATCTTACTTTCTGCACAATTTTTTTTGTAAATTTAAAACTTCTCTATAAAATAATATCTATTAAAAAGCTAACTTAAATGAATGAATTGAAGTTTGAATATGCTCCCTGGACCACAGAGAGAGCCATCAAAAGATAGTAGAATCCTTAGCGGCTTGTGATGTTTGATCCCAACCACTGAACAATCTCTTGATGAACAATAAACTATGTGGACCAAAGGGCAAACTGTGAAAATGCAGCTAAAAATAAAAACAAGGGGAAATAAAAAGGAAAAGTAAGAGCATACATCAGCATTAACACAGGTTGCAGGACACAGACTTCACAGATTTAATTGTGCTCTAAAACATGTACAAACTGCATGGAGTAGTTCTTTGAGAACTCCAAAAAATAAATAGTAGAAGGCAGATGGGGAAAGAAGACCAAAATGTGAAGTACCATTGGCAAAATGGTGAGATCGTCAGATCTTCCCTCCAGTGTTCTTGGCCAATGCAGAAGTGGGCACTGGGTGCAAACACAGAGAGATCCAGGAGAAGCCCTTTAATTTGGGCTCTAGGGTAGAGAAGATTCAGTTATAATGCTCAGAGAGCATGAGCAACCACCCTCCTTTTTTCCCCTTTTTCCACTTTACTCTCTCATGTCCCCGGCAACCCCACAGTAGCATTCGCATCAACAGCAACAGGAGCACAAAAGAGTCCAAACTGAGACAGACATTTGCATTGTTTCCAGTTTTAGGCTAATGTTAATAGTGATGCTGTGAATATTTGTGAACAAACATTTCTTTGAACACCTATTTTCAATTCTTTCGAGTATTCTAGTCATGGAATTTCTGGATCTTATGGTAATTCTATATTTAACTTTATCAGAAATAGTCAAAATACTTTCCACAGTGGCCATACCATTTTACTAACCCACCAGCTATGCACGAAGGTTCCAAAATCTTCATATCCTCACCAACATTTTTTTTTCCTTTCTTCTTTTCATCATTTTCAGTCTGGACAGCTTAGTGAGTGTGAAGTGATAACTCTTTGTGGTTTTAATTTGCATTTCTTTAATGGCTAATGATGTTGGTCATCTTTTCATGGCTATATGTTTAATTCCCCTGTCCATTTTTAATTTGGACTTTGTCTTTTTGTTGTTGGGTTTTAAGGGTTTTTATATATTCCAGATTTAATTTCCTTATCAGATATATGATTTGAAATAATTTCTCCTATTCTGATTTTCAGGGAAAATCTTTGCCTTTCATTATTAAGTATGATATTAGCTACCAGTTTTTCATAAATGCCTTTTATCACATTGAGGAAACCCCCTTCTATTCCTAATTATTTAGTGTTTGTACCATGAAGGTTGTAGGGTTTTGTTAAATTCTATGTCTGCATCAATTGAGATGTTGTGATTTATTTCCTTCTTCCTTTTAGTGTTGATATTTGTATTTTAAAACATCCCAGAGCAAGCATCTATGTAAATACTCAGGTATGAACAAACAAATAAACAGTAATACTCAAATAAATGCATAATTACAAACTGCATCTATATGTCAAAGAAGTGCACAGTGAATGAAATCATCTGTAGTAGAGACTGCTAATTGTCTCATAGCAGAGGCTAATATGTCTAGATAACCTGTGGCATTGTACAATATAACTCTTCATTTTGGCAGTGGCACAACATCTGTTGCAAGTGGAGACAATTTTATTTTCATAAAATTTGTTTCAGGAAGATGATTTTACCAGAGTACTACCTCACAGGTTGAGCTATTAATTATTGCTCAGTAACTTGAGTTAGTACTTCAATATTCCAGAGATATAACACTGATCCTCAATGTAATCAGCAGTCTGTAAGAGGACTTCAGAAGCCAAGTTCTGAAAGGCTATTCATGAAAAATTGATTTAATTGATTTTTCATATATATCTTCTAAGACACTGGTTCCCAGATTTTTCCAAGAAGAGGACCCCTTTTAATTTCTCAAACATTCATGAAATAAAATATATATTTCTGAAATTTTTGTATTGAGAAAATCCTAGTTTACAGCTACTATAGCTTGAGAAACAATAAAATTTTCTCATAGGTTATTCATTATTAAAGCCTCTAGATATCGTTAAACACTAATGTATGTGTGTTTGTCTTTTTTTCTCTCTTTGTGCCTCAGTACCCTCATTTGTAAAAATGGTTATAATAAAAGCAGTTTTTTAAAATCAGTCTTCATGGGGTGTGTGTGTATGTGTGAGTGTGTATGAATGTACTTGTGTGCATTCATGCACACTCGTGCATGAGTTAAACGTTTAAATTAAGTAAATTATAAACAGAAAATTCCAACCATTTTAAAATTTCAATTTAAAAATTTATGCAAACTGAGCCCACTTGTGTAATTAGTACACATATCAAGAAACCAAACATTGTTAGCACCTTCCTGTCCCCTTCAGTCACTGTCACTCCCTAGGTAACCACTACTTTGACTTCCAGCAGCAGTAATTCGTTAGTCTGTACTTGTACTTTCTGCAAATGGCACCATATATTTGTATGGCTTCATTCCCTCGATATTAGGTTTGCAACAGTCATCCATGATTTTGAATAACAATCACATTAGAAATTGGTAGGAAAAGGGTTAGGAGGTAAAATTTAGCTGCACTTCACACATAGATAGGCATATAGGTAATGAATAAAAATGCTCCCACATTTCTTGTTGTTTCATCTTGTGATTTTTGGATGGAATTTTGTATATTGAAACTTTCTGGTAGTCATCAGAGCACTCAAAATTAAATGCAAGAATTGAATTGAAATTTAAATTCAAAAGTTAAATATAATAAAAGTTTAATCACCAGTGCCTAACCTTGGGTGTGCTCTAAAGTAATCTTATATAGATCATCACAGTGACTATTCCTTCTGAGTCCCCACCACTAATTTCATATGTGGACCCTATTCTCCTGTTTTCTGTTTAGAAATACATAGACTTTCTTTAAAACACATACATGTCAAATTTATATTTTAAAGAAAATGTTTTATACTTCCTTTTCTTGAAATAAAGCAAAAGGTATGGTTTCAGACTAGTTTGGAGAAAAAAGAAACAATTCAGGAGGAAAAGAGAACAAAAACAGTAACACATACAGTTACCTAACAACAGTTAAGTAAGAGTATAAGAAAGCAATAAAAGACAAATATGTTTGTGAACTAAGTTGTATGGTGGTGAGATCTATGCATTTAGAAGAAAGAACTATTACTACAGGGTTTGAATAATGTTGGAAAGCTTCAAAAATACATATAAGATGGTCTTTGGCATTCCAGGTGGGCAAAAAAATGAAATGAAATGAAGTGACATAAAAATAAAATGAATTGAAATGAAGTAAAATAAAGCATACAAACAGAGGAATGGAGGCATTTCTGAAATTGGAATGTAGATCTGGTTGGATTGAACTTGCTTAAGCAGAGACTAAGGCTGGCATTCAGGGAAGAAGGTACTGTGAGGTACTTTGAATAGCTTAAGAAGTTTCAACTTTATCTTATAGTGAGAGTATTTCATGTAAGAACACTCAGGAAACAATGAATAAGACTCTGACCTTCTGCCACCTATTAGTAAGTTTTTATCTTAAGCAAGCCATTTAATCTTCAGTTTTCCTATGTATTATCTCTAACTGTAGATAAGCTTGGAAGATGGACCCTCTGTATAGATAAGGAAATGGAGGAAATACTGCCTGGCATTTTACCCAGAGCTCTACAAGACAAATGAGGTAATATGTGGAAACTTATTTAAAACACTATAAAGAATAAGGTAATAAAAATTGGCAATAATAAATGCACTGTACATTAGGTATCGTAAGTGAAACAGGTCTGTCTAGCCTAGTTTTCAAAGGAAGAAAAATTGAGAATGCTTTTGAGTCTTATTTGAAAAATCCTTTTGTGACCTAGAAGCTATCAAAATGCAAAAGTACTTTATTTAGACTTTAGCTATCAAAAACTAAGTATGTCTATAATTCTTCCCACTGCAACAGTCTCCAAATTATTGTAGAAAAGCAACAAAAAAGGCAGTTGGATGGGTGGTATCACCAGCATAAAGAATGTCTACATTTATAGTAGCAATCACTAGTTCCATGCCTTTATGAAACACTTTTCCTAGGTGCATGGATTGTTCAGCAGACAAAAAATATTTTTAAGATTATGGCTCTTAAGAAATCTGCAAAAAGTATTTTTCTCTAAGCAGGATCATTCCCTTGGAAATTGATTTGTTTTAAAAGAAATGTAATATGTTATGTTGCAAGCAAGATTGAGTTGAAAAAATAGATTCCTATGGCACAGTTATTTTGATAGACGATGAGGGTTCCCTAACAGAGTTATTTGTTGTGTAAGAAATATTCATAAATGTAACTCTGAAAACCATGGAAGTGAAGAAAAATGTATACAAATGTAAACTCAATAGAAAGATAAGATTCTTTCTAGTTCTCACCTAATAAGAGGCTGAATAGCTGATATGTATTTTAATTTTGGGACGACGATAAGAATGTGACATAATGATCAGAAGGATAATTGCTTTTCCTGTAGCGTCAGCCATTATTTTAGACAATGATTGCAGAACAGATTCAGGGAGACAGGTTTTGGCACCTTGACAACTGTCTGAGGTATGAATAGTCTACTTAAGAATGTACTTAAAAACAATGATTTCTCAAGGAAATCAGTTGTGCCTCACAGAGCAGCCCATCAGAACCAGAGAGGAAGATACTTGTTAGAGGTGAGATGCTTTGGAATTTTCTGACAGCAATACAAGGCAAAATTTTAGTGTAACTTCAATTGTGATGCTAAAATAGTACTTGAATTTTCTTTAAAATGAATTGCCACATTCTCTAAAAGAGCAGCAAGAATCTTGCTAGAGAAGGAGGATAGATCAATACACCAGGCCCTTGATATTGATGCTTGTACTTAGGAACCTCATTCTTGTGAAATTGAAACTTAGCTTAGTATTATATATTGCCTAAGAGTTACCTTCTGAAATCCTCCTTGTTTCTCAAAGATGGCCTTTCTCTAATCCACATTTAATATATAAACTCACTACCTAACCCCCGTCATGGGACATGACTCCTGGGGATGAGCCCCTCTGGCACTGAGGTTTTATTACCAAGCACCAACTACTGATGCATTTGGAAAAATACCTTGATCAAAAGGGGGAAATATTAAATACAAATGAGTTTTTATGGCTAAGAGATTTCAAAGTGAGTCAGGAGGTCATCCCAGAGGTCATGCATAGACGTGTCTCAGTCTCAGGATGATCTCATTGAATGCCACAATAAATTGTACCTCAAGCAGGGCTGCACTTGAGGGCTCGAGAGACATCGAAATGCTATAGGCAGGGAAGAAAATCTCAGGAAATTGGCACCCTGTCAGTGGGCTTTACCTTGCTATATATGTTCCCCAATGTAACAGAGTTAGAAACATTTATAATTTCCCTACACATGATTTTTCATTCCCTTTTATTTGAACCTATAATTAGCACTATATCCATTAAATATATGTGCCAGAGAAGAATAGGTGTAACATGTGGCATTTTTGGGACATTGGAATTATTCTGAATGACATTGCAATGATGGATACAGGCCATTATACATTTTGCCAAAACATATAAAAATATGCAGCTCAAAGTGCAAACTATAATGTAATCTATTGACCTTGATTAATAACAATATTTCAACATATGTTCATTAATTGTAACAAATGTACCACACTAATCAAAGATATCGCTAATGAGGAAAAATGCGGGAGGGGGAGGGGAAGAGGAGTAAATGGGAATCCCCCTATATTTTTGATGTATCATTTATGTAATCTAAAGCATAAAATTTTTAAAAAATGAATTGTGTAGATCATAGACATCCACTTGAACTAAGAATTAATTGGTTTAACTTTAGCTGACTTTTTATTGAATTTAAATAAAACTACAAAAAGGCATACCAATAAAAAACATGATGTCCCCTTTTTCATTCTAGATATTTGAAAATTATGCTTCTTTTTTTTAATTCTTTATCAATCTTGTAGGGTTTAACAATTTTATTTATCTCCAAAAAAACTAACATTTGGTGTTTTGATTTCTAATAATGCTTATTTTTTAGTTACCTCTATTCCACATTTTCGTCATTGCAAACCATCCAAAATGTACAATCTTTAAACAACTGAGTAAGCTCAATTAGGTAGATCTATTGCTCCATGTGACTGAGAACCCATCCAGGATAACAACTGGACTAGACATCTGAAATGGCTCAGTCACATTTCTGGTGCTTTGGCAGGGAAGATGAGGCTCAGCTGGGATGCTGTAATGACTGTGTCTCTCTCTTTCTCTCTCTCCAATTCATCTTAAAGCACCTCTGTATCACAAGGCCTTTCCATATAGTCTCACCACATGTTCCCTCCATGTTTCCATGTGGTCTTTCCAGGAGCATATTCAATCTTCTTGCACGGGAGATCAGGGCTCCCAAAAGGACAGGGCAGCAAACAGTATCTGTTACAACTTAGGTACTGAACAGACACATTACTTCTATCACATTCATTGGTTAAAGCAGTTCAAAGATCTAGCCAAGATTCAAGGGGAGGAAAATTACCAGGTCATGAAACCAGGAGTGGTTCTTTGAGAGTCACCAAACTACCACATGCATTTTAGATGGAATGCCTTATCTGTTTGTTTTGTTGATTTTCCATTTGTTTATTTTTTTGAATATATTTTGTGATTTCTTCTTATGGTATCATATACATACACACATACATAATATATTTACACACAAACTAATTTTGGTGATTTTTCTCACAATTATAGATTAATTAATTCCATATCTGTAAAATTTTTTTCTTTGAAATTTTTTGAGAATTGCTTTATGGACCAACATACAGTCAATTTTGGCAAATGTTCCATGTGCACTTGAAATAAAACAACAACTTTGTATTTCCTTTGTTAGGTACCATAATATTTATATGCCAATTTATTTTTAATGCTGTTATTCAAATTTTCTATATCACCATCAATATTTTGTCTGTTTATTCTATTTGCTATTGAAAAAAGTGTGTTTAAAACTACAAACATGTATTTAGTTTTGTCTACTTCTCCTAGCAATTCTTTTATATATTTGGAGACTTTACAGGTGCATTCAAATTTACAAGTGTTATATTTCCCAGGGAGTGGATGGCCACAGGGAGCGAAATATTTAATCATTTTTAAATGTCTCATATCTGGTCATTGTTATTGTCTTACTTTCTATTTTATCTGGTATTATGTCCCGGCCCGCGGGACAGTCAACTGGGGCTCCAGCTCCTATGAGGGAAGAATGGTATGGGACAAGAGACACGAAGAACGACAGCAAGACAGGATAATGATCAAGCTGCAAAATTTATTGAAGGGGCAGGGTATATATACTCTAAGGGAAGAGGGGGTGGCTAATAAGGACGGGTGGCAGTTTAGGATTTGTGGATGCTGTTGCTAGGGTAGGTGGCGGCTGCGGAGGTTAGTGCTTTTGGCGTGAACTTTGGGTGCGAACTATTCTTTTGGCGCGAACTACCGAAGAAGAAGGCTAATTATAGCTTAAGCTGTTGTTTCAACCCTGGCGGACATATTGCATGGTACCGGCATCACTGAAGGTGAAAAGACATGCCACCTTCGTTGTCCCCAACATCTCCTCCCTTTGTTTTTTAAAGGATGGAGGAAGATTGCATTTTTAACATTCTTTTGGCACTAACCTGCTGGGGGAAACAGAGGCCTCATTTGATTTCGGGGGGCTGTGCCTGCCTTAGGTCAGGACCATCCTGTACGGCTGCTGGATCTTACCCGTCATTGGAAACCATGGAAGCAATCGGCCAGGCCCCCGCCTTCGGGTGATCCAGCAGCTTTGCCGCAGTGAAGAAAAACAAGAGGGGGTTCCAGTTGCCCATCACTGACTAACCAGCCCAGCACCCGAAATTGTTGGCCAGCTTTCACTACTGGTTGCAGTCTGCTGTTAGCGAACCTTTATGCAAATGAGGCATATTTCTCAAGGAGCTCAAAACGGCCTGTTGGGGACAACACTGACAGCTCTAAGAATTACAGAATTCTGTGATTATAGTAATT
>JAKSZT010053764.1:27445210-27524915 GCA_026826555.1 Tolypeutes matacus | reverse complement strand
AATTACTATAATCACAGAATTCTGTAATTCTTAGAGCTGTCAGTGTTAGAATATTTTAAGCTGATTCCCATGCCTGAAATACAAATATTTTTAAAATTATGTGAATTAATGAGACAATTCTCAAATCTTTTTCACTTACGTCTGGCAAAATGCATTTGATTAATAGTTACTAATCCTTTTCAGGTAAAACAAATTTGCCCCTAAAGGGAATATGGCTTAGGTTCACCATCTTCATTCTCAGTTAAAATATTGTCAACAACACCTAAAATTTGTATTTCAAACTTTAGTAAGAAATATTGAGGGATAATTTGTAAGCCTACATATCAATTCTAGAAGAATAGTGTAAGCATGTGGACATTTTACTTGTGCCTATCCATAAACAGCTATTCTATCCCTGTAATTATCCTGCTTTTGAGATTCTAAGCTGGTGATCATGAAGTCTTTACTTTATCCAAATATTTTAACTCTTTGCCATGTACCTGGCATTTTGCCATACAATGACCATATAAAGATAAGCAAATCAAGGATGCTACCCTTAATCAGCTTATTCTAATTTACCTAAATGCAATACTGAAGAGGTAAAAATCTTTATTTCTTCTTTAATATTACCACGAGAAACAAAGTTGGTAGAGATTTCCTCATAGAACAAGTTATATAATTTCAAGCAATATAAAATAGGGATTGGATTTGGTTCTTTCCAATATTTAGTTTGTGACTTAATGATTTTATACTATTTTTGAATGAACTAGGGCAGCTGTGAAAGCAAGGGTGAGAATTTTTCTCTGAAAGTATAATTCATTAGCAAGTGCTCAGGTTAGTCTCAAGAAATCATTAATCCTGCTATTAATTATAGCCAGAAAAAGAGATAGGTTACGAATTATTACTTAGAAAAAATATTTTGGAAGGTATCAGACAAAATTCCATATAGGGTGCATATATCACATGCATTTTTTTTTTTTTTTTTTTTGCAACAGGTAAAACCATTAAGTTTCCTAAGTGGTAAACCTGAGAGATAATTCTTCTTTGAATATTGGACTCTGTGGTAGACAGCTAGTTTTAAAATGTTCTAGTATAAACTTAATATGCTGAATTCCGTAAGGCTTCAGCTGTATCAACATGTTGAAGATGGTCCAGAACTGATATCTTAAGTAAAAGAATTTGTCCCAGCTAATTGGTCTTTTCATGGCTCATATAAGTTTAAGGCTGTGGTGGCTATCCCTTCAGGCATATTCAGAATTAAATTCCCTTAATTTTCATTGTTGGTTTCAAACAAATCCCTTGCTCAAGATACTGGTGAGCAACACAAAGTATCTTTACTCTAGGTCTCTGTAACAGTTGGGGAATTTGATGTAATTATGAATTCCAAAAATATAATTGAATCATGCTTGCAAACTGATCTGTTAATCTGGGCATGATTAGGTTAGGATTAGGGCGTTGAGCCCCACCTCTTGGTGGGTGGGGAATCAAATATAAAAGGCAAGGCAAAGGACAATTGAAGCAGTCTTTTGAGAAGAAGTTTTGATGTTGGAAAGAAGGCCCCAGGAGAAGAGAAGCAAGCTGTTTCCTGATCATCTACAGCTAACTTTGTGGAGGAAACAAGAGCTAAGCCTGGAGAAAAACACAGCCCCGGGAAGAGAGGAAGCCCAGAAGCCTGAACCCTGGCAAATGCCAGCAGCTGTCTTGCTCTAACAAGTGGCAATAGACTGTGGTGAGAGAAGAAACTTAATGCTTTATGGCATGGTATTTGTGGACTTCTACCCCAAATAAATACCCTTTATAAAGACCAACCCATTTTTGGTATTTCACATTAGCACCCCTTTGGCTGACTAATACAGAATTTGGTACCAGGAGTGGGGTACTGCTTTTGTAATAACCAAAATGTTGGAACGGTTTTATAAATGGGTAAGGGGTATTTTTTGGAGGAATTGTGAAATGCTTGATGGAAAAGGCCTAGATCACATTGAAGAGATTTTTTTTTTTTTTAATTTTTTTTTTATTTTACCTGGAGGTCCCGGGGGTCGAACCCAGGTCCCTCCATATAGCAGACGGATGCCCAACCATTTGAGCCACATCCGCCCCCCTGAAGAGATTGTTGATAGTAATATGAACACTAAAGAGACTTTCTATGATGCCTTAGAAGTAAATGATGAAACTATTATTGAAAACTGGAGGAAAGGCGATCCATGCTTTAAAGTTGCAAAGATCTTAGCAAGATTAACTCCTGGTGTTATATGGAAGACAGAATTTGAAAATGGCGAACCGGGGCATTTAGCTGAAGTACTTTCCAAGGTAAACTCAGAGAATGTGGCTTGGCTTCTCCTTGCAGCTTATAACAAAATACTAGATGAGCGAAACACACTAATAACTGAACTTTTGGGCACAAAGAAAACAGAAACTGATTCCAGAACTTCCAAGTGTCTGGAAATAAAATTTCCAGATGAAAATGCCCTATTTGAAGACTTGACTTTACTAAACTTGGAACTCATAACTCAGAATTGCAGATGCATTTATCTCGGAAAGACTTGTGGAATGTCTTACTGTCTGATGGCTTGGACCCCTGCTTCTTGCATGCAAAATCAACAACGTTTTTGAGAATGCTGTATGAACAAAACCACTGTCAGCTTGGACAAAAGAAGACATGGAAAGGAGAGACTGAAGGAGAAAAAGCTTTAAGAAGAAAACCGTGGAAGCAGAGATCTGAACTTAAGACATCTCCTTGGGCCAGGAGAGGAGCCCCACCCATGTATACAGAGAGGGTGAGTTTGCCCCTGCAGTTGAAGAGGGTGGATGTTCCTACCCGATGTTCTGAGAAAGTTTTGATGCCGCATGGTGCAGAGAGGGTGAGTTTTCCCCAGCAGTTGAAGAAGGTGGATGTCCCCACCCGATGTTCAGGAAGAGTTTTGCCACCCCAGGGTACAGAGAGGTTGGAGCACATTCCTCAAAGATTAGGGTGGTTAAGGTCAACACCCCATTGGTCTGAGAGGGGTGTACCTGTCCCCCATAGATTAAAGAAAGCCAGGTGGTCAACCCATTGCTCTGAGAGGGTTGAGCCTGTGTGCCAAAAGTTAGGGAAGGCCAGGTGGTCAACTCGTTGCTCTGAGAGGGTTGAGCCTGTGTGCCAAAGGTTAGGGAAGGCCAGGTGGTCAACTCGTTGCTCTGAGAGGGTTGAGCCTGTATGCTAAAGGTTAAGGGGAATGTTATCTTCATCTCACTGTACTAGGGGGGTAAGACTCTAACCCAAAGATTGGGTAAGGAGTGGCAATCACCCCAACACTCTTGGAGGGTGAGGTCTGGAGCTTGGTCAACACCCAGATACTTGATGAGGGTGGAACCAAGAAAATGGCCGTTGGGCAAGCCTGTGGAAAGGGTGGGTTCCCATGTGACCCCCAGGAAAAGAGAACATCTTCTTAAAAATAACTCTCATACTTTGAAATTGAATGGAGGATGCCCTGCAAGTTTACTAAACTGTAGAGGATCCATGACTCATGTTTAACATCCCAATTTCTCCTTATGATAATGAAAATGTTTATACTTTGTCTTTCCATTTGTGTATTGGAAGCAGTTAAATGGTTTTGTAAATTTCAGAGGTCTACAGCTGATGGGATTTTGCCTGAAGACAAACTGTATTTCTTTAAAATGATTATGATATGATTTTGTACTTGAATTGTTACTGATTTAATGTTTTTTTGATTATTGTAATGTATTTTTGGAATTCAGAGTGTGGAATGTAACAGTTGGGGAATTTGATGTAATTATGAATTCCAAAAATATAATTGAATCATGCTTGTAAACTGATCTGTTAATCTGGGCATGATTAGGTTAGGATTAGGGCGTTGAGCCCCACCCCTTGGTGGGTGGGGAATTGAATATAAAAGGCAAGGCAAAGGACAGTTGAAGCAGTCTTTTGAGAAGAAGTTTTGATGTTGAAAAGAAGGCCCCAGGAGAAGAGAAGCAAGCTGTTTCCTGATCATCTACAGCTAACCTTGTGGAGGAAACAAGAGCTAAGCCCAGAGAAAAATGCAGCCCTGGGAAGAGAGGAACCCCAGAAGCCTGAACCCTGGTAAATGCCAGCAGCTGTCTTGCTCTAACAAGTGGCAATAGACTTTAGTGAGAGAAGAAACTTAATGCTTTATGGCCTGGTATTTGTGGACTTCTACCCCAAATAAATACCCTTTATAAAGACCAACCCATTTTGGGTATTTCACATTAGCACCCCTTTGGCTGACTAATACAGTCTCAAAAAATACAATCTTGAAATATTTGCCATTCAATTGTTCTCCAATACAGAGTTATAAGATATAGCATTAAGGAGGATTGTCTGAGGGTTATGCGGTCACCCAGTCCTTTTCAGCAGTGTTTCCTAAATTGTATACAACTGACCACTAATAACCATATATGCTAATAGATGATTCTATTAAAAATAAAAACAAACAAAAATGGTTCAACAAAACAAAGCAAAAACTAAGGGAATTTTGCATTAAACACAGTTAAGCAGATTGCTCAAAGAAGAGTATTTTCGAGGCCCAAATATGCTCATGTGCACTCTACAGTTCTGAGAGAATACACTGAAAATACTGAGTTTCATAGACTTAATTTACCCATGAAACCCAATTTGCATGTAGCATCTTATGACACTAATGCTTTGTAGATTATGCTCTGGACAGAGTTGCTCTGAATTATTTCCTCAGATTAAATGAAAAAGTCATTCCTGGACTCCATTAATTTGAAGGCCATATAAATATAGTTTTACTCAATTACACATCAGCATTATTGCCACTTACCTTGGAGGATGTTGGAGTTGCTAAAGTCAATATTCATACAATCAGACACTGACCTATTTATTTCACAAAACTTACTCCATTTTATCCTCCCAATAGTCTTGTAAAGTCAATGCTATTTTTCCCTATTTTACAGATGAAGCAATGGATTCTTAGTTAAGTAGCTCAGAAGTTGCAGAGACAGAATACAACCCTAAATGACTGATTTTATGCATTCCCTCTTAACCACTATGGTGTGGGAGCATTTGTTAATATGTGAAAAGATTGCAATGTCAAAGAAAGCATTCTTTTTATAAAGGCCTGTGGGAGAGAATTATTACAGATCTCATTGTGAGGAAAAGCTTTGCTTCCCTTAAACAACTTGTGTGTTCTCGTTTCATGGATGCTTTGAATCTTGTAACTCTTTATTATTCCCTTGTTCTTTGCCTTCTATGAACCTTAGAATTAAAACTGGAGGCCATCAATATTCATTATAAGTGCCACATAACATACTGATATATAGGATAATCTTGTCTTTGTCTTTACTATTTTCTGACATATTTTAAATCCAATTTCCACAATTATTTGTTCTCTCCTTTTTAAAATATATTTTGGTAAGCAATCTCAAATCTTAGACTTCAAATACAAGCTATAAAAAGATATATACATGCATTCATGAACTGAAGTTCATACTATATAATTCATGTTATGTTAAAACTCAACATGAAAATAACTGAATTAACTTATAAAAACAAATCTTCATAAATCATTGGGAATATGAGCATTCAAATCAATTTGGATTTGAAATATATATAAAAATATTCAGACTCTTAAAAGAATATGGAATTCTACTCACATTTTTAACATGTTGCAAGCTCCGGTAGATCACTTGCAAAGACAAATGTGCAGTCTGCATATTTAGAGGTATATCCCTGATCATTTTGTGTTTTATATATATATATATATATATGTATTATGCTTATTATACCTACAAATGTTTAGAATGCCATATAAGTACAAAACATGGCTGCTAATTCCTATGATTTCAATGACAGAGACAAAAATGTCAGAGAACACAACAATCGTTTCAAATGAAAATGTCAAAGATATCCATTAGAGAGGCAACGGAGCCACATGATAAATGTGAAAAGGTCAGTGCTCTACAATGCTGTCATTGAATTCAGTGCTTTTTTTTCCTCTTTTACTTTGATGAGGTACATATTATTTACAGAAATTGAAACAAGTTCCAAAACAGACATGATTGAATATGGCTTATGAGTCATGTGGATTGGCGAACACACCATATAACAGAGAGTTCACCATTTACACCATAACTATGTCTTTAATATGCAAGGTCACAAGCTAAGTCACCATGGATAAGAATTCAATGTTAGGAATTAAAGTTTTCCTTTGGGATGACTATTGCTTGGTGTATTTGTGTATAAACAGCTAAATCCTCTGGTCCTGTGTTACCATGATTTTCATCGCATACAGCATTGGAAAGTTTGCCTCAATTGACTTATCATGACCATGTTGCTGAAATATCAGAGAAATCCTGTGCTCAGATACCGTAACTGCTTCCAGAATGATATTATGGTCTGCATTCTTGTTTCCTATAATCAATAAACACATTGCAAATTGCACAATAGTGGCTTTAAATTAATTACAATGTTGAAAAGAGCTAATACAATTCCTTCACCCACTGGTTCTAAATGTAAGATTCACATTCTCTTACTTGATAATCACTGAAAGGAATAAAGAAGAATGGTGAGAGCTTTTACTGGTTGCATGATTTTTACAGAAATCAAATCTTTAGTACAAACTGCTTTTCTGCAGTTAGTTCTACACATGTAATAGAAATGGTCATATTAGGATGCCAACATGGAACATTTTTCCGTGGTAATGAAAAAGACACACTAGCCTCTTATTTTCTTTAAATATTGAAAGAAAGAATAGTACATAATTGCCAAGTTTTGTTCTGCTCCTTTCAGTTGGGGATAAACAGAAACTAAAAAATATATTTTTTTATCTTAATTCATCAGTTTCAATACAAAATAAAAGAAAAATTGGGTCAATTTAGTCTCTTCATTTTTTTCTCAAATAATATTTACTATTAGCTTGGTTATTATACTTTTTTATGTTTTCATATTCTAGGATAATTTTATATATCTGTCTAATATCAGCTGTTAGTATAATACACCAGACAAAATGGATTAGTATAAATTCTTATTATATTATCTTATTTTTGATAGTAAAACATTGAGAATATTTTGGTGTGCTGGTTATTTTCATAAATGAAAATATCTTTCTTCTTCTCAGGGACATGGTTTACTTTTCTACTATCTTAGTTCCCCAGCTGTGAAAATGAATACCATACAAAGGGTTGGCTTAAACAACAAGAATTTATTGGTTCATGGTTTTTAGCAAGGAGAAGTCCAAAACTGAGGCATCAGCAAAGCAATACTTTCTCTCTGAAGAATGTGATGTTCTAGAGCTGGCTGCCAGTAATCTTTGGGATTCCTTGACTTTTCTAACACATGAAAATATCTTCTCCATTTTCTTAAAGTTCCATTGACTTCTGGCTCTAGCTTCTCCGTGGCATTCTTTCTCTGCATCTGCATTCCATTCGGTTTATGAAAGATTCCATTAGGCCACACCTTAACTGAAGTAACATCTTCAGGCAACCCTATTTAGAATGGGTCCACACCCACCAGAAAGTGGATCAAGTTCAAGAACATGTCCACACTGGGGTATATAATTCAATCCACCACCTCTACCATTTAATAAAATGTAGAGTAAACTCTGAAAACTGTGTGAAGTTACTTAAACTCTATTTCAGATTCTTCACATGTGAATAAGGCTATTTTGATTACCTACGTCAAAAGATTTTAATGGACAACTTTTAATATTTACTGGCATTTAAATGCTCAATACATATTATTATATTTGCTGTTATTGATTTGAGAGCCACCACAACTGAGTGAATACCAAATGTGTGAAGACCAAATGATTTTCTACCCAGCAGAGACTTATAGTTCATCCTTAAATCCGTGGGGTCACTATGACCCAGGATTTGGTTCTTAGCTTATAGCTCTCTATGTTGGTTTTATTTTTAGCTTTCCAAAGTAAGATTTAAATTCTAGAAGACAGCAACAACTAATCAAACCCAAAAAGGATCGATTTAAATAACAGAATGTATAAGTAAATTAAAATTAGAGGTAAATAGAAGGATCACTAATATCATTTGGTGGGTGGGGGGGGCACTCACACCTTATAAATAAAATTGCCTGTGAGAAAAATACAACATTGATTAGAAAGCATCCCAGGGAACACAGAAGTAGAATCTTCAAAGTTGAGTTTTTAAAAATTCTAGTTCTATCAAGTTGGGGCATCTAAATTCATCTTTGTAGTAAAGTGGGTCATTAAAACACAAATATGAATATTTCACGTGTAGATCCAGAATACTTTTTTCACCCTATAGTGTTAGATCTTGGATAAATTCTGCCACATTTGGTAGATACGAAAGTATCATTACCTCTTTATTGATTATGGTAGGCAGAATGATGGATACCCAAAGATGACAACTCCTAATTTCCAGAACCTGTGACTTACTGCAAAAATGACTTTGCAGATATGTTTAAGGTTAAGCATTGTGAGATGGGAGACTATTCAAGACTATTTGTTTGAACCCAATGTAATAACAAGAAAGAGTAGGGAGGTCAGAATCAGAGAAAGATTGAAAATGCTACAGTGCTGGCTTTGAAGGTGGAGTAAGAGTCCACCAGTCAAAGAATGGAGACAGCATCTAGAAGCTGGAAAAGTCAAGGAAGCAGATTCCCCCTTGGAGCATCAAGAAGGAAGGCAGACCTGATAACCTCTAAACAATATCCCATTTTGGACTTCGGGCTTTCAGAAATGAAAGATAATAAATTTGTATTGTTTCATGCCTCTAGGTTGGTGGTCATTTGTTACAGCAACAGTAGAAAACTGATACACAGACAAAATCCTAAAATGTCTATTGTCTCCTCATAATATTCCAATAGTTTTTATATGTCATTCAAATTAAAAGAGAAAATCCTTATTAGGATGGCTTGTAAGAATTGATGTGTTCAGGCCCTTACCTCTTTGTATCATTGACCTTATCTTCAACTCCTCTCCTTTCATCCCCTCTGCAGGCCTATTACCCTCTTCACATTTTCTTGTATATGCTGGGTACATTCCTGCATTGGGGCTTTGCATTGTTTATATTGAGTATATAAACAGCTATTCTCTTTAACTTCTTGTATGCCTCATTTTCTCGACTACTTGCATTGTATCACATTCACAAAGAGGACTTCCTTAACCATCCTATTAAAAATCACGTTCCACTGCCCCTCCTTCACACTCCATATCCTCCCTCTCTGCTTTCCTTTTTCATTACCACTTAGCATATTCTGTCATAATAATCCACTTATTCATTTTGTGTATCGAATTGAATGAAAACTATCAGGGACAATGTGTCTTTTGCTGTTTTATTTAATGCTCTCTCCCCAGTGCTTGGCACATAGTAGGAACCTAATAAATATTTTTTGAATGAATGAAATAAATGAGAGTAGGTATAGATTTTAAATGAATAATTACAATAGCAATTTTTCATTATTATATTGATGCCAAATATTGATGGAAATGCTAGAAGCAACAAAATCTTATTAGCTTATCTTTTTTTTTTTTTTTAAGATTTTATTTATTTATTCATTTATCCCCCCCTTGCTGCTTGTGCTCGCTGGGTCAGCTAACCACGCCGTGCGGGCGGGCCTGCCTTCACCAGGAGGCCCTGGGAACCGAACCCGGGGCCTCCCATATGGTAAATGGGAGCCCTACTGATTGAGCCACAGCCGCTTCCCAGCTTATCTTTTTACCGACAAAAATATGCTTTGTATTTTAAAAAGGCCCTTCCATGAATTCTTTTGATCCACAGAGCAGACATATAAATTGGATATTATTTTTATCTCAATTTTATTTGTTTGGAAATTGAGTTTCAGAAGGAGTAAATTTCCCCAGAGTAAAGTATCAGAGTATATCTTAAAACCCAAATCTGATTTTTCCAAAGAGGAAATACAAACGGCGAAAAAGCACATGAAAAAATGTTCAACATCACTAGCTATTAGGGAAATGCAGGTCAAAACGACAATGAGATATCATTTCACACCTTAGAGAATGGTCGTTATTAAAAAGACAGAAAACTGCAAGTGTTGGAAAGGATGTGGAGAAATAGGAACACTTCTTCAGTACTGATGGGAATGTAGAATGGTGCAGCCTCTGAGGAAGACACTTTGGAAGTACCTCAAGAAGCTGAATATAGAACTGCCTTATGATCCAGCAAACCCATTACTATGTATATATTCAGAAGAACTGAAAGCAAGGATGCAAACGGACATTTGCACACCAATGTCCATTCACAATTGCTAAAATATGGAAACAGCCCAGATGTCCATTAACCAATGAATGGATATGGATAAACAAAATATGGTATATACATACAATGGAATACTGTAAGAAGATATGAAATCAGGATGCATATGACAACATGGATCAACCTTGAAGATATAATGTTGAGTGAAATAAGCCAGACACAAAAGTACAATATTGTATGGCCTCACTAATATGAACTAAATACGATGAGTAAACTCACAGAGGTAATGTTTATTTTTAATGTTTATTGTAAAATTTTGGAAATGAATAGAGTTGATGATAATATATAGTTTGTATAACTAACACTGCTGATTTATAAATGTGATTGTGGATGAAAGGGGTAGTCTGTGGACATAAATGTCAATTGAATGGAAGTTAGAGAATAATCTAGGTGATTTTGGTGGTGGTTGAAGAATGTGATTAATAGTATAAATATAAGAATGTTCTTTTACAAAGTAAAGAATATGGTGATATATGGAAAAATTACAATTAATATAACAAACAATAGTTAACAGTAATATTGTAATAAATTGGCAATGAAGATATATCAATTCTAAGGGACAACAATAGGAGAGTATAAAGGGGTAGGGGATTTTTCTTTTTGGAATAATGAAAACATTCTAAAATTGACTGAGGTGATGATAGCACAATTCAGTGATGAAAATGAAAGCTACTGAGTAAACACTTTGAATGGATTGTACAAAGCATGGGACTGTATAAAACAGGGAATCCTGTGATAGAAGATGGACTGTAGTTACAGAACAAATATGAGAATGTTCTCTCATGAACTTATAACAAATATATAATACTAATACAGTAGGTTAATAATCGGGTGGGTTGGGGGGAAATAGACCAAATGTAAGATACTGGCACTAGTAAGTAGTAATATTTTGATGATGCTCTTTCATAGTTTGTAACATAAGGTGTTGGTGGTGGGGTGATGTATGGGAACCCTGTATGGTGTTGTGCATATTTGTTTGGTATGTTCACAACTTTTACTATACACTTATTGTTTATGCATGTTCATGTATGAATAATATACTTCAATAAAATACTTTAATGAAAAAAACAATAATTCAGGAAGAGGGAGGAGTTAGCCATGAATTGTTAAGTGCTAAAGGTGGTGATGATATATACTCATTCTAACTTTGTTTAGATTTGAAATTTTCCAAAATAAAAAATTTAAAACTCCATATATCGTAGATAAAGCAAATGCAGCAAAATGGTAAAATGAGGTACTATTCTTTCAACTTTTCTGTAGTTTTAATTTTTTTTTTTTTTAAAGATTTTATTTATTTATTCATTTATCCCCCCCTTGCTGCTTGTGCTCACTGGGCCAGCCAACCACGCTGTACGGGCAGGCCTGCCCCCACCAGGAGGCCCCGGGAACCGAACCCGGGGCCTCCCATATGGTAAACGGGAGCCCTACTGATTGAGCCACAGCCGCTTCCCTTAATTTTTTTTCTAAGTAAAACAGATAAAAAAAAAAAACAAAAAAAAAAAACAAGTGTGCTTTTCCAAAGGCCTCTGTTTTTTCTTCATCACACACCTTTCAGTTTAGGTTAGCACAGCAGGTGGCTAATCTCATCCGTAGTAGTTTACCTTTACTAGTTGCAATCTCCCTGGTAACCAGGAAAATATTCTTGAGTTTCTAACAATATCGGAAGTTCTTAGAAACATAAGGGAAGTTGGAAGTGTAAAAACTCCACTACTCTAAAGCTGGAAAGTCAATAGGGACATTACAGTTCTTATCTCAAAAACATCTTTTTAAACAAATGGAATTTAGGTATTGTTGGCACCATTTTACAAGATTTCGACAATTGCAAATACAGAGCAAACAGAGCTCTCATATAGTTCTGTCCGGCAATATAAATGTTGCAGCCACTTTGTTAAACAGTTTGTCAGCTTCCTACAAAGTTAAGCTTACCATATAAACCATCAACTACTCTCTTCGGTATTTATGCAGGAGAAATGAAGATACCTGTCCATCCAAACACCTGTACATGGCAACCCAAATGCCCATCAATTGGCGAATGGATAAACAAATTGTTGTATAGCCATATAAAGGAATACTGCCAAGCAAAATGCATGAACTACCTATACATTCCACAAAATGAATTAAGCTAAAAATATCATGCTATGTGAAAGAAGCTAGATTCAAAAGGCTACATACTGTATGGTCAAATTTAGGTGACATTTTGGAAAAGACAGAATTATGAGGACATAAAACAATTAATGGTGGCCAAGTGTTGGGATGAAAGAGGGAATAGGCTGCAAAAATTTATGAGAAAAATTTGGGGGGTGATGCTAACTATTATAACTTAATTGTGGTGCTGATTACATGACAATGAATTGTTGAAATTAATAGAATTTCACTCCTAATAAATGTGAATTTTACTGTACACAAATTATACCTCAAAAAACAAAAATAAATAAATAAATAAAGTTTCCATTTAATGTGATAGTAAAATGAAGTTGTAGAGTTGGAATTTAAACTGCAACTGTTATGAGACATTCCATGCTATAACCCTATCCCATCACCCAATTATTAATTAAAATGCTTGTGTCTTTATAAATAATTTCTTTCTACTTCAAGATTTTGTTTTGTTTTATCCTTACTCTGAGAAATATCCCCATATTTGCATTGATGTATGAATTCTAGAAAGTCATGTTAGTGTTTATAGATTAATTTATTTTAAATACTTAATTCAAGAAATTCTATACTTTATCCTTTTGGTACTCTTTGTCACTATAGCTAAAGTCAACCATACTCCCTGTATCTCAGCTTGTTAATTTGTAAAATAAGGAAACTGTACTACATTTATAGTTTCTTCTGCATTTCTATAATTCTTATGAAGTTGCTTTGGTTCTTCGACTCAGAACACTTAATTTATTGTTCCCTTTTCAACATGTGAAATTATTGGCATCCAATAATTTTATGACTACGTTTAATAGCCATCAAGCCTAGAAAAATTTCCATTTCTCAAGGGGATGATTTTTTTATAAAGTGATTTTTCCCAGTCATCTCACTATTATTGTTGCTTTCTCCAGTGGCCAAGGATTATACTGACTTCTATAGTCTGTTAAACTCATCCTTACCCATATAATGGAAAATTTGTATTTTTAAAAGATGATACTGTGTAGGATTAAGCATTTGTTAGAGAAATAAGTCTTTAGTGGTGATAAAAGACAGTATTGGGGGAATATCTGGAGACAATGTATCCTTAAAAGTCACATGTAAGTGATCAGGTTTTAGTTAAACTGGAACTGATAGGTCAATTCTGGCATCAGTGATAATTAATAATAGTAAATAATAGATATTTAAATGGAGTTCTTATTGCAAAATATTGAAGACTCAAATTCCAGGAATTTATTCATTTTAAGATTTTATATCCCAAATATTATCTCCTTTTCCCACCCTTAAAATCTAAGCTTCAAAATGTTTACCCCACTGGCATTGAAAATTTAGTGAACTTCTAGTCACATTTAGTGTCTACTTCTAGAAGTAGCATTAGAAATGTTTTCCATCTACCTTGCATTCTAAGATATCTCTTTGTCAAGAAGTGACCTTTGTTTATTCCTCATAAACATTATAATGTGGTGGAAGGTGTGGGAGGTGGGCAACATGGGAATCCCAGTGGGTTCCGTGTAATATTTTGGGTATCTAAGCACCTCTTAAAATATATTTATATATATACATAAATAACATTTTTGTAAGCAAATGCACATATATGCATATATATTTATATATCATTTTGCAAATGTTGGTATGTATTGTGAAAATTTTGATTTTTACCCACAATAAAAAAAAAATTTAAAAAAATTAAAAAAAAGAATGACTTTAGTTAGCAGAGAATTTTCTTTTCTGCAATTGAAGTGGATCTTCCTTTTCAGGGATTCTTAGAGAAGATTGCCCAGCAAAGTCAGTACAGTTTTTTTGGTTCTTTTAGAAATTCTTCTGGGTTGCCAGTTGAACTGTCTGTTATTGCAGTGAATGAATAGTTTTGAATTTCAGATACATAAACATAACTCAAGATTGTTTCCTATCATGATATGAAAATTGTAGGATGTAAACATTTCTGTCCTGTCCAGAATAATTGTGGGCCATTAAATAGTAGTTTTAATTTAGTAATTTACTTATTATAAACTACTAGTGAATATTGTATTTTTCCCTTTAAAATGTGAATTTAAAAGTTGTTATTTTACAATTCTCCTTAATTACACATAACAACAACAACAACAACAAAATAATGTACGCATTGCTTTTTCCTCTTTCCCCAAATATAAATGAACTATAATTATTAGCTTGATCATCTTTGGACATTTCCAAACATATAACCGAAAAAAAAAATTAAATTGCAACTTGCCATGTACAGCTTGGTTCTGAACATACATATTTTCATGTTTGGCTTCATGGCTAATGCAAGGTTAATGAGTTGATAACTTTTAATACTTATTTTTCATTAAATACCCAAAGTAACTATAGCCCCTTAGAAGATTTTCTGAAGTCAGAAACAAGGAATAGCATACCTGAAATTGATATTCTCAGTATTCCCTCAGGCAACCTTGATTTTCAAAAGCTCATTCACTTCTTGCCATTCTTAGGACTTCTTTATTATTTACATAAAATTTTTCAAAATAAATTCTTTTTCAGGATAGTATCTTTGTGTGAGATCACCAAACTACCCTGCTCTCTTAGCTAATGTCTTATAAAGAACTTCAATTTAAAAAGTAAAACTTTCCAACTGTGAAGGTCCAATATAAGTTGCTGTTGAGACTATCCAGTAGATAGCTATATCCCACATTGGTCCTGTAGCAGTGTGCAACTATACTTTACATAGTTAATAGTCTCACAAGGGGGAAAGATTACAGATTACACATAAATAAAAGCTAATAATTAAAAAATACTTTATCTTGTCTCTAAATTGCATGATGCTTACCAGTTGCAAGTACCTCATTCAGTTTCCCTGGAGCTGTTCAGTCCAATATGATTGCCACTAACTACTTGTGACTAAATGTAAATTAATTAAAGTTAGAAAAATTAAAATTCAGTTCCTTTGTTGCACAATTTAAGAGCTCAATACTATTTGTAGCTAGATATCATATTGGACAGTGCAGATATACAATATTTCTGTATTAGTTTCCTAGGGCTGCCATAAAAATTACTACAAATTGGGTTTCTTAAAACAACAGAAGTTTGTGTTCTCAAAGTTATGGAGGCAGAAAGACTGAATGAAATCAAATGCATTGGCAGGTCCATCCTTTCTATGAAGACCATAGGAAAGAGTCCTTCTTTCCCACTTCCTAGCTTCTGGTGGTTGCTGGCAATCCCTGGTGTTACTTGGTTTGTGGTTGCATCACTCCAAACTCTGTCTCCATTGCCACATGCCCTTCTTTCCTGTGAGCCTGTGTCTCTGTACCTCTTTCCTAATAAGAACACCAGCCACGGGTTTTGGATCATATCCTAATCCAATACGACTTCATCTTAATTTGATTACATCTGAAAAGATACTATTTCCAAATAAGGTCACATTCATAGGTTCCAGGTGGACATGATTTGGGGGGACACTGTACAACCTAGTACAATTTCCATCATTGAACCAAGTATTGGACAACGCCGCTCTAGTACAATTACATTCATGAAGAACCTTACTTATCATGGTGTTACTTTCTCCAGGGGAGTTAGGAGAATTAAAAGTTTTTAGTAGCTCTAGACACCATGGATTTTCAATAGGCATGAATAATTTTGAAGTGTAACTTAGCTTTGTGATTCTGTGTTAATATAAAATGATTTTTCAGGATGTACCAGGCATTGAACCCAGGGCCTCATATATGGGAAGCAAGTGCTCAACCACTGAGCTACATCCACTCCCCAATATAAAATCATTTTAATGTATGTGTTATCTATACTCACTTAAGTTTTGCACTCTAAATATCAAGACCTTTGTTTTGAACCATCAATTTTTGGCTAAACTTTTACATCATAATCTTTGAAAATAAAATTTTGACTTATCTTTGTAAATATGATGGGATATTAAAGTTCGTAGTAATTTTACATAGGCATATAGCATTCCCTTTCTTTCTTTGATGTATTGGAAGAGTGTGAAATTTAAATCTTTGCTGGCTTTAATAAATGTGAGAAATTTAAAATTTTTATTGTGATTACATATATACAACATATAACATCCCATTTTAACCACTCATATGTGTACAATTCAATTATATCAATTACATTTACAATTCTGTGCCATTACCAGCATCCATTACCAAAACTTTTTGATCCCCTCAAAAGAAACTCCCCCTACCATCCCTCCACAGCCCCTCCACATGCCTAGTAATCTGTAATCTATTTTCTGTCTCTAAGAATTTGAAAAATAATCTATTTTTAAAGCTTCTCTTTATTTGGTATTTTTCACTTGCATCCAAAGCATCTTAACTATTATTTACCCATAAGTCAATTTAGTTTCTAACACAGACTGACTCTGTGATGATTCAAATTTTCTTCCAATTTATGGATCTGCCTCGTCACTTCTCAGTCTAATTTCTTTGATTCTGTAGAATCAAAGCAGTACAGAGTTATGCATGCTATTTGTTGATATTTAGGTATAACATAAGTAGAACAAGTCTTTGTGAAACAATTGCTTTTCCTTCATGACAAAATTCATACACTCCAACATTAATAATTTTTTATTAGAAAAGTTATAGGTGTACAGAAAAATCATGTTGAAAATAGAGTTCCCATATACCCTCCTTATTATTAACACTTTGCATTAATGTGATACATTTGTTACAATTGATTAAAGAATACTATTCTAATTCTATTATTAGCTATTGCCCATGGTTTACATTGGGGTTCCCTATTTGTATTGTATGTTGTTGCTTTTTAAAATTTTATTATAGTAACATATATATAACCTAAAATTTCCCTTTAACTACCTTCAAACATATATAATTTAGTTCTGTTAATTATATTCATTCTTTTGATGTATCTAATAAATCTTTTCCTCACCCAATTTCACAAAATATTTTTATTCCTATATTTTTTTCTACAAGTTTTATTGTTTTAAGTTTTACATGTAGGTATATCATCTAAATGTTTGTTGAATCCATTTCTTTGTAGGGTATAGCTCAAAGTTCATTCTCTTCTTATGTGTATATCAAATTGTTTCAGGATCATTTGTTAAAAAGACTACAGTTTTTCTGGTAAATTGTTTTTACAACTTTGTAGAAAACAAATTGACCTTGTATGTTGTGTCTACAATTCCACTTTAAAAAAATCTATATGTCTATCCTCTCTCCAATACTATACTGCCTTGTTTACTTTAGGCTTATAATAATCCTGGCAATAAAGAAATATGAGGGCTCTAATTTTGTTACTATTCTAATTCTTTTGCCTGTCCACTTAAAATTTTTATATCAGTGTGTCAATTTCTTATAAAAAACTACTGAGATTTTGACTAAAATTGAATGTAAACTATGATCAGTTTGGGGAGAATTGACATTTTAACAATACGGAGTCTTCCATTCCATCAGCATGATTCCATGTTCTTTCCATTTATGTATTTCTTATTTGATTTATTTTATCAGTATTTTGAAGTTTTAAGCATATGTATCTTGGACATATTTTGCAAGATAAATAGCTAAGTATTTTAGGCTTTGGTGCCATTAGAATTTCAGGTTGATTCTTGTTTTCCTTTGTTTTGGTTTGGTTTCTGCACCTCCTCCAGGCTCACTTTGTATATTCAGTGATGAGATATGTAGAACCAGCATTTTACAAGGAATTTCCTTGTTTAGAAAAATGGTGTTAGAAAACAAGATCTGGGTTTTGGGTTTCTGGTAGCATTTTTTTTTTCTTTGAGAAACTTCATTTTGCATAGTAAAATATGATCTTTTTGCATGGTTGGAGCTGTTATTGATGAAATATGATATCTCTCTAGAGATTTCTAAATATGATTATGCTTTCTGAGAAACATAATGAAGCACTGATATAATTAATACTGTCATATAAACTGGGAAAAATTGTTAGGAAAAATATCATGGCATAATAGGCAAATAAAATTATGTCAAAGACACAGATATCAATAATGAATTATCGAGGTGGCCAAGATGGCGTTAGTGTAGGAGGGCACACACTGCAAGCTCCCAGAGCAAGGCGGATTGGGGACGGGGTCCTGCCCGGGGGTCTGTGGTGTGCACGCGTGGAGTGAGAGGCTTGGGACATCTATCTGCACGGATCGGCGGCGTGGACCGAACGGAGGAGATTCGTGAGTTTTGAGGGTGCTGGTAGAGGTTGGCACAGGTGGCTGAGCCCAGTGGTTAGGGAAAAAAATGAATAAAACGGCCATTTTGAGCCACGGGCGGGGCGAAAAAGTTTTATTTTCTGGGGATCTGGCTGCCTGGCGCCCCTTGGACCTTGTGTGAACAGAGCAAACGAGCTAATCAGCACCCAGTGAACTGGAGGGGGGATTTTGGTCGGGAAACGGAGATGATTTCCCTAGCCACCCAGGGATAAGGCCCGGGCTGCTGCGGAACCAGGAGGAAGGGACACTTCCCAAAAAAGGGAGGGTTTGGTTGGAAGACAGGGAAGGGTATTTTATATTTTTAGACATTGATCTGGCTGCCTGCACCACACCATAGCTTTGGGGAGCAGATAAGCCGACCTGAAGCAGCATTAGGCTGAGAGCAGATGTGAATCTGCACTCAAACTGATTTACTGAGCAGCCCGGTGATGCTGGAGCTCGGCGCCAGAAGGGGCGGAATCCGCCATCTTTAGCACTCCTCACTGACTAACATCAGAGCTTCAGCTAACCAGGGGAGTCCGGAAAGTGGGATGTGCTTGATTAATTTCCACGGGCCCAGCTAGGGTCCCTTCCGTAAGGGGGTTGATCTAGAGGAGGAATTATTTTGGGTCCTGTATTTGGCTTAAAAAAAAAAAAAAAAAAAAGTGAGGTCACCTCAACAAATGAAAAATAAATTCTTTTTAATTTAGTTTAATAGCTAAAAGCTGCTTCAGGACCTGCATATAGAACCCTGTGGGGAAATTCATTGATAAACACAAGTAGGCAGAAAGGATCCACGTGGACCCTAGGGGAATCATTGATCCCCCTTAGCTCTATTTGACTGCTTGCCTGTGTGGATCTTTGGTTTCTCTCTGTTACTTTCTGGTCTATTGCTATTATTCCCGTTTTCCTCCCCACTTCCTTTTTCCTTCTATTTGTTTTTTTTTTTTTAAATAGGTGCTGCCAGCTGGTCGCTTATTTGCTGGGCTTCTTATTCAGTAATTTCCCACTCGCTGTATATATTGATTCTGAATTACAAACTATCACTTATCCTTCCTGCATCTTTCTGCCTTCTGTTTTCTGTTGTGGCTCTTAGAGACAACATTTTTTCATAGGCCCACAACTCAAGGGTGTCAATTTCTATCCCAACTATTTTGTTTTCTTCTTCTTCTTTTTTCTTTTTTTTTTTTTATTAGTATTAACTTTTTCCTTTCAGAACTTTCTCTACTATTTCTCTCCCTCCTCATAATTCTAGCCTTCTAAATCACTATATATATATATATATTCCTCCATTTATTTTCCCAGTCCATTGTAGGAACTCCATATTTTTTCCTAGTACTCTACACTGCCTACTCAAGTTAAATATTCATCTCATCAAGTCTCATTTTGCCCCTCTTCTAACTTTTATCAATATTTCTATTATCCTTCTGCCTTCCTTACATCTTTTGATTCCTCCGGCCCTAACCTTTTGCCTTCAAGAGAACAGAGAAAGAAGCAAGGAAATAAAATAAGAAGAAAAACTGCCAAAGAGAAAACTTAAGTCATACGCAGAACCAACAGCTAAATAAAATTCTAGAGCATAGAGAAAAGCTAATCAACTGAACAAACCCATCAAGATAATATGATGACCAGAGGGCAACAGAAAAATACAAATGACTCTGAGAAACTGGAAAACATGGACCAGTCCAGTGCACAAAATAAAAACCAGGAAGCAATGCAGTACATCGAACAACTAATCAAAGCTATCCAAACAAATATCATGGACCAACTTAAAGAACTGAAGGAAGAGATTAAGGATATAAAGAAGACACTGGGAGAACATACTGAAGAAATAGCTAACACACCTAAAACGATAATGGATATGATGGCGAACAAAGACACAAGTCAAGAAATGAAAAAGACGCTGGACTCACATGGCAGCAGAATTGAACAGGCAGAGGAAAGAATTAGTGATATGGAAGACAATACAGTTGAAATCAAAGAGATTGTAGAAAAGATACACAAAAAGATAGAAAAAATCCAGTATGGTCTCAGGGAATTAACCAATAATGCAAGACGCACAAACATACGCATTATGGGCATCCCAGAAGGAGAAGAGAAGGGAAAGGGAACAGAAGGAGTGTTGAAGGAAGTTATAGCTGAAAACTTCCCAACTCTATTGAGAGAGATGGATGTGCAGATCCAGGAAGCACAGCGTACCCCAAATAGTATAAATCCCAACAGGCCAACTCCAAGACATATACTTGTCAAATTGTCCAATGCTCAAGACAAAGAGAAAATACTCAAGGCAGCAAGAGAAAAGAGAACCATCACATACAAGGGAAGCACAATAAGATTAAGTGCTGATTTCTCAGCGGAAACCATGGAGGCAAGAAGACAGTGGTATGACATAGTCAAAACACTAAATGAAAAAAACTTCCAGCCACAAATTCTCTATCCAGCAAAATTGGCATTCAAAAATGATGGAGAGTTCAGAATATTCACAGATAAACAGCAATTAAGAGAGTATGTCAAGAAGAAACCAGCACTTCAAGAAATACTAAGGGAATCTCTACAAGTTGAAAGGAAAAAACAAAGGAGAGAGAGTTGGAAGAGAGTTTAAAAACAACTGAAAACTCAAAAAGAGAAACAAAACAACATGTGACATACATTAACCGAAAGAAAAAATGACTGAAGTAAGAAATTCGTTACGAGTAATAACACTGAATGTTAATGGATTAAATTCACTAATCAAAAGACACAGATTGGCAGAATGGATAAGAAAATATGATCCATCTATATGCTGTCTACAAGAAACCCACCTTCAGCCCAGGGATTCAAGGAGGCTGAAAGTGAATGGCTGGAAAACAATTTTACAAGCTAACAATAGCCAAAAAAGGGCAGGAATAGCTATCCTAATATCAGACAAAATAGACTTTAAAGGCAAAACTATTGTAAGAGACAAAGATGGACACTACATATTAGTAAAAGGAGTAATCTCTCAAGAAGAGAGAATAATCATCAACATTTACGCACCTAATCGAGGTGCCTCAAAATACGTGCGGCAAACTCTGGAAAAACTAAGAGGAGAAATAAATTCCTCTACAATTATAGCAGGGGACTTCAACACAGCACTATCATCATTAGACAGAATATCTAGGCAGAGAATTAATAAAGAAACTAAGGCACTCAACAATACATTAGAAGATTTGGACTTAATAGATATATACAGAACACTACACCTAAATACAGCGGGATTTACATTCTTCTCCAGTGCACATGGAACATATTCTAAAATAGACCAAATGCTAGGCCCCAAAACAACACTCAATGAATTCAGAAAGATTGAGATTATACAAAGTAATTTCTCTGACCACAACGGAATGAAGTTGGAAATCAATAAGGGCCAGAGAAACAGGTTAGGCACAAGGATATGGAAGTTAAACAACACACTCTTAGACAAATAGAGGGTCAAAGAGGAAATTTCAAAAGAAATCAGTAACTACCTTGAAACTAATGAAAACGACAACACAACATATCAAAACCTATGGGATGCAGCGAAAGCAGTCCTGAGAGGGAAGTTCATAGCCATAAATTCATATATTAAAAAAGAAGAAAGAGCTAAAATTGAAGACCTAACTGCACACTTGGAGGAATTGGAAAAACAACAACAAACTAAACCTAAAGGAAGTAGAAAACAGGAAATAACCAAGATTAGAGCAGAACTAAATGAAATAGAGAATAAGAAAGCACTGGAAACAATAAACAAAACCAAAAGCTGGTTCTTCGAGAATATCAACAAAATTGACAAACCCTTAGCCAGACTAACAAAGAAAAAGAGAGAACAGATGCAAATACATAAAATAAGGAATGAGCAAGGTGATATCACTACTGACCCCACAGAAATAAAGAGTATCATAAGAGGATACTTTGAAAAATTATATGCCAACAAGAATGACAATTTAGAGGAAACGGACAAGTTTCTAGAAACCCACAAACAGCCGACATTGATGAAAGAAGAAATAGATGAACTCAACAGCCCAATTACAAGTAAAGAGATAGACTCAGTCATTAAAAACCTCCCAACTAAGAAGAGTCCAGGACCAGATGGCTTCACAGCTGAATTCTACCAAACATTCCGGAAAGAGCTAACACCAATTCTACTTAAGCTCTTCCAAAAAATAGAAGTAGAAGGAATATTACCTAACTCATTCTATGATGCCAACATTACCCTAATACCAAAACCAAATAAAGATACCACAAGAAAGGAAAATTACAGACCAATTTCTCTAATGAACCTAGATGCTAAAATCCTTAACAAAATACTTGCTAAACGCGTTCAACAACATATCAAAAGGATTATACACCATGACCAAGTGGGTTTCATCCCAAGTATGCAAGGATGGTTCAATATAAGAAAATCAATCAATGTAATACACCACATAAACAAACTGAAAGAAAAAAATCACATGATCATCTCTATAGATGCCGAAAAAGCATTCGACAAAATACAGCACTCTTTCCTCATAAAAACACTACAAAAGATAGGAATAGATGGAAACTTTCTGAAAATGATAAAGGGTATATATGAAAAACCCAAAGCTAACATCATTTTCAACGGTGAAATCCTAAAAGCCTTCCCTCTGAGATCGGGAACAAGACAAGGATGCCCACTATCACCACTCCTATTTAACATTGTCTTAGAAGTACTTGCACGAGCACTGAGACAAGAAAAGGACATAAAAGGCATCCAGATTGGAAAAGAAGAAGTAAAAATTTCGTTATTTGCAGATGACATGATCCTATACATAGAAAGCCCTGAGAAATCGACAACAAGGCTTCTAGAACTTATAAAGGAGTTCAGTAATGTTGCAGGCTATAAGATCAATGCTCAAAAATCAGTAGCATTTCTATACACCAATAACCAGCAAACTGAGGAGGAAATCAGGAAAAAAATACCATTTACAATAGTAAACAAAAGAATCAAATACCTAGGAATAAATTTAACTAAAGATGTAAAGGACTTATATACAGAAAACTACACAACACTGTTAAAGGAAATCAAAGAAGACTTAAATAAATGGAAAAATATTCCCTGTTCATGGATGGGAAGATTAAACATCATCAAGATGTCTATCCTACCCAAACTAATCTACAGATTTAATGCAATCCCAATAAAAGTCAACACTATATTTTTTAAGGAACTGGAAAAACTAACCACAAAATATATTTGGAGAGGCAAGAGGCCCCGAATTGCCAAAGATATATTGAAAAAGAAAAATGAAGTTGGAGGTATCACATTACCTGACTTTAAAACATACTACAAAGCTACAGTGATCAAAACTGCGTGGTATTGGCACAAGGATAGACCTACTGACCAATGGAACCGGATTGAGAGTTCTGATATAGATCCTCGCATATACAGTCATCTGATATTTGACAAGGCCACAAAGCCCACTCAGTTGGGAGAGAGTGGCCTCTTTAACAAGTGGTGCTTGGAGAACTGGATATGCATATCCAAAAGAATGAGAGAAGAATACCATCTCACACCTTATACAAAAATCAACTCAAGATGGATCAAAGATCTAAATATAAGACCCAAAACCACAAAAACCTTGGAAGATAATGTAGGGAAGCATCTACAGGACCTTGTAATAGGAAATGGTTTCATGAACTTCACAGCCAAAGCACAAGCAGCAAGAGAAAAAAATTGATAAATGGGATCTCCTCAAAATTAAAAACTTCTGCACCTCTAAGGATGTTATTAAGAAAATAAAAAGGCAACCTACCCAATGGGAAAAAATATTCGGCAACCATATATCTGATAGGAGCCTAATATCCTGCATATATAAAGAAATCCTACACCTCGAAAATAAAAGGACAAACAACCCATATAAAAAATGGGCAAGTGACCTGAAAAGACAGTTCTCCAAGGAAGAAATATAAATGGCTAAAAAGCACATGAAAAAATGTTCAACATCACTTGCTATCAGGGAAATGCAAATCAAAACTACAATGAGATACCATCTTACACCCATCAGAATGGCAGCTATTAAAAAAACAGGAGACACTAAATGTTGGAGAGGATGTGGAGGAATAGGTACCTCATCCACTGCTGGTGGGACTGTGGTATGGTCCAGCCACTGTGGAGGACAGTTTGGCTGTTCCCCAGAAAACTAGCAATAGATCTTCCGTATGATCCAGCAATTCCACTGCTGGGTATATACCCAGAAGAACTGAAAACAAAAATACAAACAGATATATGCACACCAATGTTCATAGCGGCATTGTTCACCATTGCCAAAAGTTGGAATCAGCCCTGGTGCCCATCAACAGACGAATGGATAAGCAAAATGTGGTACATACATACAATGGAATATTACTCAGCTGTAAGAAGGAAGAAAGTGCTAACACATGGAATAACGTGGATGAATCTTGAAGACCTTATGTTGAGTGAAGCAAGCCAGGCACTGAAGGATGAACAGTATATGACCTCACTGATCTGAACTGAGGAAAGTGAGCAGTCTCTGAGAACCATTGTCTGAAAGATAGGTTAACAAAGGAGAGTAAGAGAAGAGCAGGCTTTAAGCCATCACCCATATGGACATAATCTATGGTAAAGGGATAGAATGTGGTTGCATGTTGGGGGATGGGGCAGATGATTGGTGGTGTTCCTGGGTTTGGTGGTGCAGCACTGGAGGGTTGGTGGATTAGGAAGGGCTGGTTCAAATCCCCAGGGCATGTAACTGTGAATCTTGACATTCCATGGGTTGGGAGAGGGGGGTATCATGGGCCCTGGTGGGCTGGGGAGAAGGGAACAGTCAAGATCTAATGGGATGTTTGGTGGTCATGGGGAAGGTTTTTCATTACCTTACAGTAATGGACACAGGACATGGTAAATATCATCAAAATTATTAAACTGTATCATCTAAATTGTAAACTATACTGTAAATCACTGACAATGTTTATTTGCTATATTTTGCTATCTGCATAACAGTTATAACAATGCTAACAACCAAAAAAAAAGGGGGGGAGTTAATATGGGGTGGGGAAGGGGGGGTGGTTTGGTATCTGGGAGTCCCCGACACTCCGTGTGTGACTTTGCTGTGACCTAAAACTTCTTTGAAAATTAAATGAAAAATTGGGAGATAATGGGGATTGAGAGGAGGAAGGTGTCATGGCACACCAGACATCCGATAACACAGTGATAAAGGGAAGGAAAAAAGAAAAGAGAAAGGAAAAAAAAATGAATATATATATATATATATATATTTTAAAGGCATTTCTTTTGCTTTTTTGCCCATTTTTTGAATGTCCCAATCCACTAATTATATTTTATTTTGTTTTGTTCTTTGTTTGATTATTTGTTTTTTTTCCTTCTCTCTTTTTTTTTTTTCCCCTGAGTTTCCTTATGTTTGTCTCTTGCATGTAAGCTTATCACACTTGTTTCTTTTTCCTAGTAAGTGTATTTGATTATTTTATGGACTAAATGTTCATGGAGGAATTGGATCACAGAAGGGTTACAATGGGTACTGTGGGGGATTATTGGGGGGGGTGTCTGGAGGGGGTTCCGTGGGGATTGGTTCATCCGAATATACATGAAAGATATACATAATCATTCAAAGGATCGGGGGATAGGGCATGGTCACGATGGGTGGATAATCACACAATAAATGAGGGAATCTGAATTCCTAGCCTGGAGAGCTCTGCCACAGTCTCCAAGGGAGCAGCAATAGTCCTCTGAGTGTAGGGACAGTGCCTGTCAAAATAGGATGACCCACTGATGTTTTTTTTTTTTTTTTTTTTTTAATTGATGACTACCCTTGTGAGTCTTTGCTCTTGTAAATGAGACTTAGCCTGCAGTTGTGGGGTGCCTAAGGGTTGCCACCTTAGAGCCTCCTTGTTGCTCAAATGTGGCCTCTCTCTAAGCCAAACTCAGCATATGATTGCATTACCTTCCCCCCAATGTGGGACATGACTCCCGGGGATGAGCCTCCCTGGCAATGAGGGATTAATACCAAGTGCCAACTGGCAACACAACTGGAAAAAGACCTTGAATAAAAGGGGAAAATGGTAAAGACAAATGAGTTCAAGTGGCTAAGAGACTTCAAAGAGAGTCGGGAGGTCATCCCAGAGGTAACTCTTACACACACCTCAGTAGGAGCTCATAGAACATCTAAGTGCCTATCACCCCACTCAGTGGGGTTGGTTCCTGAGAGCTCCAGAGACACCCTGGTCCTATATAAGGGGGGATAGCCCCAGAGACTGATGCCTTATCAGTGGGTTCTATTTTGGAATCTGTGCTCCTGAGAGTGACAGAATTAGACTCAAATAAGTCCTCCCTGCACATGGTTCACCAGTCCCTTCTATTCAAACCTATATGTAATGCTGGAGTTTTTAGGTATACTTCCAGAGACTGGAGCCTCCCGCGTACCTATGTGCCAGGTGTGCATGAGATCTAGGTGGAGCTGCAACTCCTACCCTACAGCTCAATGGACTCATCCAAGTCACCTGGTGAGGAGACAATGATGGGCAATGGCCATCCCAGAGAATGGAGAGGGCCTGCATCTACAGGCAGGATCATCCCACCCGCCATATCCATGGGATATAAGCCCTCTCTCACTTGGAGTTGGAGTGGACATCACAATCCCAGTCCCCTTAGGATTGGGGGAAGAACTATGGACTAGAGTGGACTTGATGGTATTCTCTTGTTCAAATATGGTGATTCTAGCAATGCAAGAAATTATAACAATGAGGTGGAGCCAGTGGCCACTTGACACTTTTGGGGTAGGGAGGG
This sequence comes from Tolypeutes matacus, assembly GCA_026826555.1. NCBI lineage: Eukaryota > Metazoa > Chordata > Mammalia > Cingulata > Chlamyphoridae > Tolypeutes > Tolypeutes matacus. Next base: position 27,497,652 of record JAKSZT010053764.1, on the reverse strand, counting down.
GATGAACAGTTGAAATACAGGGGCTTCTTTGGGAGTTGGAGGTTGTCCTGAGTACTGTTGTGGCAACGGATTTAGGCCATTTTAAATCAGCACACACCACTCAGAACTGAGTGGGAGAGAGTGTGGTCTACAGTGTGAACTGTGGTCTATGGTTGGTGGCAAGGCTCCAGGATGTGTAAGTTCATTGAGGGTGGTGGGCCACACTTGTGGGAGATGTTTGTGTGGGATGTGGTGGGAGGTGTGGGAGGTGGGCAACATGGGAATCCCGGTGGGTTCCGTGTAATATTTTGGGTAATCTAAGCACCTCTTAAAATATATGTATATATATATATAAATAACATTTTTGTAAGCAAATACACATATATGCATATATATTTATATATCATTTTGCAAATGTTTGTATGTATTGTGAGAATTTTGATTTTTACCCATAATATAATATATATATATATTTAAAAAAAAAAAAAGAAGGAAATATAATAATAGCAATGTATGTCAGGTGAGGCATAGGAATATTGAGAATTGATGTGTTTGTTTGTTTGTTATTTATTATTATTATTGGGATCATGAAAGTGCTCTGGGAGTGGTTGGGGTGGTGAATATACAAACATATGATTACACCAAATACCACTGATTGCACTCTTTGGATGGATTTATGTTTTGTTGTTATGTATCAATAAAATTGAAAAAAAAAAAAGGCTATTGCAAGTCTTAAATTATATAGCAAAGCCTAACACAAGCTAATCAGCCAATATGCATTACTTCAGTTTTTAAAAATGCAATTTGACAATATATTTTTTATCACCAGGCATTTTAGATTTTCCATGTCTGTTTCCCTAGCAATTGATGTCTATAGGCTACAGTGGTAGACTCTAAAATATTAATATGAAGCACTATTAAATGTGTCTTACATTTGCCTCAGGGCTTCATCTAAGTCTTTCTTAACTTTGCTGATAATCTGGGCATTTGGGTTAGTGCTCTTATATAATGAAACCGTTTGAAGATAGCAATATTCCACCGTTTTTCTGAATTAATGCTTTATTTTTCCCGCAGTAACATTCTCTGTGAGTTGACCTATAGCTGTGATCCACCCCTTCTTCAAAGTGAGAGGGAGTCATGGTCCACCTATCAGTTGGGGATACCCACATGAAACAATAGCTGGATCAGTTCTCTAATTCAGAACACCATAATGAAGACAAACGAAATAATTAGAAATGATAATATCCACTAGTAACGTGAACTCTGTACATGTGTATATATTGTTGTTACATGTTTGTAACTTTGTTAAGGAAGTATTTCTATCAATTTCCAGGACATTCTTGTTAAGGAAATGGCAATAATTATGGTCTCATCATATTTATATTCTTCTCCAAGGTTCGGAGTTCCCTTTCCTTGGGCCACAAAGTTTTTAGGCCTGAAATTTCTGCTTTTCAGTTACAGGCAGATTTTCAAGTTTTGACCTTGTGGTCAATGAAAGCAGGATGTCTCCACTTTTTAACTGGTGAGAACAAAGTTTCTGCTCAACAAGTTGCAAAATGAAAAGTGAGTGAAATTTATTGGGTGAAGACGCAAAATTGTGCAATTGAATTAAAAGCTAACTCCCCCACAGCCGCCCATCTCCAACCTTTACTTGTCTTTTGAATTTTTCCCCAAAATACATATTTTTTTTTACCCAGCATGTATTTATGGGAAAAAGTGTCAATGACTCAGTACACTTTTTTAAAGTACTAACAGTTCTTGAGAGGAAACATGCTATATTGAGTAAGTGTGGTTATTAATCTTAATATAATATTTTCAAACTGCTGACAGATGGTGAATACAATGAAATATTTCGAAAACTCCTTGTTATATTTTCAGAGACTTGGAGGCTTAGTGAAAATATGAGGCTTTAAATGTTTGAACACCCAGATGCTTTTTTCAGATCAGTGTGACCAAATCTTTTTTATTAAAAATTTTTTTTTGGAAATAACACTTTGGAGTTTGAAAAGAAAGGTGTAGCCAAGAGAAAATAAGGGAAAAATACTTGTAAATATAGTATTCTTGCAAAAATTCTAGGGCAACATTAGGCATTACAACTCCAGGTCTATCTATGCATCTTTAAAAAAAAAAAAAATACCCTCAGATGAACTTGTCAAAGATCCCTAAAAGAACACATTATATGTTATGTCAGCATTAAAAATACTGAATTGGCTGGAGATACTGCTGTGTGTCAACCTTTATTAATCCTTTAAACCAAGTATAAAGAATAAATGTATGCCTGTAGGCAAAATAAAGTTCCCCACTCCTTTTCTACAGCCTGAGCACCCTTCCTTCTCTGTTCTTTTTGCTCTCTCCAATTTATAAGAGATTTGTAAAATGAATTTTAATAGAAAGTTCATATGACAAAAATTACAGTGGTGTGGCCAAGAAAACACCCAGGGGGCTTTTAGCGTCCATTGTGACAGACCTGAACTATCAGAGCAGCCTTCTGGACTCCAATGCAATACTGTCAATAAGGATACATCATCTTTTTTGTGGTGTAGAATAGCTGTCAGTTGTAATTCCCATTATTCCAAAGCCAGGATTTTCCATTAGTACAGCCACCTGCTGGGTTTCTCTACTCAAATTTAATGGAGTCTGAATTTGAATTTATTACCATCTGTGGGAAGACAGGGAATGAGAGGATATCACTAATTCTTTTCTTCATTTGCTAAGTGTAAGTATAATCTTTATAAGGAGGCAGGCAATGCAGCAATTGTTGGGGAAAGAACTGAGAATATTTTTAGCTCACATTGACATAAGAGCTCCAGGCCAAGGGGAAAAATGCTGGCTGTTCTACAGCCAATTTAAGCAACAAAAACAATGTTTTAATTTCCTTTATAATGTGGTATCAAAATCATGCAGATTTAGGATACTGTTTCTCTTCAGTTTTCCAAAAAGATCTCAGAAGATTTAATCAGATCTCTGGTGAAGATGAAAATCTTCTATACATATTGAGTTCACCTAAAAAGAGTTTAAGATTCCTAATTACATTCGCTTACCCACAGAATAGTATAGAATACAGGTGTCTCTTTTATGCAATTTCTGCTTTTCTTCCAGAGGGGGTTGGGTGAAGCCTGTGTAGAACTCAAGAAGAGAGACCAGGAAACATGAAAATCTTCGAGATGGTCTTTAGAACCAAAGTGCAATGCCTTAAATGCATATAAACAGCTCAAAGGTTCTGACTTGTACAGAATCACCAATGGTGCTTCATTGACATTTCTGATGTTATAAAAGCATAGTCTCTTTTCAGGAGAGGTAAGTAACTTGCAATTAAATTCTGGCATTGGCTAATGAATAAAAAGCTGCAAGTCTGATCTGCTCAACTTTTACGCTGCTCCATCAGGTGACTGCTTTTTGGGTCTGCAGTTCAGGTGAAGCCACAGAGAAAGCTAAATCATTCCGACACACCAGCTATGAGAGGTGTTGCTGACCACCCCAAACAAGAGCAAGCTTGAGGATAAAGGCAGCTTAAGTGATGAGGGGAGAAAATCTTCCCAGGAAAGAGGAAGGATTTGCAATCAAAACACACATACACACACATACACACACAGCTGCCTGAGAAAATACTGCATGCCATTGTCTTTCTTCAGGAACCAGGAGTTCATCCCTTTCTCATGCATCTCCCTCCATGTTTATAATCTTTGGATTAATGACTAAACAGTGAGTCTGTTCTAAAGCCATAGAGGTCAGCTCTGTGGACTTGAGGATCTTGGATAATTGGAAGTTATTACAGTGAGTTGTACTTATTACAGTGAAGCAACAATTCCAGGGGAGGAGAGGAAGAAGCACAACAAATAACTGCTTTGTTGTTCTTTAAGACTACCAAGAGAGTTAGCGCTTCTATCAGGGAGGCTGTGAATTCTGCATTGTGACAAACCAAAATGCCTCCTGGGTGCCTGTTTCTAGTGGAAATCTTTTGATGTTTGATCTGTAATGAGATAGAAGAGGAAAACAGTTCCCTTGGTTAAGTAATATATACTGGATATGAACAGATTCAAAGATTTAAGTTTCAGGACTGGGATAAGAGCCCCAATACCACTAATTTATTATTTAGAAGCCTCTGTAGGCTCTTTTCTTTTTGCAGAGAAAATGTGATGGTTTTAACATCCTTCTGCTTTCATATTTGGCTTGGATAACAACCCTAGTGCTTTTAATACCATATTTCATTCTTGTTAATTTGGTTCTTTTCTCACTGTTGATATGATATGGCATTATGTAGTATAGTTTCCTTTTGGCAACTATCAGCAGCTGGAAACTGGGAATCCATGTTGAATCTAGGTACTTTGTATGAGAAAGCACATGGACAGTAAACTAGAAAAAGTGTGAGGGGCTACATACTTAAAACACAGAGCAGGGAAGGAAGGAGAAATGAAAAACAAAAAAAATCTCAGAAGAAATAAGCTGTTAATTTTGTTCCACATGGCATGTTCTGGATGATGTCACACATATGGTTATTCATACCAGGCACAGCGACATCAGAGACTAAGAGAAACCCTGGAAAATCTGTCAGTTTGGGTTAAAGGAACATTGTTATTACCTCAGGTCAAGCAGATGGAGAGCAAACTTCTCTGTAGGATTCTGCTGCTCTTTAATTAATGTCCACATTTGTTATGTCAATACAATGCATCATGTTAGGGCTAAGAGTTGTTTTAAAATTTTAACCAACAATTATTATTTCATTTAATTACAACATTTCTACAGTTGTGCAGGATTTTAAAAGCATATGTAGATACCTGGAAACTAATGTTTAAATCAGTGTGTGGAAGCAAAAGAGCAGAGACTAGGCTGGTTTTTCATATTTCATTCTTAATATAGAGATGGAGTTGATACTTCTTTTATGAGTATTTCCTAATGAGAGATTTTGAATGCATTTGTGTGAATATGTAGAAAAATAGGAATCTCAGATAATAAATATATGCAGATCTTATTACAGTGTTATTGCTATATAAAGAAATTAATAGCTGCAATTCATTTAGTGCTCTGTTTACTCTTGTCAGTGAAGAATGACAAGTGAAGAAATAACACAATAGAGACATGTTATCTTATTTCTTAAACTTCTATTTTCTTAGGCTTATTCAGAGGCATGAGGAATCTCTGGTGTCTGATATTATGCATATGAAAGCTCTGGCATTAAATCTTTAGCACAATTAACAGAAAAATAGGCCTATAATGTAACAAAAATGGAGGGCAAGTGCCAAAACAAAAATGTTCTTTTTCAAAGAGATGACAAGTTTGCATTGTTCATTTTAGGAAAATATTTTTGCACTGTTGACTTCAGCTTCTAATACTTTAAGCTAGTCAAATCCAATATAGTTAAAATGTACAAATATTACCTGGAATCATTCCAGGAGGAAACAGTAGGTAGTGATCTGGCCCTTTGGATTAACACAAAATTGTTGCTTAGTTTCCTTTCAAATTCTAGATTAGATATACACTTTAACCAAACCAGTACTGCTTTGGTCACTGCTAACACAGAGCTGGCAATTCCACACAGAGTTTCTGAGTAGCAAGATGACACCCAACGCAATGTCCTCTAATTTTGAGAAGATGGTTCTGAAGCCTTCCAACAAGTCAAAGTCGTGTGTGTGTATGTGTGTGTATTTCAAGGTTTCAGTATCCTGGAGAGCAAGAGTAATATATTGTCATATACTATATTATAATTGGAATTTTTTTCTGTAAAATATCCTACTCGATTTCTACATCCCTTACTAATTTCAAGATTTTATGAGCACATGTATTCAGTGTAGGGAAAGGCAATTGAAGAATAGACACCAAGAGACTACTGGGAGTTCCACGATTTTTTAAAATTTTGATTTATCTCAATAATTCTCAAACAGTGGCACTTTTGCCCCCTAGGGTACATTCAGCAACATCTGGAGATATTTTTTATCACAATTCTGGTGGCTGTGGGAATTCTGAAATCTAATGGATAGAGGCAGGGACATGGTTTCACATCTCCAAATGCACATGACAGACCCCAAAACTAAGAATCATCTGGCTCAAATGTGAATAGTGCAGAGGTTGGGACACCCTAGTCTACGTCAATGAAATCACCTTGTCACTTGTCATTACTAAAATATGAATGCCCTCCATATAAATAGACCAAAAAAAAAAAAAAAGAAAGAAAATTGACAACCTCAAGAATTGTTTCCACTGTACATATTATAACTAGAAAAGAGATATGCAAAACTAAGTTGCCTTACTTATCAGTGAAATATAATAGTATATGTGACACAAACATACATAATAAATGCAAATTTAATCTTTTCACAGGTTCTTCTCTGTTCACTTGTCTCTCTCCACACACAACCCAGGATGGAAATCTTGGCCCAGGAGGTGTTAAGAAAATAATGTTATTGGATCATTTTTCTCAAATAAGCAGTGAGTCTTTGAAACCCTTCTTTCTTTAAAAGGGGCAGAAATTGATGATAGACTTGATGTGAAGGTGCTACCCAAGTTTTCTTTCTACTTACCCTGAGGTCATTGACATTTATGCTGAGAACTCTTATAATGTAAAATAAGCCATGCAAATTGAATGTGCTTTAAGGCACTGGAAGAACAGTGAAGCAGACCTGGATGAAATTTGAGACTTTGTGCGGTATATATGTAAGGTATATTCTTGAAGTGAAATGTCAAACAATGAGATTACCAACTAACCAACTAGAGGTACACATATAAATCATAACTGCAGTGTATAAACATAATATTGAATGAAATAAGTCAGATCACACAAAATGCATACCTCTTATACCATTAATACAAAGTACAAAAATTAGAAAAACTAATCTATGTTGTTAGAATTTCAGATGATGACTGTATTTGGGGAGGGGTTTAGTGGTTCTATACATTTACCTGGATGGTGGTAGTGTTTACATTGTGTGATAACTGATTGAACCTGTATGATTATCTTTGGCCTCTGTAACAAATTACCACAAATTTAGCAGCTTTAAGCAACATCCATTAATTATCTTACCATTTCCATGGGTCAGAAATCTAGGCATAGCATGGTTTAGCTGATTCTCTGCTTAGAATCTCATAAGGCCAAAATGAAGATATCAGCAGAGATGCATTATTTTCTAGGGGAGAATCTGTTTCCAGGATCACTCAGGGTGTTGTGAAATTGAGTTCCATGAAATGGGAGGACTAGTCTTTATTTCCTTGCTGGCTTCTAAAAGCTGCTCACATTCCCTGGCTCATGGCTCCCCCATCTTCTAAGCCAGGAATGGCTGTTGAGTACTTCTCCCACTTCCAGTCTCTCTGACCTTCCCTTCTACTTCATCTCTGCTATCTCACCTCAATTTCTGCAGCTGTCTAACTCCAGCTGGATACATTTCACTGTTCTAAGGGCTCATTTAATTAGATTGGGCTCACCTGGATAATCCAACAGACTCTCCCTATTTTCAGGGTCATAACATTAATTGCCATTGCAAAGTCCATTCACAGCACTGCATAGATTAATGTATGATTGAATAACAAGGGAATGGGAATCTGTAGCCATTGAGGAATTTGATGTAATTATGAATTCCAAAAATATATATTGGATTATGTTTGTAAACTGGTCTGCTAATCTGGGCATGATTAAGTCATGATTAGGGAGTTAACTGGGCCACATCAGTAGGGCGTTGAGCCCCACCCATTGGTGGGTGGGGGAATCAAATATAAAACTCAAGGCAAAAGACAGAGAAAGAAGTTCTGATGTTGGAGTGTTGATGCTGGAGTTGGGGAGGCGAGCGGACGGAGGAGCTTGGTCATGAGGAAGGAGAGAAGGCCCCAGGATAGAGACGAACCGTTTGCCTGAGAGTTTATAGCTGGCCTTGTGGAGAGAAGCAAAGCCTAGAGAGCCTCATAGTCTACAGCTGACCTTGTGGAGGAAACAGAGGCGCTGAGCCTGGTAAGAAATGCAGCCCTGGGAAGAGAGGAACCCAAGAAGCCTGAACCCTGGCAAACTTTGGCAGCTGTCTTGCTCCAACACTTGGCAATGGACTTTGGTGAGGGAAGAAACTTAAGCTTTATGGCCTGATAACTGTGGACTTCTACCCCAAATAAATACCCTTTATAAAGATCAACCTATTTCTGGTATTTTGCATTAGTACCCCTTTGGCTGACTAATACAGAATCTGAGGTGGGTATCTTTAGAACTCTAACACAATATTTATTATTATGTACTTCTCTTTACATGTGTTATAATTCAATAATTATTAATTATGTACAAATAAATTGCAGAATATTATTTATATTTATTAATCAGCATATATTTTTCAACTGATTACTATATAATTGTATACTATATACAATACCATATATATTTAATACTATATATAATTTTTGTATATGTTATATAAACCCTGTATAAACACAGTGTATATATATAATTTTAAAATTTTAAAAAATTACTCAGTCTTTGTGAATACAAAGAAATGTGAAAACAAAACACGAAAAATGAAAGTCAGTGTATAAACCAATTTCTGGTTTGTGATATGTCCAGAGTGTTTTATGTCCGCAAGAAGTAAAAACAACCGAAGCAAATATTGTAGAGAGATTAAAATTTAAATCATTCCAGTATATATGTGCTTATAATATTACTATAACTTTTCTGTTTGTAGGAAATTTTTCAAAAAAGAAAGATAATTGTCAGGTGTAATAGGAGATTTTAAGGTAAATTTAGTCATTTACTACTTATCCATTTGAATTATAACAGTCTTTTTTAGGTCTGTGGTCTAAATCAAAGTTAAGTTTGACCACAATGACAGATATGTAATAACTATCTCTAAATACTGCTTTGCAGATGAAAATGACTAGTGTTTAGAAATGGAGCATTTTCTTATTCATGGTCTGTTTCTAGAATTCTTGATAGCAGGGATATGCCTTTTCAGTGTATACATGATGGCCAGACCACTGCCTACTATGTAGAAGAAATATTCAATAAATATTTGTCACCTAAATGAATTACTGCATCTTGAATATGAGTGGAATATTGGTAGTGACAGTGGAGAACCAGTAAGCAAATACAAAAACCCCTTCCTACTACTGCCTTTTTTTTCTTCTTATGGAAATGCCTATGATGTGTGCCAGAGAAAATGTTATTTGTTCACTACACCATTTATTTTTCCAGGGCATAAAGAAAACTATATTACCCAGCCTCCTTGTTGTTAGGTTGGAACCATATAACAGAATTTTTGCCAGTGGGAATGTGATAGGAAGTGATGTGCTACTTATGTTTTGAGATAGTCAGAACAGGCATGGCACCTACATTTTCCTCTCTCCTATGTTTGAGGCTTGAGGAAAAGATATATGAAATGGTGGGAATACAAATTTGTCATCCTTAGAAAAGAGCCACTGAAGAGAGCCAACTGCTCAGCATCAGATTGTGGTATGATATATATATGTTATTAATCTACTGAGATTTCAGAATTTATTTGTTATTGTAGTAGAACCAATCCAATTGTGGCTAATAATTATGAAATGACTTTTGCAGAGCACTAAAAATGTGTTGACTTTTGGAAGATGTGGAAGAGACTATGGAACAAGATTTCTCAATCTGCTAATGGAATATTATTTTTATATATAATATTAATAGAAACAATAAATCTACATTCAAAGAAATCATTGCTAAATTATGGGTTAAATTAAATTTAACATATGTTTACTGCACAATTTTTAAATCAATTCTAACAAAATGCATTGTAAATATCAGAGATAGTTTTAGTAACAATTATTTTCCAAAGTTATCAAACCATAGAACTTTTTTTACATGAATTTTCTATTAATATCTGATGCAATTTGCGTTCTGAAAAACATTCCACAGACTAATCTCATGGGTTATTTAGAATATCCCTACTCCATTACTAGAGACCTCTTGTCTACAAGTCCATTTTCTCACCTTAATTATTCTAAATCCACTAAGAATCTAATGATCCAACTCCTGCTAGAGTACAGACAGCCTTACTAGACAGAACATAAGGTAATGCCCTCACTTATCCTCTTTTGTTTATAGTCCAAAGCTGATCTAAAGGGAACACTTTGACCAAAGAAAATTTGGGAATGCAAGCCAATGCCAGCACAACCTCTTCTCTTTTGCCTTGTCAGTTAAGAGTCAGCCAGCCTGTATCCAAACATTTAGACTTCTCAGTATGAGACAAACATCAGTCCCATGTGTCCCTCATATTGCGGAAGATATTGATGAAATTCTTTGAGTAATCTTATTGAAGATCCTTTACTAGACAGACACAATCTTCCTAATCTGCCTAAATTCAGAGCATTACCAGTGTCACCCAGATGTTTAGTTTGAAATGGCAGATTTCCACATTGAACTAGTGACTGGCTCATGCCTTAGCCTGGCAACTCTTGAATCAAGGAGAATTTTTAGTTGTCTGTTTGGTTTTGTTTTCAAGGTATGAATTGGGATAATGAGAGCATTGGTAATTTTTGTGCTCTTTTCCTGTTCTTCCGTGAAAAGGTTGGATCTCTGTCTCTCAAACAATGATCAATGAAGCATCTGTCCCTCCTTCTCTTGTGGCAAATGAAATGTTCTGAAACGATTCAATATCAGTTCCATTTTCTGAAGTCATTCTCCTGGAGAGTCCTGATCTCTGGAATTTGTTTTCTCCCATGATACTAGAGAAGGATATTGACCTTTTCTTGAGTCAAATACAGGACTATGTCCATCTATTCAGTCAGACTTTTGGTAAGTATAGAAACTGAGGATAATGTGAAAAAGGGGCTCAGAAATGTGCTTAGTCTTGATTTATTTACATCAATAAAAGCAAACATTCTCCTTGGATGAAATTTATAGCAGGGGCTAACATATCTCATAACTTAGAGAATATATTCAATGTATATGCAGAGCTAAAATTTATCAGAAACAGTCATCCATATTTGGCAAGTGTTAAAGGTTAGTTCACTTAAAAACAAGTCAATATACTGTACATAGCATATAGTAGAAACACTGTAAATATGACATTCTTAAAATTCATTTGAGCATCAACTGAGTGTTACATACTAGATAATAGTTAATGAATTTAAATTTTCTATTTTTTTTTAAGTTTGACAAAACAGATCTGCAAAATCCAGAGGAGGAAAATCATATCTAATATTTATCTTCAAGGTCCTATTTTATCTGGATTTATTTTTGTTAGTTTTTCATGTAACAAAGTGTTTATTTATAGAGTTAAGACTTAGCTAAGGCAACAGATTCACAGACTTGTTGGATGTTCTCTCCTTTGTCTGTTTGGCATACCCTTAGATAAAAGGGACACGTGTAACGATATATTCCCTCAGTTCTATAAATTTCGAAATTTTTCTAAAGTACAATTGCAAAATACATTCTAATATTTTCCAAAGGCAATCGTGGTGCAGTCATGGCTTCATGACCATGAAAACTGCCTGCACAAAACAATATAGAGAATACAGTAATGCTATTGAAGCAATTACTTTTCTCATATGGTATCTATTGGCTACTATATACCAGCTAACTTTCTGGTAGCACAGGAATTAATAAAACACCAAACAATGTTTTGTGACATTTAACTCTTTGAGATTGTTAATAATGATGGTAATAATAGCTGACATTTATTAGATGTTTACTAAGTTCTGAGCATTGTTGTGAGTGCTTTATAGAATGCCAAATCATTTATTCTTTGGACCATTTGATATTAGTACTATTAACTCTGTATGCAAAGGGAAAAAGTAAAATTACAGAGTGCCTAAATAATTTAACCAAAATCGAACAGGTAGTACGTGGCAGAGTCAATATAAAAAAACTCAAGCAGTCTGGATCCAAAGCCCTCACTATTAACCACTATGGAAAATAGCCTAATAGAGGCATACTATCAGTAAAAAGCAGTGAAAAATGCAATCACAGTCACAGTTGACAGTGCATTCAAGCTAGGTTTTTAATTTGATGTATTTGGGCCTAGATTAGCTTATAAAATTGTATTTCCACAAGTATATTATCTAATTTATTATGTCAAAACACCCTACAAACACATCAAAGTGGTATGAATGTTAGCTATTTTTATCATCGTTACTACTATTATTAATGTGCTGGTTAAGTTTGTTAGCTAAAACAAACACTATATACCATTTTCTTGGAAAGCCCAGATTATAGTAAGTGTGCTTTATGAACATCTTATCTCTCTCTCTCTTTCTTTCTCTCTCTCTCTCTCTCTCTCTCTCTCTCTCTCTCTCACACACACACACACACACACACAAACTTGTCCAAAACATTGAGGTTGAGGGTTTTGCCTTTAGTTTTTACGTTTTTTGAAGCTTACCTGATACTTGCAACCTTATGGTTTCACATTTAGTGTGTTTGGCATAAATTAATAATTGCTACTTGAACAAATCACCCAAACCTATTGGTTAGCAACTTAGTTTAAAGGAAGATATTTAATTTCCTTTAGAATATGACCCAAACTCATCACTTCTGAGTTGAAGAAAATCTTTTCTATTTGATTCTGTGATACTGTGATTATTAAGAGTGGTTAAATAATCTTGGAAATTATTGAACCTGATGAGAACTTTAATTTCAAGAATTTCAAGTACTCTCCTTGATGCCTCACTACTCCTATGGTTGTCTTCAAAGTTCACACTATCTCATTTATAAAAATCTCTATGTAGATCTATTGCAAATTGTATGTAATGTTCTTGTGCTCATCACAACCTCATCAACATATTTTGAGGTTATTAATAGCATGATAATTTTGAAGTGTTATGTAAAAGGAGCAGCCTTTTATGTAAAGGAGATCACATTAATCCAAACTGAAGTTTATACAGTATAGATTTAAAGGAAAAGAAATTTGAATGCAAATCAAATTGAATTTTTTAGGAAATGTCCTGTTTAAGTCCGTGAGGAAACCACTATAGCTATGCTTAAAACTTGTTCTCTTATTCTCTTATGTTTGATTAGAAAAAGAAAAAAGTTCCTCTCCTTCTGGAAAAGTGTTTGCTGAGAAGAATTTTTCTGCACACTTCTAATGTGATTTAATTATTCATTCAACAGGCACTGACTTTCACCAAGGCAATGCAAGCAGACTTATGAGTGGAGCAAACACATAGAAAAATCCGTGGATTGAATGAGAGGTAGATTGCAGAGACAATGTATAGACAGCTCTTTTTACGAGATTTCTAATAAAAGAGGGACAGTAATTTGATTAAAGGAGGACCTAAAATCAAAGGCCTAAGAATCCTTAGATTAATTGATTTCCAATGTATTTTCCTTTCTCAGTCCTTCTTTAACAATGTCTTTCGTTGAAAGAATAATCTTAGCTTATAAAGTAAGACCACTTTTTATCTTTCCAATTTGCTTTCTATGATAATGGGATGAATTTTTAGAGTTTGGCAGGGGGGAAATGAGGGTGAGGATAAGACAGACAAAGTCCCTGTTCTCTTTAAAGTTAATTTCTAGTGGGAGATATATTCCAAAACAAACAAATATACATGTTATAATGCAAGATGGAGATCATTTATGGGTAGAAAAATGAAGCAGAGTATGGAGATTGGTGTTGGGTTGGAAAGGACAAGAGATGCTCTTTTTGTGATCAGGGAAAGAAGCCTGAGAGGAAGTGACATTTCAGCAATGACAGTAGCAAAATGAGAGAGCAAGTAAATGATTAGGGAAAAAATTCCAGGCCAGGGAGAGAATATAGGCCAGTAGTTGAGCACCTGCTTCCCATGTATGAAGTCCTAGGTCCAATCCCCAGTACCTCCTCAAAAACAAACAAATGAAAAAAATCAACTCTCACTGGGGAGCAGATGTAGCTCATTGGCTGAGCACCAGCTTCCCAAGTATGAAGTCCTGGGTTTAATTCCTGGTACCTCCTAAAAAAAAAAAAACAAATAAATAAAGAGTTCCAGGCCAAGGCAACAGCAATTGCAAAGGTGTTAAAATCAGAATGTTCTTGGTAAGTCTGAGGATCTCTAACAATGCTAGTGTGGCTTCATCATGGTAAGTGAGAAGGAGAATGCTAAGATGATGCTATAGAAAAAGCCAGAGACCAGGTCATGAGTAAACTTAAGGCCATGGAAAGAGCTTTGGAATTTATCATAGTGTGATAAGAAACTATCTGAGTGTGTTGAGAGGAGATACAGCATAAGAAGAAATGCATCTTTAAAGGAGCACTCTAGTCACTATGTAGTGATTAGATTTTTAGTAAGCATCAGGTTATGTGTGCCTTACAGATCACATGTAAAGAGTGTGGCTTTACAGTTCTGTGGATAAGAAGTCCAAATGGGTTTCACAGCATTAAAATCAAGGTGTTGTCAGAGCTGTTTTCCTTCTGGAGGATTTAGGGAGAATTTGTTCCTTGCCTTTTCTAGCTTCTTCAGGCTATCTGCATTCCTTGGCTTATGGTAGCACCACTCTTACTTCTGCCTCCTTCATCACATCTCCTTCTCTCACTCTGACTCTTCTACCTCCTTCTTCCCTCTTATAAAGACATTTATGATTATCTTGAACCCACATGGATAATATAGGATAATTTCCATCTTTTTTGATCTTTAACAATCACATCAGCAAAATTCCTTTTGCCATGTAAGGTAACATACACACAGGTTACAAAATGAGGACAGGAGTATCTCTGAGAGGCCATTATTCTGCTGATGACCTCATGGTAATAATTTGAATTTTAATCTAAATGTGGTTGGAAGTCATTGGAGTTATGTGAACAGTGTATAAAATAATCTTTTTATTATTTGAAAGGATCATTTCAACTGCTGTATGGATAATAATTTTAGGAGAATCAGGGAATTTATTGGAGATTGAATATGCAATTTAGAAAAGAGAGAGAAAGGGAAATAAATGTAAAAATAACAACAGTATTTGAGGTCTGAGCAAGTAGGTAAATGATGGCATTTGCTGAGAAATGGAGATTATTGAAAGAGGGGTATCTTTAGACTTGAGGCATCAAAAAGTATCCTCCTTTGGACAAGCTAAATTTGAGAGTCTCTTAAGCTTTCAAATTGAAATGTGGATTTAGCTGTTGGATTTATAAATATGGATCTCAGGTGAGGATGGATTGTAAAGACTGAAATTCCTGAGTCATCAATAAGTAGATGATTTGGTATCAACAATATCTAATCCTTTGTTTCCAGGTACATGGTGGGATTGCATTTTTTTTTTTTTTTTAACCTTGTGGAATTAACTTTGAGCAAGAGAAAAGTATTTCATTCTTAGGCTGGGCCATTTAGTTATCAGTGTGAGCACTTTCAGAGTCTCTTGCCCTCTGCCACTGTTACTGACAATTTTCCAAATGGTGACTGCTCCATCTGCCTGTGTCCCAGAATGAGGGCAAATTATAGCACAACTTCTAGCTGACTCATAATGACATAACATGAGTGAGAAATAAACCTTGTTGATTTAGTCCCCTGAATTCTGGGGGTCATTTGGTACTAAAACACAACCTAACCCATACTCAATAGTACTGAAATAAGTAAAATGAATGGGATGGATTGATAAAATCCAGTGACTAAGAATAGAAAGAAGAAAACCCAAGGATCAAGTCTTAGGGCACTCCAACATGTATTAATTGGAAATAGAAAGACGATCAGACAAAGTAGCAAACACTAGGACAATGTAGGGTCTCTGGAAATAAGTGAAAATGTGCTTCAAAGAGAGGGCATGCCAAAGTGTATCAAATGTTATTGAGAAATCATGTACAATGTCTAATGAAAAGTGACCATTGGATTGGGCAATATGAAGCTAATTAGTGACTTAATAAAAACAGTTTCTTATTAAGTAGTTGATAAATGGGGTCAAAATGCTGGTTAAAAGACATTGATGAGAGAAATGTATGAGAGATGTGGAAACAATGAGTGTAGCTTAATATTTTAGAAGAAAATTGCTGACAGGTGCAGCAGAAAAATGGGCAACAGCTATAGAGGGAGATGTGAGGAGAGGGGGAACTTGTTTAAAGATGAGGATATTATGGTATCTTTACTGTATTTCCATGTGGGAAAGCTGATTTCAGAAAAGAGAAGGGGCAATTATAGGAACAAAAAAAGTCCTTGAGAAAATGGGAGGTTACAGGATCTAGTACACAAGTTAAGGATTTGTTCTTAAATAGGGTCACATGCTGCTCATCCATTATAATAGCAGTTAAATGAGAGTGAATGGGAACAGATAAACATAGTTTGTTAGATGTGAGAACATGAAAGATTCTCTTTCAATTGCTTCAATCTTCTCAATGAAAAAGAAGCAAGGTCACTAAGTAGAAAAAAACGAGAGCTACACTATTGAAGGTTTTAGAAGATAGGCAATGGGGTCTATAATAGCTCATGATAATGATAATAATAATACATTATCATATCTGCTATTACCATACATGTTTTAGGTAATTTAAATGGGAAACTCTAGTTTTTGAAAGTATTATAAATATTTATTTAAAAGCAATAACTCTATTAACTGGTGTTTATTTGGTGGTTACTATATGTTAAGCACTGGACTAATTGTTTTACATATGGTGTTTGATGTAATGCTCATGACAACCCTAAAACATGAGAACAAGTTCTCCAATTAGGCTCAAAGATGTCTAATAATTTGCTATAGCTTCCAGAATAACCTGCATTTAAACTCGTGTCTACCCACCTCCGGATCTCTCAATCACAAACCTATTCCACTTCCCAAGGACATCACTTACAAACATTTCAACAACACTAGGATCATACTGAATCTTGTTCTTCTATTTTGTGTTCATTTTAAGCTATTTTATGTTCATTTAAAGCTGCTTTAAATACATCACCTGAATATGTATCTTGTTTTGTCTAATATTACATATGCCAAATGGCATATTCAAAACCTGGTAGTTCAAAAGTATCCCTCCCTCCCTCCCTTCCTCCCTCCCTTATCAAAGGTAAGTATGAGCCCAGGTCTCTTTACTTCAGTCTTAAAGACTCTTCTGAAATCATTTTGACTATTGGATCTGACATAGCCACCTGGTAGTCCACTACTCACAACCTGTGCTTACCTCCAAAATTTCTTCAATACCTTTAGGATTGGCAATATATAGCTTATCTCCTTAAGTGGCATAGTCTAATATATCATATTCCAGTAAAATTTAATAGAATATACCAGTTGCTATTTTGTTATACTTGGAGTCATTTTGTTTTCCTTAATTTGATTGCTTATTTCTGGACTTCAGTTTTCAATAAAAATTGGAACATTTTGACTGATATTTGGTGACTGAATAATAGATTATCTTTAAATAGACTTGAGTTTTAAGAATGTGTGTGCATGCAAACATATACATCATTTAAATTCTATGATATATTAAAAACAATATGTAAACTTTACTGCCTTAATATAATTGCTTGATACATGATAGGTAAAACTGTTGGTTCCATGTGTTTTGATGACAAAATGAAACAGTTGTATCTGTGGCCGCTTCCCATTATTATATTGTAAATAGCTTTAAAACAAAACTGAAAGTGCCATATCCATCCATGACAGATACTAGCTTCATTTATAAATGTATATTTTGAACCTCTATTTTACTACTTTTCTTGCTATACAGAAACTTGATCTCAGTGTTGTCATAATTTAATATTTTTCAAGACAACTTAACCTATACTTATGAAGTCAAATTCTTGTTATAAATTAAATGCCTGTGATAAAACTGTTGAAAATAACACTTCTGGGGTGACCACTGGATGAACGGATATATTTTATTATGCACGGATAGGTGCTGACAATTGTGTCACAACATACTTCTCCTCCTGGCAAGGTGCAAGTTTTCTTTTGAAATTGTGAACAAGTCCTAATTTCATGTGAGACTACCAAACTAAATGTTAGCATTGAATCTTGTTCTTCACCTAAATTTCTTTTCAATTTTATGTGAAAATGGATATTTTGATGCTAGATCCATTTATTAAAAATACAGTTATAAACCTGTTTATATGAAATCACCTTTGGAAACTAGCAGTTTGACATTATTTATGAATTCCAAAAATAGATATTGGATTATGTTTGTAAACTGGTCTGTTCCTCTGGGCATATTAGATTGTATTTGGATTCAGAGCTTTCACTTTTACTTGATTAAATTATGATTAAGGCTTTGATTGGGCCATGTCAGTAGGATGTGAAGTCCCTACCCCCTTAGTGTGCAGGAACTCACAGAGAAAAGACATGGCAGAGGCCAGACTTTGGAGTTTTGGTTGCTGGAACCTCGGGAAGTAAATACACAGAGAAGCAGATATGTGAGGAAAGAGAGAAAGCTCCAATAGACACAGCAGAGGCCCCAGGAAGAGAGATGAGCTGTTTGCCTGAAAGTTTTCTGCTGGCCTTGTGGAGAGAGCAGAATAGCTCAGCCCAGAGAGAAACGAGCCCCAGGAAAGAGATAAGACTTATCCCAGCCTAGGGCTGATATTGGAAGAAGCTGGGACCATGGAGCCTTAACAGGAAGAGGAAGACTGAAACTTTGTAGGTATCGGCAGCCATCTTGCTCCAACATCTGGCAACAGACTTTGGTGAGGGAAATAACTTACACTTTATGGCCTGGTAACTGTAAGCTTCTACCCCAAATAAATACCCTTTATAAATGCAAACAGATTTCTGGTACTTTGCATCAGTACCCCTTTGGTTGACTAATACAGAAACTGTAAATTTCTATTAAATATTGATAAATAAATACAAATATGTAGAACACCTTGCAAAGAGCTTTGTTCCTAGAAGATTCAAAATGAAAGATTGCTAGTATTATTGCTGTCATCTGAGTCTCTTCCTTTTGACATGAGATCAGTTTTGTACTGAGACATCTACTACGCAAATATATAGTATGAATGACATTTTTATGTGATGGTAATAATTTCTTTTATGAGGATTTTTTTTTCTTGATTCATTTTAAAAGAAGTATTTGCACTATCCTGATATCTCCCCTCTATAATAAACTGTTCTTCAGCAAACGTAGGCATGTTGGGAGGGCTAAAATAGGAATTAAATGAGAATTATTAAAATAATATCTAGAACAAAACAAGATAGACTTTATTTTCCGCTAAGCCAGGATTTGTGTTGGGAGGTAAAAGTCTATACTCTGAAGTCAGTGTTAGAGATGTATAGGAATACATTAAGTCCAACATGCAAAATTAAGGGACAGGGCCAAATTTCTAGACTTTAACAATTTGAATAAATGCAATTCACAGGAAAGTCACCTTTCTGCTTGGAAACTTCAATTCAGAACTCCCCTTCCCCCCAACACACACATTATGTAAGGGGACAAATGGAAAACTCGGGCCTGGGGACCTGGGCCAAAGTGTCAGTGCATTAAAATGGCCAGAGATAATGGGAATTAAGTGAGGAGGCCACTGAAAAATGTTCTTTCCAGGGGACAAAGTTTCTGTTTAATATAGGGAACTGAGATATTGTGCAGAAAGGAACCATGACTTTCAGACTATTAGCAGTCTCTGCACATTTGTAGGGAATATTCTCTGTGGCAGTTTGAGATTATTTATGAATTCCAAAAAGAGAGATGATGTTTGTAAGCTGGTCTGTTCTTCTGGGCCTTATACCCTTTGATTGTATTAGATGTAGCTGTAATGTCTTTGATTAAATTATGTTAAGATTAGGACTTTGATCTTAGCAAGTCAGGAGGGTGAAACTCAGTTATGTCCCTGCCCCTTGGTGGCCTATATAAATGGACACTCACTCAAGAAGACACAGAAGAAGATACACAGGAAGAGAGAACTCCACAGATACCAGAGTAGAGAATTTTGTCATGACATGGAAGAGGAGAGAACTTTGATCCTGCGGACCTGGGAAAAGAGACAAGCCCTATGCCAGCTTGTAGCTGAGAGACAGGAAGGCCGAACACTCAAAAGATCGGCAACCATCTTGCTTCAACATGAGGCAACTGACTTTGGTAAGAAACCAACCCTGAATTGGACTCTTGAGGGCCCTGTAACTGTAAGCTTTTACCCCCAAATAAATACCCTTTATAAAAGCCAGCAGATTCCTGGTACTTTGCATCAGCACCCCATTTGTCTAACTAATGCATTCTCCAAGTGTGGTTACCAGGTCTACGGTTACTGGGTTATCTATGACATCCAAGCACTCTCCAATTCTACCAGTAGCCTAGGCCAGAGTTGGGGGAAAGCTGTTGCAAAGCAGAAGACTTCTTACAATATAGCTCTAGTGGTATATGGATAGTGCTTTAGGACATTGAGTTTGGGGGGTCTAAATATATCTGGATTTGAACTCTAGTGTAGTCACTTATTAGAAATGTGAACTTAAGCCTATTCTTTACTGCTCTACTCCATCAGTTAAAGTAACACATCATAGGATTAAAGAAAATAACGTGTGGTGCATGGTACATAGCAGGCTTTTAATGCAGTGGAACTTAATATTAGTCTATTTCACTGAGTCAGAATTCATGGAAAATGGATATTCAGAACATCTTAATGTTTACAACTACCTTCCGTTAATATTCAAATCATTGAAATATTGAATCATTGTTAACTCCAAATAAATATGTGTCAATTTTGCTCTCCCTCTTCAGAAAATACTACTATTACTACTAGTACTATGACTACTACTACTACAACAAATATTTCTTAAGTAAAAAAACCATTTTGGTGACAACCATTATTTTGGTTAATTCTCCCTACCTTTTGGAGAAGATAAAAGAAAGAAAAATGTAAACAACTCTTAAGAACATCGTTGCACCCCTTACTGTAAATTTGCTTCCTTCCTCTTGAAATCATCATTTCATTTCTACACTTACATTATACATCAAAAAGGGATTCAATTTAAGTCTCTCTCTATCCCTCCCCCTCTCAAAATACAAGGTCATTAATTGCTATTGGGACCTTCAGAAACCCTAGTCTGCCGATGGGGTGAGAACTTTATTGTTAAATGTATTATGGCAGGACTGTCTTTGGAGATTGGCTGCTTGATTGCTTTGTAAAGGCCCAATGGCACACAGCAATTAAAATCCATAGACCTCTATAACCCTTCTGATGTTTTATGGGCCTTTTTGTGTCCTTCAGTAGAGTTTACCATTTGTGTATTTCCCACTGGGTCTCTCTTTCAGAACACTAAGTGGGAATTTTTTTTTATCCAACATGATGAAGCTAGTTTTATATCATGTGAAAGGTTAATGAATATTTTCAAAAGCATATGTTTTAAGTCAGAGGGTGAAAGTTATAGTAAAGAATGATTATATAAAAACTAATAGTATTTTCCCAATCTCATCACAGTTAATTCCTCGAAACCTCACTAATACCTGTTATTGCTAAAGTAAAGCACAACTTCTAAAATAGAAATGACCTCAAAAAATTCAAAAGTGTCTTGAGTTTTCATGAACATCCCACTTTCAGCTACTGCAGAGAAATAATACTTTCCAACTATGGGATTTGTGATCCAAAAGTGGAGCAGATACATCTATTTACTTTCTATTTCATTGCAACTAGAAATGTCACCTGAAAAGAGGGCATTGCAAACAAAAATCCCTAGTTTATCTCTAGATTTGAGAAATATGATATTGTAATATTGGGGTTAAGCCAGGGAAAAGTTCTCTGGAGGGGTATTAGGAAAGCAGCACAGCTTCGCACAAACACGGGTCTGAAAAGTCTTGGAATATCAGTTATCCTCCTACTTTCAAACCCAACATCATCAGCAAACATGACCCTAAAAATGAAGTCATTAGACAATTCATGAAGCCTTCAGCTATTTAAAATTGTAATTGCTTTCTTCCCTATGTATGATCTTTCCCTTTTTTTTCCCACCCATTTTTTTTCTACTCATATTCACTTCCCTGGGCTCCTACTCTCAATACTCAAAGGGCATTTAGAAATCTTCATTGAAAATGTGATTTGTATACTTTAAAAGCAAATTGTGCAGTTCGCAGAGCTCTTTGAAGAAAAAGCATTATTGAACTTCAGAAAGTGAACACTGAGTTTCAGATTGTGCTCTGCATGAAGCTCACATAGTCTACAACTTTACAAACTATTATTTTAGGTGTAAAAGGTAGATCTGTGAATAGGACAATTTCCTTCTTATGAAATTCCTAAATCATGTTTTGAGAAGAATTTCATGTATTATAGCTGGGAGAAAAGTAATTATCCTATCATGAGGAGATGGTGTGAGAGGAAAGGAGGATAAATGCAATGATGATATGTTATTATTTAATAGAGGCAGGACTAATTCTTAATCTCTACTATCAGACCAATTATCACAGATTAACAGGAAAAGATCAGTAACTCTTTGTCTAGCTCCATTGGGTTATCTACTTAAGAACACATTGCAATTGGTATATATTACTTTTCATATTATTATATCAAGTTTCAATTGCTCATATACTAAATAAACAATTCATTCTTCTTATCAATGTTTTCTAGAGCTATATTTTCCAATTCTCTTTATACATTTAGATCATCTGCTATCCTTGTTTAAAAGACAGATTCCTCCTCTACTCTCTTTAATTGGAATCTTTGGATGGGAGCCAGGAATGCTCATTGAAAGCTATTTCCTTGTGTGATAATTAAGCACAAAAAAGTGTGAAAAATCTTGTCCTAGAGTTTAAAGTTGTCAATGCTTTTTATTCAACAAGGAGTTGGTCTTGAAAATGTACACTTCAGGCACCATGAAAGTGTTTTACAAATGATCATTCAGTTAATATTCTCAATATTCTTGCAAAATAGGTATCATTACTTCTAATTTATAGATAAACTTTAGGATCCTTCATTTATTGATCAAAATAAGTTTACATTACTTAATACCTTAAAGATACTGGAATAAAAAAGATGAATAAGACTCTCCTTCTTGAGTAGCTCTTAGTTTGGAAGTGATCTGAAGAGAAATAGGAGGAATTAGATGTTCTCCTAATCTCTCACTTTGTCATTTTAAATGACAAAAATGGATAATTGAATGAATAAACATTATATATTATATATATGTGAGAATGGTATTTTTCAGCTATATTAATATCTAAATATATGTGAATGTATCACCTTTATGTAAAATATATAACAACGTTAAAAATCTTTGATTAATAGAATGTCAACATAAAAGGACAGGGACTATCTCTATAGAAGAACTGTATGACCTTCTATAGAAGAGATTGCATGATCTGAGAGCATGACATTATCCTGGAAAAAGAATTGACAATGACAGCGTTTTATGTTGGTTAAAATTATGACTAAAAACTTAGTTTTGTGACAAGAAAAAGTATTAACTCATTAGAATAAGTTAACCAACTTGATAATTTTTTACTTTGGAACAAATTAATGACCATTTCTGACCCTAGTTTTCTTGTATGTACAATAGGGGACAATACTATTGCTTTTGAATAGTTGCTGTGAAAAATAATTAAATGTGTAAAATATCTTGCCCCTAATAGAAAGTTAGGACAGTTTAGCTAAGTAAACCTAAGTTAAACTGTCACTGAAGCCCTAATAATAATAACAACTTATTCCTAGAGTATTTCCCCAGTTTTTGGACTGTTGATATTCACTAGGAATGCAATCATGCAATTTTTTTTTTTTTTTTGGCAGTGGAGAGTCATTGATTCTATCTTACTGCAGCACCTTTGATCTTGGTGTACCTACAAATTCATCATTGTTAGATTGCACTTGATTAATAGGTTTCTATAGTGAACTTTTCATTGTAGAAAGAAAGGGCAAAAATAACTATTTTGGATTAGATTTTACAAGCACTTTACCTCAGTGATTGAAAATGAGTACAATAGAAATGGCAAATATGTGATTTTTATGTTGCCAGTCATTCTTTCCCATCTTACTATAATATTGTTAATAAATCTTTCCATTTTCATGATGAGCTTGTCTTGACCTCAAAATATTTAACACAGGCAGCCATTACCAATAAATCAGAATTGTTAGCCTAAATGAAACTAAAGGTTACTTTTTCCCCCTCATCTCAATTAGTAATACAGAATTGATCAGTGTTGTGATGATCTAAATCCATACTAGCTTTAATTTGTAATCAGGAAACCAACTTGTTCATTTATACTTGGATATCTTCCTTCGGTGGATGAAGTTCTTAAATTTATCTCAGGCAAACCTTCCTAAATGTCAAGACCCAGGAAAATCTGGTGTGTAATCAAATTTATTTTAAAAGTCTAAACATGGAAAAAAGACAACAGGAAGTTTTTGAAATATCTGTCTATGGAATATCCCAAAGAACTGTTAGCTATTTTACATCTTTCAAGAGATATCTATATTTGAGGGAACTAAATGAAGTTTTCCTTGTGTGTGTGTGTGTGTTGACTTCAGACTGAATTAGGCTGCAGGTTCTTTCCAAAGTTTAATTACGTCATGACCCTTTGTTTACACCTGTCTTAGGTTGTTCACATGCATCATTCTGTCATTTTTTGTAACTTGATATGTCTTCTAAAATTATGCAGAATTTTTCATTATACAAATATCAATTCATATGTTTTCAATGGCATGCATGGAAAAATCCATTTCATAAGTAAGCACTTTGAAAGTATATTATGGATGGATTATTTCTGGAAATCTGTCAAGTGTAGATTTGTGTTTGCTTTATCATGGAATGTGATCCTTCCCAGAATAGTAGTTATGTATTGCCTCTGAATTATCTATTTATAACTGTAATTCCATCCAAGATTTATACTAATTAAGGTTTTGTTCCCCTTACATCAAAAACAAGACCTCTACGGAAAGAAAACTTCACTCAAGGGAAAAACTTTTCAATTTCTCCAAAAATAATCACATTTCACTTTAATCTGGAAATAAAAATGGCTTAATAGTAATTACTGATTCTATCCCTTTAAACTGATAGCTGCCACAGAATGTGCTAGTCTATACAGGCTCCTCCTTACACAACATTAATCTGCATTAAATTTAGAGATATGACATGTGAAGCTTTCGCCTGAGGGCACAGTTAGGCACAGAGCATTTACTCATCCCAAAGAGACTTAAGGTTTTAGTTGAGAGAACCATATGTTAACGACAGTTGCACTTGGTGGTGATCATGTCCTCATAGTCTATACATGCAACTGAGCCATTAGGCTCAATAGTCAAAATTCTCAAGTGGCTATATTTGGCAGATGCACATGACAGCCGTGGCACTAAGGAATCAAGCTCCTTATAGATGATGTTTTTCAACATAGTGTGAACTGGAGACCATATTGGTACCCAAATACCCCTGGACAGTCCCCTTTAGTATGGAGGGTTGTGTCTGTGAGGGCATAATCCAGTTTTCCCACTTCACATGACTAAAGCTAAGTCTAAAGTCATGGAACTCACATTGTTTTTGGAAAAACAGAAATTATTTGAAGTATTCACTCAGATTGAAGGAAGGTCCAAGAGCTTTTCCTGTCATTTCTTTGTGATTTTCTCTTAGACAATCATGTCACCAGTGAACCAAGAAAGTTTTATTTCTTCCTTCCCAATCAGTATGACTTTTATTTCCTTTTCTTGTCTAATTGCATTAGCTGGGACTTACATTGATGCCTCAGCATCAATGTTGTAATTTCTTCCATTGCTAGTATCATAATATGTCTATAGTAGAATACCAGTAAGTCCACTCTAGTCCACAGTTCATTCCCCAATCCTGAGGATTCTGGGATGGTGATGTCTACTTTACCTCTAATTGAGAGGGAGCTTCAATCCCATAGAGCTGATGGATAGGACTCTCTTGCTTTGTCTCTTTTTTGTTGCACCAGCTCTCCACATGGGCAAACTTACCGCATGGGCCAGCTGGCTTTCACCAGGAGGCCCTGAGAAATTAACCTGGGACCTTCCATATGGTAGACAGGAGCCCAATCGCTTAAGCCACATCTGCTTTCCATATGTTCTTTATTAAGTTGAGGGAATTCCTCTTTATTCTTCATTTTCTGAGAGTTTTTGTCATGAATGGGTGTTGGATTTTGACAAATGCTTTTTCTGCATTGATTGATATGATCATATTATTTTTCTTCTTTAGCTTATTGATGTGATGGATTACATTAATTGATTTTTGAATGCTGAACCAGTCTTGCATACCTAGAGAATACCCCACTTGGTCATGATGTATATATTGTTAGATTTCATTTGCTAATATATTTGGAGGATTTTTGCATCTATGTTCATGAGAGATATTCGTCTGCAGTTTTCCTTTCTTGTAATGTCTTTTTCTGGTATTAGGGTAATATTGGCTACATAGAATGAGTTAGAAAGCATTTCCTCTGTTTATATTTTCTGAAAGAGATTGTAAAGAATATGTATAATTTCTTCTTTAAGTATTTAGAAGAATTAACCAGTGAAAGCATGTGGGCCTGGTGTTTTCTGTTTTGGAAGGTTATTAATTGTTGATTCAATTTCTTTACTAGATAGACAACTATCCAGATTGTCTATTTTTTCTTGTGTGAGTTTTAGCAGATTGTGTTTTTCAAAGAATAAGTATATTTCCTGTAACTTATTATATCTGTGGCCATAGAGTTGTTCAAAATATTCCTTTCTTAATCTTTTAATGTCTGGGATCAGTGTAATGACCCCTCTTTCATTTCTTATGTTAGTAATTTGTTCCTTCCCTCTTCCTTTCTTGGTTAGCCTAGCTGAAGATTTATCAACTGTATTAATTTTTCAAAGAAACTGCTTATGGTTTCAAGTTTTCTCATTTGTTTTACTGTTTTCAATATCATTTATTTCCACTCTCATTTTTATTATTTATTCTCTACTGCTTTCTTTAGACTTAATATGCTCTTTATTTTTCAGTTTCCAAAGGTGTAAGCTTAGGCTATTGATTTTAGATATGTATTCTTTGTTAATATATGCTTTCAATGCTATACATTTCCCTCTGTGCAGTGACTTTTCTGTATCTCACAAATTTTGCTAAGTTGTATTTTCATTTTTATATATTTCAAAATACTTTTCATTTTCTTGAGACTTCTTTAAATCATGTTATTTAGAAGTGTATTGTTTAATTGCCAAATTTTTTGATGTTTCAGCTATCTTTTTGATATTGATTTCTAGTTTAATTTCATTATTGCCTTATTGCTACATTGTATGACTTGTTTCTTTTAAATTTGTTTAGGAGTGTTTTATAGCCCGGAATGTGGTCTCCCTTGGTAAATGTGCCATGTGAGTTTGAGAATAATGTGTATTCTGCTGTTGTTTGGATAAGGTGTTCTATAAATGTCAATTAGATCCAGTAGATTGATGGTGCTGCTAAGTTCAACTATATCTTTACTGATTATCTGTCTGCTAGATCTGTCATTTACTGATAGAGGGCTGTTTCAGACTCCCAACTATTAATGTGTAGTTGAGTTTTCTCCTTGAAATTCTATAAGTTTAGTTCACATATTTTGAGGCATTGTTGTTAGGCAATACACATTAATGGTTGTTATGCTTCTTGAAAAATTGACCCCTTTATTTATTTATTTATTTTTTTAAAGATTTTATTTATTTATTCATTTATCCCCCCCCCTTGCTGCTTGTGCTCGCTGGATCAGCTAACCACGCCATGCGGGCGAGCTTGCCTTCACCAGGAGGCCCTGGGAACCGAACCCGGGGCCTCCCATATGGTAAATGGGAGCCCTACTGATTGAGCCACAGCTGCTTCCCAAATTGACCCCTTTAACATTAGGTAATGCCCCTCTTCATCTCTGATCATCTTCCTTACTCTGAAGACTGCTTTGTCTAAAGTTAATATAGATAATCCAGCCTTCTTTTGATTAGTTTTATCATGGTATTTCTTATTTATATTGTCCCATAGAACTTTGTCATCATTCATTTAACCTATCAATAAGTTATAACCCAATATAATTTTTCTATTATTATTATTTTTTAAAAGAATTTATTTATTTTTTTATTTATCCACTCCTCCCTACCCCTTAGTGCTTGTGCTCACTGTCTGCTTTCTGTGTCCATTTGCTGCACGTTTCCTCTGTGTCTGCTTGTATCCCTTTTTTGCGTCATCTTGCTGCGTAAGCTCTCCACAGGCGTGGGCCATCAGCTCTCTGCAGGCATGGGCCAACTTGCCTTCACCAGGAGGTCCCAAGAACCGAATCCAGGGCCTTCCATATAGTGGATGGGAGCCCAATCATTTGAGCCACATCTATTTCCCTGCTAATATTACTTTGAAAAAATTTCTAACCATGACAAACAGAATGAAAAATGGATTTTTAAACTTTTCTTTCATTTATTCCTTCTCCACTACTCTTCCTTTCTTTATGTAGGGTGTAGTTGCTGATCTTTATCATTTTCTTTCTTTCTGAAGCTTCTTTTAACATTTCCTGCAAGGCAGGTCTATCAATGAAAAATCCATTTTAAAGTCTTTGTTTCAGATTAACTTTTGAAGGATAAATTCACTGGATGCAGAATTCTATGTTGGTGTTTTTGTGTTTTTTAATTTAATTTAATTTTAGTTTAGTTTATTGGGTTATTTATTTATTTTTTTTTGTTTTTTTTTTGTTTGTTTGTTTGTTTTTGCTTTCAATACCTTAAGTATTTCCCTCCTCCTTCTTTCTGCCTGCATGGCTTCTAAAGAGAATTTTGATGTAATTTTTATCCTTGTTGCTCTATAAATAAAGAATTCTTTTCATCTGGACCTTTTTAAGATTTTCTGTCTTTGACATTTTGCAGCTTTAATATGATGTATCTTGGTGTAGATATTTTTGTTATTTATCCTTTGTGTTTTCTGAGCTTTGTGTAACTATGATTTGCTGCCTGTCAATAATTCTGGAAAATTCTCAGCCATTATTATTTCACATATTTATTCTATACCTTTCTTTCATTCTTCTCTTTCCTGTATTCTCATTACATACATGTTACACCTTTTGTAATTATCCCATGGTTCTCAGATATTCTGTTCTATTTCTGTATGTGTGTGTATTTCAATCTCTTGACTCTTTGTTTTTCAGTTTGGGAAGTTTCTCTTGACATACCTCTGAAATCATTGATTCTATCTTTGTCCATGTCCAGCCTAGTGATGAGCCTATCAAAGGCTTTCTTCAATTATGTTAGAATAGTTATTATGTCTAGCATTTCCTTTTCCTTCTTTCTTAGAATTTCCATCTTTCTGCTTACATTATCAATCTATTTCATGTTGTCCACCTTTTCTATTACAGGTCTTAGCATATTAATCATACTTGTTTTACATTCACAGCCTAATAATTTCAACATTTTTTCTATATCTGGCTCTGAAGCATGCTTTTTCTCCTTGGGCTGTTTCTTTGTTTTGTTTTTTGTTTGCTTTGTTTGTTTTTATTTTCTGGTTTTTTTTTTTTTTTTTTTTTGCTATTTAGCATGCCTTACCATTTTTTATGGAAAGCTAGATATGATGTAGTGAGTAAAAGGAACTGAAGTGAGTAAGTGTTTCATGTGAGGTTCTATATTTATCTGGCTAGGACATAGGCTGTGTTTATTGGTGTCAGAGGCTAAACTTTCCTTTAGGGTCCTTGGTTTTTTTTTCTTCCCTGATGTCCTTGGGTTTCCAAATTAACTCATTCTTTTTAAATATGGTCTGACCTTTGGAGTTCTTTAAGCTGTAATCCTCTATTATTATACAGGAAATCTGTTGCTGTAGTGATAAAATATGTGTGGGGAGTGGGAAGCGTTCTGTAATCTATAATTAGGTCATTTAGTGAGCCTGTGCCCTGGGCTGTAACTTTCACAAATGTGTCTCACCTGCCTGATCCCCCATTAATTGAGTCAGGAAGTCTAAACAGACTGAGCTATTTATTTCCCTTCCCCAAGCTGGTTAGGTTCTAGTGAAAGAATTTTCCTTGATGGAAGACAGTTTTAAGAAGAACATTGTGCTCTCAAAACATTTCCAAATGGTTACTTTTCTTCTCTTCCTTCCAGAAGGAGGAGGGGATTTTTTCTCCCATCTTTACCATGTGAACGTGGTGGGACTCTTGGGAGTAAATCTCATAAATATATGTGGACCTCTCAAGTTAGTGCAAGGCTTCATCAACAGCAAATTAGTAAAGCAAACATTTAAGTGTTTTTACTTTATGCTGGCTCCAGTGGTACCTTCTGCTCACATAAACTATGATCTCTGTATTAATACATCTTTCCGGTTTTTAAAGTTTGCCTTGCAACCTCGATTTTGTGATGGATCTAAGAAAAGTTGTTGATTTTCAGTTTGTTCGACATTTTTCTTGATGTGAGGATGGGAGAGACAACTGCCAAGCTCCTTACATGCTGGACCTGAAAATGGAAATCTGTAGTGAGGTTTTAACATACATAAATCTATTAATACTGTTCACCTTAATGTCAGATTAAGTGAGATAAAGGACTTAGGAGAGGTAGAAAAAAACATAAAATATAATGACCACTTATGATTTAAAATGTAACTTAGCTGACTAGAAATAGGAGGGAACTTCCTTATATGTGAAAGATATATCTCATATAGAAAACACATGAAAAACTTTAATATATGAGGGTTTAAATACAATCCCATTGAAATTAAAAACAGCCAAGGTGGCTTAATATTATCTAACTTTCTATTGTCATATTATAGGTCCTTACTAGTTCAGTAAGACAAGGGAAATAAATAAGAATCATAAAAAATAGAAAAGAATAAACAATTTGGTTGCATGAAGTGAAGGTATGAAGAAACAGTACATGCGGGGAGTCACTGTTGATAAATAGAAAGAATTAGCATTATAATCTCTACATCTAATTTAATTTCAATAAAAATCTCAAAGTATTTTTCATGTATCTTTACAGTTTCCATATGATTTAACTTTTCCTAAAAGAAAGATATCATATTGAAATGTAAATGTAAAAAAAATAAGAAATTTTCAAAGATGAAAGATGAAAAGATTTTCTTTATAATATAAAGACTCGTTACAAATCTATGATACTAAAACTTGTAATATTAATACAGGGGTGGCTAAGTTAAATGGAATGACCAGTTCCAGTCCCAATAATATGAATAAAAGAATTTATCAGAAATAATTCTAAGTGAGCTAAACCCTATACATAAAGAGCAAAATGTTAATACTAATAGAAGAATATAAAGGAAAATAAATAAATAATTGATCATTTCAAAACAAGGAATGAAAATGAAAGTGACAAATTGTAAATATAGTATATAATTTATTTAAAAAAATTAAAATTGTTTGTATTAGTCGGCTAAAGGAGTGCTGAAGCAAAATAGCAGAAATCTGTTGGCTTTTATAAAGAATATTTATTTAGGGTAGAAGCTTATAGCTACCAGGCCATAAAATGTAAGTTACTTCGCTCACCAAAGTCTGTTCCCATGTTCTCTTCCTCTAAAGGCTCTGTGGTCTCAACTTCTTCCAATATCAGCAGTAGGCTGGGATAAGTCTTGTCTCTCTCCCAGGTCTCATTTCTCTCTGGGCTCAGCTGCTCTGTTCTCTCCACAAGGTCAGCTGTAGACTAGCAGGCTCTCTCTCTTCCCAGGGCCTCTGCCGTGTCTATAGAGCTGTCTCTATTCCTCTGTGTTCTTCTCCTGTGTGTTTACTTCCCAGGACGCCAGCATAAAAAAATTCTCTCCCTCTCCTCTGCCATGTCCTATTGACATGGCACAATCAAAGCCTTAATCTTATTTAATCAAGTAAAAGTGAAACCTCTGAATTTAATATGATCTAATATACCCAGAGGAATAGACCAGTTTATAAACATAATACAATATCTATTTTTGGAATTCATAAATATACCAAACTGTTGCACACTACTATAAGTTGACTATCAATATAAGTATCTATTTATTTATCTATCTGTCATAAAACAAATCAACTGAACAGAATTCAGAGTGGTAATTGGTAATTAATTTGGAGTATAGAAGAACAGAGGTTAAAGGGACCAGGAACTTCAAAAAGACTTCTGATATATCTGTAATGTTTTATTTGTTAAAAAAAAAAAAAAAAAAAACATTTGAAACAAAGGTGACCATTTGCTATTTCTTGATATTGAGTGTTTTAATTTCCTAGGCTGCCAAAATACAATATTCCAGAAATGGACTGGTTTTAACAATGGAGATTCATTTGATTATAAGCTTACAGTTTTGAGGCTAAGAAAAATTTCCAAATCAAGGCATCATCAGGAGATGCTTTCTCCCCAGAAATGTGCTACTGGTGATCCTGGACTCTTCTCTCACATGGCAAGGTACATTGTGGTATCTGCTGATCTCTTCCTTTTCTTCCAGATTTCATTGCTTTCAGCTTCTGGCTTTTAGCTTTGTCTCTCAGCTCCTATGACTTTCTCTCTGTCTCTGTCTCTGTATTCATCCCATTGATAAAGGACTCCAGTAAAAGGATTAAGACCCACCCTGGGTCTTGCCTAATTGAAGCAACCTGGTCAAAATTTCTCATTTTCAATATGCTTACACCCACAGGAATGGATTAGCTCTAAGGACATGATTTTCTGGACTCCATCCAGCATCAAACTATTGCATTGGGTGTATTGGGGAATGTTATATAGGTTTTGTACTTTTCAGTGTGTTTGGAATAGCAGTTTTGTTTGAGTTTTTAAAATGACATGTATATATAATTTTATTTCCAACAACCATTTAATGAAGAGATTTTTAAAAACAGCTCAATATTGTAAACAAATAAATAATTTTATCAGAGAACATAATAATATAAGGATTTTGATGTATATTTAATAACTGGTCATTATAATATATAAGAAACCTCTATGGTATTAAAACAGAAGGCCAAGTTAAGAAATTAAGTCCAATTGAAAATTTCTAAATCTGCTCTAGATCCATCATTTTTGAATCTTAAATGGATATATGCATCACATGGAGATCTTATTCTGGAATGGGGGGAGCAGAGCTTAGTTACACCTTTTAATAAGTTTCAAAGTGATGCCAACCTGCTGGTCAGCCATACATGCTTTGAGTAACAAGGACATTGTGACAATTTGAAGCTTTTTTGTGAATCCCAGGAAAGGTCATGTTCTTGGAGTTAATCCATTTCTGTGGGTGTGGAATTGAATTCAGTTGGGAGCCTTTGATTGGAGTACTTCAATGAGGTGTGATCCAAGTTGAGTCTCAGCCCTCTTGCTGGAGTCCTGTATAAAAGAGAGAAACATGCAGAGACACACAGAGAAAGAAAGCTGCCATTTTACCCTGCCAATGTGAGAGAGGACTCCAGGATTGCCTGCAGCCCAGATGCTGTGAAAGAGAGAGAGGTCCTGGAGATGAAGAACCATATGCCTGATTGCCCACAGCTGAGCACAAGGAGAAAGTAAGCCTGGAGGAGAAGGCAAAGATGGGCCACTATTTTGCCTTGCCACATGGCAAGAGTCCAGAACCACTAGCAGCCAACCTTTGGTGGGACAGCATCTCTTGATGATGCCTTGATTTGAACATTTTCACAGCCTTGAGATTGTAAGATTTTACCCTAAAATTTTTCCTTTATAAAAGCCAAACCATTTCTAGTATTTTGCATTGTCAGCCCTTAGCAAACTAAAACAAATGTAGATGAATTGCTCTTGTAACCAAGGATAACTCTGCATCTATTTGCAACAAATCTTGCTATGAAATTCACTGGGAAAAATGCTTAGAGCAAAAAACCTAGTGATTTACCAGTGCTGCCTATTATAGGGTATTTGGTAATTTGATAAAACACTTAAAGAAACAAAAAAGTTACTTGACTTCTCTAGAGTGGGTGGATATAGTTGAAGAAAGAGCATATCATTGGGGAAGCAAGCAACCCCACTTTTGAAGTGTTAAATATATCAATATCTGTTATCTATCTATCTATCTATCTATCTATCTATCTATCTATCTATCATCTATCTATCTATCCATCCATCCACCCTATCATCTATCTATCATCATCACTTGATTCACTTCCTTCCTTTTTACTCTGAAGTTTATCTTATCACATGCTAGAAATTCATTGTGACCTACATGTAAAACATATACCAAATATTTAGAGAATAAGATTTAGTAAATCAGATACTATTACATTTAACTAAAGTTAGACAGACTTATTTTGATTCCTTTTCCTAAATGTTCAGTTTCCTTTTTTTGGATGAAATGTTTTAAAAACTTATTTTTAAAGAGAGTAAAAGAATTCTTAGAAACTCTTACAAAATAGCAATTAATAATTTAAGTCTCAATGATCAGAAACACTTGAAATTAATTCAAAAAACCTTGTGCAGGCGTAAGCTCACTATTATGCCTACTTAGTAATCTTTGAAACAACTTCTGTCATTTTTACACTACAAAACAAACGCACACAAAAAATTAAAAAACAACAATTTATAAACAAAGAAAAAACAAAAACTTATTATACTACTGAACATTATGACCACTAGTCAATTAGTCAAAAACCTGGGAGGCATCACCACCAAAATGGAAGGTCAGTGGGCATGGAGATGGCTGTGGCCCATGTGTGCTTGGAGGCATAAACAAAGAAATATTTCTAAACCTAAAAAAAGCTGGTAACCTCTACTGACTACCTTCAGTTCATAGAAAAAAATGGGGAATTACTTAAACAAATATATATAATATACAAAGTGAAATAATAAAGAGATATTAAAATTCAAGTTGAAAAGTGACATGGAGAAACAAATTTAATATATTAAGTGAAAAAATCTGATCATAATACCATATAATTCCATTACTTTTAAATGTCTGGTAGTATATATAATACTATATTATCAAGCAGCACCCTTCAAGTGGTAGAATAAAAGATGATTTCCATTTTATTTTCATGCTTTTCTGAAATTTTCAACTACTCTATGATTAACATGTTCTAGTTTAAGTAATGCAAGTCTATTAACAATCAGAAAATTTAATAGATATTGCTTTTTTTGTTATAGGATGATTTAAAAAAACTTCAGATAAATGACTGGTCTTTTTTCTTACCATCCTACTCCTCACTTCCTCCTTTCCTATCTTCATTCGCATATTAATACTCTTAGAAAACTGGAAAGAAAGTAGATGACATCGGGCAGTTGCAAATTTCACCCTAGAATACATAGTCCCTAAAATAAAATTCTGTAGTTGATATGGATACAGGAAAACACAAAAGTACTAATGTAGGGTTAGGATTAGACATATATGAGTAACTGCAATGTTTCATGTAATCCATTAGCCCAGAATTTAAAAGAGGTATTTAAATATAGATACACCCATAGATCCCACAGATGAATATATGCTATATCTTGCCTTTGATCTGGGAGTTGTGTACATCAAACTGGAATCTGGGTATAGATTTCAGAAAGGTCAACAGACAGGTACACAGTGAGTGGGGCCAAGGTCAATCCATATATGAAAGTTTTCATCCTTTAAGAATTAATACATGGATTTTTTTTAAGGGAGGAGGGAAGAGTATAACCCTGAATATATCAAGAAAGAACATGCCTCTTGTATTAGTTTTCTATTGCTGTTATAACAAATTATCACAAATTGGGTGGCTTTAAAAAAAAAAACCACATAAATTTATTGTCTTTCAGTTCTGGAAGTCAAAAGTTAGAAATGGGTCCCACAGGCTGAGTATTAGAACTGTGTTCTTTCTGGAGGCTCTAGGGGAAAATCCATTTCCATTCCCTTCCAGCTTCTACAGGCTGCCTGCATTGCGTGCCTCATGACCCAATTTCTCCTCTTCAAAGTCAGCCACAACAAATCTCTCTCTGACTCTGCTTCCATGGTCACAGGTCTTTTGACTTCAGCTGGGAAAGGTTCACCCTTTTAAGGACTCATATGATCATAATGGGCCTATCCAGATCATCCTGGATAATCTTCCCATCTCAAGGTGCGTAACTTAGTTGCATCTGCAAAGTCCCTTATACCATGTAGGTAGCAAATTCAGATTCTGGAGATTAGGATGCAGACATTTTTGGAAGGTCATTATTCTGCCAATCACACTTCTGGAGAAATTATTACAGGAAACAAAAGAACATCCTTAATTAGAAAATACTAATAACTGGCAGTAAAGCAAAAGGGAAGTGGAAAACAAACTGGTAAAGATCACTGAATGCAGAGACAAAGAGCAAAGAGGAAAACAATGATGAGATGATAACCCATTGAAGAAAGGAAAGCAAATCCATACCTAAGAATTATAGACACAATGAAATGAGAAAGAGAGAACCAATGAAACAAAAATAATGAAGTATATGTTGAAAAAGTATGCCAGCTGTCAGCTGGAAAGTAGTACTGAATTTGTGGATTGAGAGATGAAATTTTGGAATAGGGACACATACACAGATGTCCTAACCAAATTTATTTAATTCTAGGAAAAACTAAAACATGCTCCAGGTGTTCAGTCAGAAAAAGTGCTAATTGCCAAAACATAATAATCCAGCTCTTCTTCAATTTCTTCCACATCATTTTAAGAGTCTGTCATAATTTTTCTTCAACTATGACTCTTGATAAAAGTAAAATATTTCAGATTCTATTTTAATACTATTTGAAATTAAACATTAAATGTGTGTTCTGATTAAATGTAAACCAAAGCACACTTCTGGCAATTATCAAATGGGAGTACTGATAACCCCACCTTTATAGATAAGATAAGATATGGAAAGACAGTTCATAAAAGAGGAAATATAATTAGCCACCAAACACAAGAAAAAGTTTGCAACCTCTCTCTTTAATTATCAATTAAGTAAGAAGATGTATTAAAATAATATGATGTAAATTGTCTCTATTAAATTGGCAATGATTTCCTTTTCCTATTACTTACAATATGAAATATTAAAGTTACAATTATATAGGCCCTAAATCTTACAATTTAATTTAGCATAACATTTTAGGAAATCAATTTTGCAATATGAATAAAAAGGGCTTAAGAGTTCAAATCCTTGGACTCAATAAATTATCTCTGGGGGAGCCATCCTAAGGAAATAATTAAAGAAGCCCTATACAGGTATATATATAAACATTTTTGTAAGCAAATACACATATATGCATATATATTTATATATCATTTTACAAATGTTTGTATGTATTGTGAGAATTTTGATTTTTACCCATAATAAAAAAAAAAAATAAAAAAAAAAATAAAAAAAAAAAAAAAAAAAAAAAGAGATGATTTGTTATCACAAATAGGAAACACCTTGGATATCTGAGAGTATATGGGAATGCTTAGTTAAATTATGCAACAACAATGCAATCATTTATTAGAATATTATTAAATCTATGTTTTTAAGAAATATTTATAAAGGTGGAAACATATCATGATATACTAATGAGAGAAAATTGATATGTTGAAAGTTCATATATAATAGCAATCATATAAATAACTATATACATATAAAAACAAGTAAATAATCATATATTAACATTGATTCTCTCCAGATTGTAGGAATACATGTGTTTTATTGATTATTTTAACCTATTTTCTACATTTTAAAAATAATATATAAAATAAATTTACAGGAATGAATGAATCAAAAAATAAAAAATATAACATTAAAGGAAGGAAAAGTTTTTCTAAAAGACAGAGCAGAAATTACAGCATTTTGAGAGGAGAGTTTACAGCAAAGAATTTTAAAGAAAATATTTTAATTTATGTGGAAGAGGAATTTATGGGGATTCTAAAAAATTATAAAACCTCTCATCCATGTATTTTCTTGGAAAATTATTTAAATACAAACATTTTGTAGTCTAGTAAATGATACACTGAAATTATTTTCTATTGAAGAAGACCTGTTTCAAAGTGACTGATAGGAACTAAAATCTGTTATAGAGTTAAGTCCAAGTGATTAATTTGGTCACAAATTATAATACTAATGTCAAAAATATTCCACAAAAAGTGTTAATTCAAAACTAATAGTATAACTGTAATCATTAGAGTTATATTGGCAGATATCAGAGAGTGTGTGATATGTTTGTTGGCACTAGTCTGTGGTAAATATCTTCAACTGGGGCAGACATAGTTTCTCAATTAGTCTGGTAGGTTTCTTATTAACATGTTCTTGAAAGAATGCTTCAGAAAGCTGCTACTAATCAATCAGAGTTTTCATGTGATATCTTTTCATAAAAACAATGTTATATTATACATCCAATTCCATTGTAGGAGCATAGTATAGTCTGAGAGATTTTTGGCAAAGGGAAATGGTTTCAACAATTACTAAACAGGCCATTGGTCAAAGAGCATGAAAAGAGATTTGAGTAAAACTAAAAACATGTTAAACACATAGTGAACTCAAAATATAGTACAACAAAGTGAAGCAGTCTTCATATAGGGAATCAATAGATGGATCTGGAACCTGGCAAGAAGTCCACGCGGACATCAGTACCCCCAAGATGGCTGCTGGAAGACCCTCACAAGATTCCTGCCATGCAGAATGAGATTCCCTCTGGAAGCCAGGAGAAACCCTGGATATTCTCCAGGGGCCTTATAATTGGGCCCTCCTGGGGGATTGATGGGTTGTATAATCAAACAAAACAACAAACAACTGGGACTCCTCCCATGCCATTAGCAAAGAGGTGGAATAATTAATAGTTTAAAAAGCAAGCGCAAAGGTTAAATCTCTCTCGCCCTCTCCTGAGCTCTTCTTGGCTTCTGCGCCCTGCTCTCATCATGGCCCCCCTGCATGGAACAACACTCAAGTAAAACCTGGGCATTTATAATCTATAATTGGAAATTATAGTCTATAAATCAGCCCTTTTTATCACTCTTCAGCCCCTCATTACTCTCTGCTAGGGACCCGTTATCTGTTATTTTCTCCCATTTCTCTTCCTTCCCTACCTTAATAAATTACTGGCCTAACTAACCCGATGTGCTCTAGAAATTCATTTCTGCAGCATAAGTCAAGAACCTAGACAAAATCCAGTAACAAAAACAGGGTATACCAAATTGCTCCTGGATATTAGGATTCTATATGTAGAATTTTAAAGGCCTATTTACTGAAGTGCTGTATCTATGCATTCATCCAAGACCTGAGATTTTCGCAGCTCAGGACTGCTGTTGTCAAATTGGACTTGAATATGAAGGCAGTGACAATCCTTAGTCTAGGATAGAGTGCTGCTGGCCCCCACTAGAATCATGGGTTCCTAAAGGAGTAAAAATAGAGGAAGTTCTAAAGAACACAAGAGCAGCTTTGCCTAAGTCTTTGAGGCTATTTATTTTAGAATCAAAGCAAGTGTGAGCTTAAAAAATGAAGGAAAAAAAAAGCAATTACAATAAAATTAAGATTAAAAATTAATTTAAGAAAAAAATCACTTAGCTTAGTGATTAAAATAAAGGAAGGGGTAAATTAATGGTAATTCACATGCTTTTATTACATTTTAAATTCAAGGGGACATGTTATGATATATCTTACAGAAAATTTAAAAATATACATAGGTTAGAAAAATAATTGATATTGTATATGTCTGTTTCTGTCTCATTTATAATCCGTTATATCATTTTAAAATTCTTTTCCTACTTAAACAATTAATATTCTAAAAGGGAAGATAGATTTTAAAATAGCTTTAAATATAACATAAAAGTTTATATTTTAAAATTAACCACATTCATCATATTATCACTAAAAAATATAACTTAAACCAATAAAATATTGTTTAAAAGAAATAATATTGATAAAACTAACCCTTTGAATTTGGATGAAGGTTTTCTTATATTAAGAATTGGATTTTTAATAAATATACATAAATAAAATATTTATAAAATATGTGTGATTTTTCATTTACATAGAAATAAAAGAGAATGAATGATCTGCAAACCTAAATTATTTATTCTTTGGCCTTTTACAGAAATGTTTGCTGTTCCCTGATTTACAAATACAGTTCAAACAATTGTAATATGTTCAATATATATTGATTTTATTTTATAACTGAAGTATGTTATACTGTGGAGAATTGTTACTTTCCCTTTTTATTCCCGTTTTTTAAATTTTACTGCGCTCTCTTACTTTATTTGCCCTCTTGTTTCACTCCACATTTTCTTTGCTTCTCTCTACTTTCCCCCCATATATCTTGCTCCATTTTATGGTCACAGGATTAGATGAGAGTTTTAGCAAAAGAAGATTGTAATGAATTGGCAAAGCCATTGTACCAATGTATCTATTTCCCACATTTCCAAAAGAGGTCATGAGACAGCATGAGTGGCTATGGGCAGGAGACCCAGAAGAGCATATCTGTCTCTAGCAATTTTGTCTTAAGCTTCATCAACTATTCCCTCTCTTTGTATTATATGGTATGGTATCTCTTCACTGTTGAGAAGTTAGGAAAGAATAATGACTATAGAAATTCAGCAGGAAGGATGTTTGTTCTCCACATCTACAGATTTTATTTACTCATTCTTCCACATTTAAAGAATCATGAGTTAGGAAATATTGCTGTTTTCATCTTTATCCTTGGGCATGTAAATTTTCTATATTATACGAAGATGATCAGTTTATAGGCTGGTATGTTATAGATCTGAATCCCATACAATGACTTATTAACTATTTGTGACCTGGGAAGTTTATTTATGCTCCTGGGCCATAGTTTCCTTATAAGTAAAATAGAGATAATAAAAATACCTTGCAAGATAGCTGTTGTGCACTTTAAAAGACATAGTACTGCTGGGGAAGTCACAGATATGCCTAGCAGCCACCTCCCATCCCTCACTTATTCATCCTTCCTTTTTTATTGTGCGCAGACTGGGGGAAATGTTAGCCCTAATGGAAGGACCTGACTTTACCTTAAACTACAGCAAGCAAATACAACTGCTTATGGGGGGAGGGGACTCTTAGTGGCAGGGCCCCTGTGCACCCTGGGGTATATAAATACTCAGCCCTTGGCAGCACAGACATCTCTCATCTCATGAAGCAAGGCTTGCAGATCGACCATCCATGGACCCTGACCCAGGCAGTTGGTCTCCCAGGGGACCAGCCATGATGGGATTTCTTCCCCTCTCATTTGGACACTTTGTTCTGTGTAACTAATAATAGAGTCATTTGTTGAAAGTCTTTGCTGTGCCTGAGCCTCTGTTCCCATGATGCACCGTGAAGAAACTCACTCCACAAGTACTATAAGCAAGACATAAAGCACTGTGAAAGTGCTTAGAACAGAATTTGGCACTTATAAAGCATTCAGCTCATATGAACTATTGTTAAAAGAAGAAACAAAAATCACCCCTTTAATTGAGTCTTCCTTTTCTAGAATTAATCAAGAACCTATTAGGAAGCAAAACAAAGCCAATTGTCCCCCACCCTTTTTGTACAATAATAAACATTATAACTTTCATTTATACAATTTGATGGTATAAATCAGTACCCATTTCAAGGTTTCAGATATTTTGAGTATCTAAATATGAGAAAGTGTCCTGGACTTGGATTCACACTTTTCCTGTCTATCAGACAATAGAACAATTACCAGTGATGGGTCTAACTGCTGATTGCATATCTTCCATTGGAAAAATCTATGTAGAGACAGTATTTCACAGAGAGTCCTGAAAATTGCTTGAACTGGTAGGAATTTCAGAAGAAGTAAGTGATTCAAAGGATTATAATGGTGTACATGTCCTGTGGTCAGGCAGCAGATATGAAAGGATCTCCTTTGACCTGATGACAATAGTTATTGATTATCTTGTGATGAAAATGAACAACTCTATTTCCCAGATGCTTTAAATACATGCTTCCAAGTCATCTTTGGCTTTAACACATGTCTGTGTGTGTATGTGTGGGTACATGTCAGTTTTTAAAGTACACTATACTATGATTATAGTAATTAATATCTGAAATGTTCAATGTTTTATTGCAGGTTGGCAATGAATTATTTATTAACCATTAGCAGTATAAGCAATATAATTTTATAACTGGCTGATGTGCCATTTGATTATATTCACTTCATTCAATATTTTAAAATTTGAACATAATTTCTAAAGATTAGCTTCTAAAAAGACTGTTCTTTAGCCCAAATCAAATTTTTAATGAACCATACCAATGATTACTCTGCTTATGACCCTTCATGCTTGTATGAGTATGTGACAATATTCAGTAGTTCTGGAAACAACTTATATTTACTTA
The DNA here is from genome assembly GCA_026826555.1 of Tolypeutes matacus. Classification (NCBI taxonomy): domain Eukaryota; kingdom Metazoa; phylum Chordata; class Mammalia; order Cingulata; family Chlamyphoridae; genus Tolypeutes; species Tolypeutes matacus. The sequence goes on along the minus strand of JAKSZT010053764.1, from coordinate 27,455,796 downwards.
AATATATACAAGTGACCTTCAAACCTTCTAGTTTAAATAGCTCTCTGTCTTAGCTTAATAGGATGATCAATGATCCTGGAACAGAGTGGATGTATATCAGAGAGGAATCACTGTTTAGATGTCATGGTTTCGAATCAAATGATAGGACAGATGACATTTCAGGCACTTTGATGAAGTATTTCTGGAAATCAATAAACCTTGAATTTCTGACCTTTAGTTTCCTATGGATAAAAAGATAACTATAATAATCAGGAAAAAAAGTTGTAGTATTTCTATAACTAAAAAAAAAAAAAAAGATACTGAAGATAACCCAATAGTTTATGAACTGTATTTATATTTATATGAACTGCTTATGTAAGAATCCATAGCTATTTATGAATTAAGAGTTGTAAGAATGAATGAATTGGAAATATTGCTATTGAATTAATAATTAAGTGGACATATTACTGTTGATTCATATACTCCTTCAATAATTATGTATTAAGAGCCATATGTGTGTGTATATATATGCATGTATGTTTGTAAGTATATACATATATGATTACACACTCAGATATAAATATAAAGAACGTAAGTGTCAACGTTTTCCTACAGGACCATCATTGTATTCTATAGAACTGTGCAAAATGGCACACATATGCATTGATAAATCAAGTCAGTAGGGTGCCAGTCCTCAAGAACATGTGTTCTAGAGAAATAGAAAGTAATGAAGAAGAAAATACACATAAAATTACCAAGATTACCAAGTGTTATGTGCCTTGGAAATGATAATATGAGAAATAATATCAGGGCAAATGAAATTATAAATGTTAGCAAAAGAAAGCTTTATTACAGCAGTGAGGTCTGACTTTGAGAATCAGCCAAATGAAAAGCCCGAAGACTAAGCATTAAAGGCAGGGGGTAACATATGTTCAGAAAAAACTGAATCAGAAAAGAGTTTAACATTGAATTTATCAAAAGACCAGCACAGACAGAGAAGAGAGAAGAGAAAAAGACCTCAAAAATAGATTGTTGATGTATCTAGTGACAGGATCGTCCGTGTAAGGTATATTTAGCAATTTGGAATTTATTCATAATGTAATGTGGAGTCACTGGAAACTTTTAAACAGATGAGTGGTGGCTTAAATAATTGACTCTGGGTATCATGTAATGAGAGCTTGAAGTATAGTAAAACTAAAGAAAATGTAGGAAAACAGTTAAACTATGTAATCAATGCACAGAAGGGAAGACAGTGGATTTGTTGTGATGATGGCAATGGAAATAGCAATAGACATATTTAAGTAACATTTTGAGGGCAAAAAATGACAGGAATTAGTGAAGGATTAGATAGGTTGTGATAAGTAATCGATATGACATAATAAAAACAGCTTTGTCAACATAAACACTTCATAAGAAACAATGAATTATGGGTCTGATTAAAAATGAATTTTGTTAAGAGCTAAAGAAACCACACTTTATTCAAGGGTCTAAAACAAAGATGTCTAATGTGGGACAGTAATGTGAATCTGACTAATAATTTTTATTTTTAAGATTTCAAAAGAATTTCAGAACTCCTGCATTTTCTTTGATGAGGCAGTTTCGAATATCTTTGTTTATGAGGGGATGCTTAGGGCTTGAAATGAAGAGATGATTTTAGATATTAATAATGAACTGTATTTCATTATACACATATATGTGATTTATAATGATGAGAAAATTAATTGCTTTTTAAATTAATGCTTGGTGTGTGTGTAATATATGTATATATTCATAAACAATTGTATGCTTATTATAAAAATTGAAATATATATAGAAATTGAAGAATCAAATCAAATCAGTTAAAATTCTATCATCCACAGATAGCTATTATTGATATTCTGATATGTAACTTCTAAGCATTTTTCTATGCACACACAAACATGCACATGAACACATTGAGAGAGAATGGCTGGATGGAAAACACAAGTTTAAGTAAGGCAAAACTGAATATGGATAAGATTTTAGCCAATTGTCAGACATATGTTCCACAGATTATTACTTAAACAAGTTGCCTTTCCTCTAAAAGTAGTGAAATCATACAAATATAAAATGGCATAATGATTATAGGATCTTATATATGTAAATAAGCATCAAATGCAATCAAATGCATGCATAGAAGAAAGTCAAAGCTGTTCAAATAAAGACAAAAGAGCAGAACTATGACCAGAATTTCAGCTCAAGAAACGTAGATTGGTGTTGATGACAAACCAAAATAAATGTACTGCTGAAACAAAGGGAAAAAAATCTCATCAAAGAAAAATAATAAAATCCAGAATCTCCACAGCTTACCATATATAATATACAGAATGTAATCTAAAATTACTTGTGTTTAAGATTCTCTGCTGCTCAAACAAATAAAATAAAATGGGAATTTATTGGTTCAAGATTTCCGAGCCAGAAGTCTTGCTTCCTCCCTGGGTCAGCATCTTCTGGCTGGCTAGCAAACTTTGCAGTTCCTTAGCTTTACCACCACATGGTAATGTACATAGCAGCATCTTCTCCTTTCTCTTCTAGATTCCAGTGTCTTAAAAGATTACAGAGATTTTTAGTAGACAAAAATGGTGGTGTAAGACACTCCAGGGTTCTATTGCCTGACAAAATCTTTGAATTTTGCAAAACTAGTAGAACCATCTTCCTCAAAACTCTGGAAAACAGTTTAAGGGTTGCAATAACTGGATGTGTGCCAAATCTAGAAAATGCAGCTTTAAAAACAGTAAGAGAAGCTCATGTGCCCTTGCAGACCATTATCCCAAACCCTCTTTGCATAGTCTGGAGCCAGGCTATACTCCCATTGTGAGTCCCTGCCCAGTTATGGAGGGATCAGGGCAAACTATGTGCACATTGAGCATTCAAGGAAATATCTGTCACATAACTAACTAGCAGGACACAAATTTAAGGAAAAGACAATTCAGGGACTAAATACCAGAGTTTAACAGTTTAAATTATTAAATGTACAATGTCTGCCAAAAAAAAAATTGCAAGACAAATTACAAGACTAGAAAAGAAACAAGATATGATGGCCCATCCAAAAGAAGAAGAAAATTTTCAGAAAACATCAACCAGAATATGACATTTTTGACATTTTAAACAAAGACTTTTAAAAATATAATCTTCAATATGCTTAAAGGGATTATGGGGAAAAAAAACAGAGAAATAACTAAAGAATATCAGGACAATGGTGAACAAACAATATGAGAATCTCAAAAAAGATAAAACTTTTAAAAAGAAACCCATCAGAAATACTAGAGTTGAAGACCTCAATAATTAAAATGAACTATTCCCTACAATGTTTCAACAGCAAATTGGAGATGGAAGAAGAAAAAATCAGTGATGTTGATGATAAGAAAATTGAAATGACTCAGGCTGAGGAACTGAAAGAAAACAATGAAAAAGTTAACAGAGCTTAAGAGACCTGTGGGACACCATCAAGCATACCAATATATACATTATGGAGTCCCAAAGGAGAAGAAAGAAAAGGGCAGAAGGAATACTCAAAGAAATAATGTCAGAAAATTTCTCATATTTAATAAAACATTAATATACACTTTCAAGATTTCCCCCAAAGAAACCAAACAGTTTAAACTAAAAAAGAACTAGGACTAGATATATAGTATTCAAAATGTCGAATGCCCTGGACCAGGAGAGAGTTCTGAAGGTTGCAAGAGAAAAGTATTGTCTTATGTACAAGGTAACCCCAATAAGATTTAGCACCACTTTCTCATCAGAAAGCATGGAGGCAAAAAGGCATTGGGATAGAATATTTAAAGTGCTGGAAGGAACCAATTGCTGAGACAAAATGTTATATCTGATGAGAATTTTTTTTAAAAATGAGGATGCCATTAAGACATTTTGACATAAAAATAGCTGAAGGAGTTTTTCACCACTAGACCTGATCTATAAGCAATGCTAAAGGGAGTTTCTCAAACTGAAAGGAAAGGACACTAGCCAGTGTATCAAAGTGGCATAATGAAATAAAGACCTCTGGTAAGGGTAACCATATGGATAATTATAAATGCTAGTACTATTGCACTGTAATTTTGGTATGAAACTCCACTTTTAAATTCACTGTTTACTTACAAGATCTAAAATACAAATGCATACAAATATTGATAAATGTATCTTCTCCAACCATAATGAAATAAAGCTGGAAATCAATAATGGAAGGAACACTGGAAAATACACAAATATGTGGAAATTAAGCAATGTGCTCTTAAACAACCAAGGGGTCAAAGAAGAAATAAAAACAGAAATTAGGAAAAATATTGAGGGGAATGAAACCAAAACCACAACATACCAAAACTTAGGAGATGCAGTAAAAGCAGTGCTGTGAAGGAAATTTACAAGTCTAGATGCTTAAATTTAAAAGAAATATTTTGGACGGTGGAGTAGGGATGGTGGAGTGTCATGGCACACTCCTTCTCCAGAAATGGCAAGAAGACAGGTAGACTTGTCAGGTGCAAGGGAAGTGGTGGGGGTGCAGGGAAAACAGTGAGGGCAGCTTGTGAAGGAGTCCTTGACAGGTGTAGGTGGGTGCAGGTGGATGCAGGTAGAAGCAAGATGGTGATGAGTAGACTCTGGAGGTTAGGGGACCACAGTACAATATCCAGAAAGTAGCAGTAAGGGGAGATTGAAAGAGGCCACAGCAGAAGAACTAGATTTTTGGAATTGGTCTGTGCCTCCTTCAGGGGTCTCTGGCCTGATTTTGATCAGGTAATATGAGCAATTCTAAAGATTTAGAATAGGCTGAACCAACTGTAAAAGAAGAGCCTTAACACAAAGCCAAACAACAATAAAATTCTGGCAAAAGAGAGAAACTGACCATCAGAGTAAACCCATCAAGATAATCTGAGTCTAGACATCAACAAAAAATTACAAGCCATACTAAGAAACAGGAAGATATGGTCCAGTCAGAGGAACAAATTAAAAAGTTGGAGGAAGACTTCCAGGAAAATGGTATTTGAGTAGGTAGTCAGGGAGGCAGGGTTCAACTCTCTCACAAAAACAATGGAAGAGCAAAAAGCTGTCTGAGGGAACTGCTTTGGGAATCTGCAGACAAGGATAGTGCTGTTCATCTTTCAGAAGGGTGGCAGACAGAAAGACTATGAAGCTAAAATGAAGGTCGTGGGTTATTAGTCCCCATGGCCAAGAATGGAACACATCCCCCACCCTCAAGATGATTATCTTAGATAAAACCTGTGGCTCACTGCAGCCAACAGAGAGGGGAACAGACATCTTCCTCCCTGGGAGGAGGGAGAGTGTGGTAGAGGGCAGAGTGGATTCTTGTCAGTGAGTTTAGCCAGCAAAGCCTGCTTTGAATCTTGGTTCTGGCCAGACCAGAATCACAGGCAAGTTTAAAAGAGATACCTTCATGGAAAGATTAACCAACAGGCACCATCTGCTAGCCAGCTTGGAAACTGCAAGGATAAAAAACAATCTTTGCAGTCTCATTGCCTAGACCCCTTGGATCGGATATGCACCCCACTAATGACTTCTTCGGCCTATTTTGATAACTTAAGATGGACAATATTAAAGACTTAGAAAAAGTTGAACCAAAAATCGAAGAAGAGACATGAAACAAAACCACCAGGCAAGAAAAAGAAATTTACCATCAGAGTAAGTTCATCAATATATTCAGATGCCTACCACAGCAAAAAATAAACAATCCATTCTAAGAAAAAGGAAGAGGTGGCCCATCCAAAGGAACAAACCAAAAATCCTAATGAGACACAGCATTTAAGACAACTAATTAATTATAATCACACAAATCTCCTAAATCAATTTTACGATTGAAGGAAAACATGACTAAAGCGATAAAGGATATTAAGAAGGCACTGGATGAACATAAAGAACAATTTGGATATGGAGGCTGTGGCCACTGGAGGTTCTGAGGGCAGGGATAGGGAAAAACAGGTGTAATACGGGGTCATTTTCAGGACTTGAGAATTGTCCTGAATGACATTGCAACAACAGATACAGGCCATTCTATATCTTACCATAACCTACAGAATTGGATGAGAGAGAGTTTAAACTACAAGGTAAACTTTAATGCATGCTTAGTGGCAATGCTTCAAAATGTGTTTATCAATTGCAGTGAATGTACCACACTAATGAAGGAGGTTGTTCACATGGGAAAGTGTGGGAGGGGTAGGGAGCAGGGCATATGGGAATCCCCTATATTTTTTTATGTAACATTTATGTAATCTAAGTATCTTAAAAATAATAGTAATAAATAAATTTTAAAATTAAAAAAAAAGAAAAATTTGGAAGCAAGCAAAGAACAGCAATAGAGCTTATGGAAATGAAAGACACAATGGATGAGATTAAAATTAAATTAGAGGCATATAACAGTAGATTTGAAATTGATGGAGGACTAAATTAGTGAATTGGAGGACCAAGTATATAAACTTGAAATGACAGGACAAAAAAAAGAGAAAAGAAAGGAAAAATTGGAACAGGTTTTCAGGGAATTGAATGACAACACAAAACATGCAAACAGACATATTATCAGTGTCCCAGAAGGAGAAGAGAATGAAAAATGGGAAGAATGAATATCTGAGGAAATGATGACCAAAAACTTCCCAACCTTTTTGAAAAACATAAATATCTATATCCAAGAAGAACAACACACCCTAAACAGAATAAATCCAAATAGACCTACACCAAGACACCTACTATTTAGAATGACAAATAATAGAGGTAAAGGGAGGATGGTGGAGAGCAGCAAGAGAATACAAATGCATGTCATACAAGGGAAGCTCCATAAGACTAAGTGCCAATCTCTCATCAGAAAACATGGAGGCAAGAAGAAACTGGTATGATGTATTAAAGGTTCTGAAAGATAAAAGCTACCAGCCAAGAATTTTTTAACCAGCAAAACTGTCCTTCAAAAATGAGGGTGGGTTTAAAGTCTTCATATAAACAAAAACTTAGAGAGTTTTACCAAAGATCAGATTTACAAGAGATGCTAAAGGGAGTGCCACAGCTTGAAAAGAAAAGACAAGGGCAAGAGACTTGGAGAGGAGTGTAGAAATGATGATTATTAGTAAGGGTAACTAAAGGGTAAAAAGACATACAATAGTAATTTATAACAACAGAAAGAAAAAGGACAAAATGAAGTAGGAAATGCCTTTATAGTAATAACATTGAATGTCAATTTTCTCCAATTGAAAGACAGACTGACAGAATGGATAAAAAATATGAGCCATCCATATGTTGTCTAGAAGATACTCACCTCAGACAAAAGGGCACAATCAGGTTCAAAGTGAAAGGTTAGAAAAAGATATTCCACACAAGTAGTTACTAAAAAAGATCTAAGGTAGTGATAACAATATCAGATAAAATAGGTTTTAAATGCAAAACTATTATTAGAGATGAAGAAATTCATTAAATATTAATAAAAGCGGCAATTCACCAAGAAGTAATAACTGCAGTAAATATTTTTGCACCTAACCTGGTTGCCCCAAGATACATGAGGCACATAAGCACAACAGAAGGGGGAAATAGAGGTCTCTACAATAATATTTGGTGACATCAATACAGCACTCTCAGCATTAGGTAGAACATTTGGACATAAGATAAATAAGGAAACAGAGAGCATGAATAATATGCTAAATGAACTAGACCTACAAGTATTATAGAGCATGATACCGAAAAACAGCAGGATATGCATTCTTTTCAAGTGCTCATGTGTCCTTCTCCAGGATAGACCATATGTTTTGCCACAAGAGAGGTTTCAATAAATTTTAAAAGATTGAAATTTCACAAAACAGTTTCTCTGATGATAATGGAATAAAGCTGGAAATCAATAATGGAAGGAAAAATGAAAAAATTCACAAATATATGGAGATTAAACAACACACTCTTAAATAATCAGTAGGTCAAAAAAGAAATTGCAAGAAAAATCAGTAAATATCTCAAAATGAATGAAAACAAGAACACAACGTATCAAAAACTATGGGATACAGCAAAGGCAGTGGTGACAAGGAAATTTATACTCCTCAGCCCACTATGCATATATTAAAAAAGACAAAAGATCTAAAATCAAACACCTAACTTCACAACTGAAGAACGTAGAAAAAGAACAGCAAACTAATCCCAAACCAAGCCCAAGGAAAGAAATAATAAAGATCAGAGCAGAAATAAATGAATTGAGAACAAAAATAGTAAGAATCAACAAAACCAAAATTTGGTTTTTCAAGAAGATCAATACAATTGATAAACAGTTAGCTAGACTGACAAAGAAAAAAAAGGAGAGAATGAAAATAAATAAAATCAGAAATGGTGGGCATTACCATTGACCCTCAGAAATAAGAGAAATCATAAGATGATAGTGTGAACAACTGTATGCCAACAAATTAGACAATGTAGACAAAATGGACAAATTCCTAGAAAAACTCAAACAACCTACATTGACTCTAGAAGAAATAAAAGACCTCAGCAAACCAATCATGAGTAAAGAGATTGAAACAGTCATCAATAATATCCCCAAAATGAAAAGCCCAGGACAAGATGGCTGCACAGGAGAATTCTACCAATCATAAAAAGACAATTGAATACCAATCTTGCTCAAACTCTTCCAAAAAATTGAACAGGAAAGCACACTACCATACTCATTCTATGAAGCCAACATCACTCTAATATCAAAACCAAATAAAGATACTATGAAAAAAGAAAATTACAGATCAAACTTTCTAATGAATTTCAATGCAAAAATCCTCAATGAAATATTTTCAAATTGAATCCAATAACACATTAAACTAATTATACACCATGAACAAGTGGGTTTTATCCAAGGTATGCAGGCGTGGTTCAACACAAGAAAATCAATTAATGTAATACGGATGCTAACAAATCTTAAGAGAAAATTTACATAATCATGTCTATTGAACCAGAAAAGGCATTCAAAGTGTTTGATAAAAAACATGTTGAAAGACAAGAACAAAAGGAAACTCCCTCAAATAATAAAGGGCATATATGAAAAAAACACAGCTAACATTATTCTCAATGGTGAAAGACTGAAATCTGTCCCTCTAAGATCTGGAACAAGACACTACTGCTCACTGTCACCATTCTTATTTGACTTTGTGTTAAAAGTTCTTACTAGAGAAGTAAGTCAAGAAAAAGAAATAAAAGGCATCTAAACTGGAAAGGAAGAAGTAAACCTTTCACTATTTGCAGATGATATGATTTTCTGTATAGAAAATTCTGATAATAAACCTATTAGAGCAAAAAATTATTTCAGAAAGGTGAGGGTACAAGTTGAATGTGCAAAAATTACTAGTGTTTCTACACACTAGTAATGAACATTCTGAAGAGGATGAACCTTCAGTGAACCCTAATATGAATGATGGACAATAGTTAATATAATTATAATACTATTGTTTCATCAATTTTAACAAAGTTGTTCAAAGTGTTAACAATAGGGAAGACTGCATGTGAGGGCGTGCATATGAGAACTCTATATATTATGAACAATTTTTCTGTAAACCTACAACTTTTCTAATAAAAACTATTTAAAAAATAAAGAGAGAGAGAGAGAAAGAGATGGAAAGATGTATGAAAGATACAGAGATACACAGTTATCTAGACAAATGGGTCCATAATTTATCCACATTTTATCCCATTGGATAGTAAGATTTCCTTGAATAACATTGTTCATAATTATTTTTATGAATTAATCATAAATGTTCATTGAATAATAAAACAGAAACATAAATAGATGACTGCTTCTTTCCAGAACTTGGGTAAATAATACTGCTATACTAGACTGCTATACTGCTATCCAGTGCCAACCCATTCTAGAACTAGTAAGCAAAAAATAAATGAATATCAATTTTGAAACACTTAGAAATAACTCATCAGGCCTTTGTTGATAATTCATTATTTATTTATTTTTTTTTTATTATGGGTAAAAATCAAAATTCTCACAATACATACAAACATTTGTAAAATGATATATAAATATATATGCATATATGTGTATTTGCTTACAAAAATGTTGTTTATATATATATATATATATACATATATTTTAAGAGGTGTTTAGATTACCCAAAATATTACACGGAACCCACTGGGATTCCCATGTTGCCCACCTCCCACACCTCCCATCACATCCCACACAAACATCTCCCACAGTGTGGCCCACCACCCTCAATGAACTTACACATCCTGGAGCCTTGCCACCAACCATAGACCACAGTTCACACTGTAGACCACACTCTCTCCCACTCAGTTCTGAGTGGTGTGTGCTGATTTAAAATGGCCTACATCCGTTGCTACAACAGTACTCAGGACAACCTCCAACTCCCAAAGAAGCCACTGTATTTCAACTGCTCGTCCCCTCCCTACCCCAAAAGTGTCAAGTGGCCACTGGCTCCACCTCATTGTTATAATTTCTTGCATTGCTAGAATCACCATATGTGAACAAGAGAATACCATCAAGTCCACTCTAGTCCATAGTCCTTCCCCCAATCCTGAGGGGACTGGGATGGTGATGTCCACTCCAACTCCAAGTGAGACAGGGCTTATATCCCATGGATATGGTGGGTGGGATGATCCTGCCTGCA
>JAKSZT010053764.1:27421403-27435210 GCA_026826555.1 Tolypeutes matacus | reverse complement strand
AGTTTTCAATTAGCAATAATCGTGCCTCGGATAAACCTCATTGGCTACGATACTGCCACTGTGCAAAGCTGCCAGTTGGCACTTGGTATTAATCCCTCGTTGCCAGGGAGGCTCATCCCCGGGAGTCATGTCCCATGTTGGGGGGAAGGTAATGCAATCATATGCTGAGTTTGGCTTAGAGAGAGGCCACATTTGAGCAACAAGGAGGTTCTCAGGTGGCAACCCTTAGGCACCCCACAACTGCAGGCTAAGTCTCATTTACAAGAGCAAAGACTCACAAGGGTTGTCATCAATAAAAAAAAAAAAAAAAAAAAACATCAGTGGGTCATCCTATTTTGACAGGCACTGTCCCTACACTCAGAGGACTATTGTTGCTCCCTTGGAGACTGTGACAGAGCTCTCCAGGCTAGGAATTCAGATTCCCTCATTTATTGTGTGATTATCCACCCATCGTGACCATGCCCCATCCCCTGATCCTTTGAATGATTTTGTATATCTTTCATGTATATTCGGATGAACCAATCCCCACGAAACCCCCCCCAGACACCCCCCCAATCATCCCCCGCAGTACCCATTGTAACCCTACTGTGATCCAAATCCTCCATGAACATTTAGTCCATAAAATAATCAAATATACTTACTAGGAAAAAGAAACAAGTGTGATAAGCGTACATGAAAGAGACAAACATAAGGAAACTCAGGGGAAAAAAAAAAAAAGAGAGAAGGAAAAAAAATCAAATAATCAAACAAAGAACAAAACAAAATAAAATATAATTAGTGGATTGGGACATTCAAAAAATGGGCAAAAAAGCAAAGGAAATGCCTTTTTAAAAAAAGAATATATATATATATATATTCATTTTTCTTTCCTTTCTCTTTTCTTTTTTCCCCTTTTTCCTTCCCTTTATCACTGTGTTATCGAATGTCTGGTGTGCCATGACACCTTCCTCCTCTCAATCCCCATTGTCTCCCAATTTTTCATTTAATTTTCAAAGAAGTTTAGGTCACAGCAAAGTCACACACGGAGTGCCGGAGACTCCAAGATACCAAACCATCCCCCCTTCCGCACCACATATTAACTCCGCCCTTTTTTATGGTTGTTAGCATTGTTATAACTGTTATGCAGATAGCAAAATATAGCAACTAAACATTGTCAGTGATTTACAGTATAGTTTACAATTTAGATGATAAAGTTTAATAATTTTGATGATATTTACCATGTCCTGTATCCGTTACTGTAAGGTAATGAAAAACCTTCCCCATGACCACCAAACAACCCATTAGATCTTGACTGTTCCCTTCTCCCCAGCCCCCCAGGGCCCATGATACCCCCCTCTCCCAACCCATGGAATGTCAAGATTCACAGTTACATGCCCTGTGGATTTGAACCAGCCCTTCCTAATCCACCCACCCCCCAGTGCTGCACCACCAAACCCAGGAACACCACCACTCATTTGCCCCATCCCCCAACATGCAACCACACTCTATCCCTTTACCATAGATTATGTCCATATGGGTGATGGCTCAAAGCCTGCTCTTCTCTTACTCTCCTTTGTTAACCTATCTTTCAGACAATGGTTCTCAGAGACTGCTCACTTTCCTCAGTTCAGATCAGTGAGGACATATACTGTTCATCCTTCAGTGCCTGGCTTGCTTCACTCAACATAAGGTCTTCAAGATTCATCCACGTTATTCCATGTGTTAGCACTTTGTTCCTTCTTACAGCTGAGTAATATTCCATTGTATGTATGTACCATATTTTGCTTATCCATTCGTTTGTTGATGGGCACCGGGGCTGATTCCAACTTTTGGCAATGGTGAACAATGCCGCTATGAACATTGGTGTGCATATATCTGTTTGTATTTTTGTTTTCAGTTCTTCTGGGTATATACCCAGCAGTGGAATTGCTGGATCATACGGAAGATCTATTGCTAGTTTTCTGAGGAACCGCCAAACTGTCATCCACAGTGGCTGGACCATACCGCAGTCCCTCCAGCAGTGGATGAGGGTTCCTATTCCTCGACATCCTCTCCAACATTTAGTGTCTCCTGTTTTTTTAATAGCTGCCATTCTGATGGGTGTAAGATGGTATCTCATTGTAGTTTTGATTTGCATTTCCCTGATAGCAAGTGATGTTGAGCATTTTTTCATGTGCTTTTTAGCCATTTGTATTTCATCCTTGGAGAAGTGTCTTTTCAGGTCACTTGCCCATTTTTTATATGGGTTGTTTGTCCTTTTATTTTCGAGGTGTAGGATTTCTTTATATATGCATGATATTAGGATCCTATCAGATATATGGTTGCCGAATATTTTTTCCCATTGGGTAGGTTGCCTTTTTATTTTCTTAATAACATCCTTAGAGGTGCAGAAGTTTTTAATTTTGAGGAGATCCCATTTATCAATTTTTTCTCTTGCTGCTCGTGCTTTGGCTGTGAAGTTCATGAAACCATTTCCTATTACAAGGTCCTGTAGATGCTTCCCTATATTATCTTCCAAGGTTTTTATGGTTTTGGCTCTTATATTTAGATCTTTGATCCATCTTGAGTTGATTTTTGTATAAGGTGTGAGATGGTATTCTTCTCTCATTGTTTTGGATATGCATATCCAGTTCTCCAAGCACCACTTTTTAAAGAGGCCACTCTCTCCCAAATGAGTGGGTTTTGTGGCCTTGTCAAATATCAGATGACTGTATATGTGAGGATCTATATCAGAACTCTCAATCCAGTTCCATTGGTCAGTAGGTCTATCCTTGTGCCAATACCATGCAGTTTTGATCACTGTAGCTTTGTAGTATGTTTTAAAGTCAGGTAATGTGATACCTCCAACTTCATTTGTCTTTTTCGATATATCTTTGGCAATTCAGGGCCTCTTGCCTCTCCAAATATATTTTGTGGTTAGTTTTTCCAGTTCCTTAAAAAATATAGTGTTGACTTTTATTGGGATTGCATTAAATCTGTAGATTAGTTTGGGTAGGACAGACATCTTGATGATGTTTAGTCTTCCCATCCATGAACAGGGAATATTTTTCCATTTATTTAAATCTTCTTTGATTTCCTTTAACAGTGTTGTGTAGTTTTATGTATATAAGTCCTTTACATCTTTAGTTAAATTTATTCCTAGGTATTTGATTCTTTTGTTTACTATTGTAAATGGTATTTTTTTCCTGATTTCCTCCTCAGTTTGCTGGTTATTGGTGTACAGAAATGCTACTGATTTTTGAGCGTTGATCTTATAGCCTGCCACATTACTGAACTCCTTTATAAGTTCTAGAAGCCTTGTTGTCGATTTCTCAGGGCTTTCTATGTATAGGATCATGTCATCTGCAAATAACGAAATTTTTACTTCTTCTTTTCCAATCTGGATGCCTTTTATGTCCTTTTCTTGTCTCAGTGCTCGTGCAAGTACTTCTAAGACAATGTTAAACAGGAGTGGTGATAGTGGGCATCCTTGTCTTGTTCCCGATCTCAGAGGGAAGGCTTTTAGGATTTCACCGTTGAAAATGATGTTAGCTTTGGGTTTTTCATATATACCCTTTATCATTTTCAGAAAGTTTACATCTATTCCTATCTTTTGTAGTGTTTTTATGAGGAAAGAGTGCTGTATTTTGTCGAATGCTTTTTCGGCATCTATAGAGATGATCATGTGATTTTTTTCTTTCAGTTTGTTTATGTGGTGTATTACATTGATTGATTTTCTTATATTGAACCATCCTTGCATACTTGGGATGAAACCCACTTGGTCATGGTGTATAATCCTTTTGATATGTTGTTGAACGCGTTTAGCAAGTATTTTGTTAAGGATTTTAGCATCTAGGTTCATTAGAGAAATTGGTCTGTAATTTTCCTTTCTTGTGGTATCTTTATTTGGTTTTGGTATTAGGGTAATGTTGGCATCATAGAATGAGTTAGGTAGTATTCCTTCTACTTCTATTTTTTGGAAGAGCTTAAGTAGAATTGGTGTTAGCTCTTTCCGGAATGTTTGGTAGAATTCAGCTGTGAAGCCATCTGGTCCTGGACTCTTCTTAGTTGGGAGGTTTTTAATGACTGAGTCTATCTCTTTACTTGTAATTGGGCTGTTGAGTTCATCTATTTCTTCTTTCATCAATGTCGGCTGTTTGTGGGTTTCTAGAAACTTGTCCGTTTCCTCTAAATTGTCATTCTTGTTGGCATATAATTTTTCAAAGTATCCTCTTATGATACTCTTTATTTCTGTGGGGTCAGTAGTGATATCACCTTGCTCATTCCTTATTTTATGTATTTGCATCTGTTCTCTCTTTTTCTTTGTTAGTCTGGCTAAGGGTTTGTCAATTTTGTTGATATTCTCGAAGAACCAGCTTTTGGTTTTGTTTATTGTTTCCAGTGCTTTCTTATTCTCTATTTCATTTAGTTCTGCTCTAATCTTGGTTATTTCCTGTTTTCTACTTCCTTTAGGTTTAGTTTGTTGTTGTTTTTCTAATTCCTCCAAGTGTGCAGTTAGGTCTTCAATTTTAGCTCTTTCTTCTTTTTTAATATATGAATTTATGGCTATGAACTTCCCTCTCAGGACTGCTTTCGCTGCATCCCATAGGTTTTGATATGTTGTGTTGTTGTTTTCATTAGTTTCAAGGTAGTTACTGATTTTTTTTGAAATTTCCTCTTTGACCCACTGTTTGTCTAAGAGTGTATTGTTTAACTTCCATATCCTTGTGCCTAACCTGTTTCTCTGGCCCTTATTGATTTCCAACTTCATTCCGTTGTGGTCAGAGAAATTACTTTGTATAATCTCAATCTTTCTGAATTCATTGAGTGTTGTTTTGTGGTCTAGCATGTGGTCTATTTTGGAGTATGTTCCATGTGCACTGGAGAAGAATGTAAATCCCACTGTATTTGGGTGTAGTGTTCTGTATATGTCTATTAAGTCCAAATCTTCTAATGTATTGTTGAGTGCCTTAGTTTCTTTATTGATTCTCTGTCCAGATGTTCTGTCTAATGATGATAGTGGTGTGTTGAAGTCCCCTGCTATAATTGTAGAGGAATTTATTTCTCCTCTTAGTTTTTCCAGAGTTTGCCGCACGTATTTTGAGGCACCTCGATTAGGTGCGTAAATGTTGATGATTGTTCTCTCTTCTTGAGAGATTACTCCTTTTACTAATATGTAGTGTCCATCTTTGTCTCTTAAATAGTTTTGCATTTAAAGTCTATTTGTCTGTTATTAGAATAGCTACTCCTGCCCTTTTTTGGCTATTGTTAGCTTGTAAAATGTTTTTCCAGCCATTCACTTTCAGCCTCCTTGAATCCCTGGGTCAAAGGTGGGTTTCTTGTAGACAGCATATAGTTGGATCATATTTTCTTATCCATTCTGCCAATCTGTGTCTTTTGATTGGTGAATTTAATCCATTAACATTCAGTGTTATTACTCGTAACGAATTTCTTACTTCAGCCATTTTTTCTTTGTGTTAATGTATGTCATATGTTGTTTTGTTTCTCTTTTTGACTTTTCAGTTGTTTTTAAACTCTCCTCCAACTCTCTCTCCTTTGTTTTTTCCTTTCAACTTGTAGAGATTCCTTTAGTATTTCTTGAAGTGCTGGTTTCTTCTTGACATACTCTCTTAATTGCTGTTTATCTGTGAATATTTTGAACTCTCCATCATTTTTGAATGCCAATTTTGCTGGATAGAGAATTCGTGGCTGGAAGTTTTTTTCTTTTAGTGTTTTGACTATGTCATCCCACTGTCTTCTTGCCTCTATGGTTTCCGCTGAGAAATCAGCACTTAATCTTATTGTGCTTCCCTTGTATGTGATGGTTCTCTTTTCTCTTGCTGCCTTGAGTATTTTCTCTTTGTCTTGAGCATTGGACAATTTGACAAGTATATGTCTTGGAGTTGGCCTGTTGGGATTTTTACTATTTGGGGTGCGCTGTGCTTCCTCGATCATAAACTTATGGGATGTTTTCAGCCATAACTTCCTACAACACTCCTTCTGTTCCCTTTCCCTTCTCTTCTCCTTCTGGGATGCCCATTATGCATATGTTTGTGCGTCTTGTATTATTGGTTAATTCCCTGAGACCATACTGGATTTTTTCTATCTTTTTGTCTATCTTTTCTACAATCTCTTTGATTTCAACTGTATTGTCTTCCATATCACTAATTCTTTCCTCTCCATGTTCAATTCTGCTGCCATGTGAGTCCAGCGTCTTTTTCATTTCTTGACTTGTGTCTTTGTTCGCCATCATATCCATTACCTTTTTAGGTGTGTTATCTATTTCTTCAGTATGTTCTCCCAGTGTCTTCTTTATATCCTTAATCTCTTCCTTCAGTTCTTTAAGTTGGTCCATGATATTTTTTTGGATAGCTTTGATTAGTTGTTCGATGTACTGCATTGCTTCCTGGTTTTTATTTTGTGCATTGGACTGATCCATGTTTTCCAGTTTCTCAGAGTCATTTGTATTTTTCTGTTGCCCTCTGGTCATCATATTATCTTGATGGGTTTGTTCAGTTGATTAGCTTTTCTCTATGCTCTAGAATTTTATTTAGCTGTTGGTTCTGCGTGTGACTTAAGTTTTCTCTTTGGCAGTTTTTCTTCTTATTTTATTTCCTTGCTTCTTTCTATGTTCCCTTGAAGGCAAAAGGTTAGGGCCAGAGGAATCAAAAGATGTAAGGAAGGCAGAAGGATAATAGAAATATTGATAAAAGTTAGAAGAGGGGCAAAATGAGACTTAATGAGATGAATATTTAACTTGAGTAGGCAGTGTAGAGTACTAGGAAAAAATATGGAGTTCCTACAATGGACTGGGAAAACAAATGGAGGAATATATATATATTTAGTGATTTAGAAGGCTAGAATTATGAGGAGTTAGAGAAATAGTAGAGAAAGGTCTGAAAGGAAAAAGTTAATACTAATTAAAAAAAAAAAGAAAAATGAAGAAGAAGAAAACAAAACAGATGGGATAGAAATTGACACCCTTAAGTTGTGGGCCTATGAAAAAATGTTTTCTCTAAGAGCCACAACAGAAAGCAGAAGGCAGAAAGATGCAGGAAGGATAAGCGATAGTTTTTAATACAGAATCAATATATACAGCGAGTGGGAAATTACTGAATAAGAAGCCCAGCAAAGAAGTGACCAGCTGGCAGCACCTATTTAAAAAAAAAAATAGAAGGAAAAAGGAAGGGGGGGGAGGAAAATGGGAATAATAGCAATAGACCAGAAAGTAACAGAGAGAAACCAAAGATCCACACAGGCTAGTAGTCAAACAGAGCTAAGGGGCGTCAATGATTCCCCTAGGGTCCACGTGGATCCTTCCTGCCTACTTGTGTTTATCAATGAATTTCCCCACAGGGTTCTATATGCAGGTCCTGAAGCAGCTTTTAGCTATTAAACTAAATTAAAAAGAATTTATTTTTCTTTTGTTGCGGTGTCCTCACTTTTTTTTTTTTTTTTTTTTTTTTTTAGCCAAATGCAGGACCCAAAATAATTCCTCCTCCTCTAGACCAACCCCCTTATGGAAAGGACCCTAGCTGGGCCCGTGGAAATTAATCAAGCACGTCCCACTTTCCGGACTCCCCAGGTTAGCTGAAGCTCTGATGTTAGTCAGTGAGGAGTGCTAAAGATGGCGGATTCCGCCCCTTCTGGCGCCGAGCTCCAGCGTCACCGGGCTGCTCAGTAAATCAGTTTGAGCGCAGATTCGCGTCTGTTCTCAGCCTGATGCTGCTTCAGGTCGGCTTATCTGCTCCCCAAAGCTATGGTGCGGTGCAGGCAGCCAGATCAATGTCTAAAAATATAAAATACCCTTCCCTGTCTTCCAACCGAAACCTCCCTCTTTTGGGAAGTGTCCCTTCCTCCTGGCTCCGCAGCGGCCCGGGTCTAATCCCTGGGTGGCTAGGGAAATCAGCTGCGTTTCCCGACCAAAATCCCCCCTCCGGTTCACTGGGTGCTGATTAGCTCGTTTGCTCTGTTCACACAAGGTCCAAGGGGCGCCAGGCAGCCAGATCCCCAGAAAATAAAACTTTTTCGCCCCACCCGTGGCTCCAAATGGCCGTTTTATTTAATTTTATTTTTTTTTCCCTAACCGCGGGGCTCAGCCGCCTGTGCCAACCTCTACCGGCAGCCTCAAAACTCATGAATCTCCACCATTCTGTACATGCCGCGGATCTGCTCAGATAGATGTCCCAAGCTTCTCACTCCACGCGTGCACAGCACAGACCCCCGGGCAGGACCCCGTCCACAATCCGCCTTGCTTTGGGAGCTTGCAGTGTGCACCCTCCTACACTAACACCATCTTGGCCTCTATTTCGCAATAGCCTTTTAATATCCCCATTTTACAGTGTAAAAACAGCAGCTCTTATAAGTTCAGTCACTTTCCCAAGATCACTTTGCTTGAAAGGGATAATTTGAGGTTTGAATTCAGGTCTGATAGCTCTGAAGTCTTAACACATATCAAAATCTAAAGTATGTAAGGCAGTGATTCTCAAATTGTGTTTCTTAAACCAACAGTATCAGCATCATGTGGAAACTTCTTAGAAAATCAAATCCTGAGACCCAGTGATGTACACTGTTTAAGAAACACAATTATGGACTGTTAAACTGTATTTGAAGAAAAGGAAAGTGATGTTAGTAAAGAAGATAATTTGCACCCACCTTCCACCAAGCTATCAAATTAGCAATGTGATAATAATAATAATAATGTATAAATTTAATGAAGGCTCTCCAGTGTATGGCCAATCAAGTAGCCAAAATAAGGAGAGGAAAATAAGGTGAACATAAGATTAAGAAAGGATGCATCTGTAGATGGAGTAAATATTAACAAAGTGATATGAAAGAAGGAGATTAATTCAAAAAAGCAAGATTAAGGAAATTGTTGGTTCAAACTCAAATATCAGTGTAAGTGAACTAAGGAGATCACACATTAATAAGCAAAGAATGGCAATTATTAAAATACTTAACTTGGTAAAAAATGAACTGTGGTAGGAATTTCACGATTCCATCATTACCCCTTTATGGGAAAATATTGTTCATAATCCTCCTGAGGGGTGCCTTACTACATTTGATCCTGTTGGACATCTTAAACTAGGGAATTCCTACACATTCAATCTGGAGGAAGATGGTTTCTCTCTTAGATCTGGAATTCTGTCAAGAAATCTAAGAAGTCTGCCTCAGGAAATCAAATATAATAGATAAATAGGAAAAAAGTAATATGAGCCAGTGTTAGGGCAAAAGGAATCACGAACAAACTGAAGATACGAGGGAGCAAAAACTGTGAAGCAGCAAAGTTAAACAATCAATTGAGAGAGGAGAGATGAGCAAACAGGCACAGGGAAAGACAGGAGCTATGGAGAAAACTGCTACTCCTCATGAGGGAACAGCTGCCAATTCTTAGAATTCCTGCAAAAGCAGGTGACCCTCCAGGTCTAGATCTAGCCTGTAGGGCTCCTCTTAGTAAATGTCCTTTTACATAAGCTTAAAAGGGTGTCTTTTCTTTGAAACTGCATATATAAGGTTAAAACCGAGGGCCAATATTCATTTCCTAGGTTTTTCCTTAGGAATCAATGTCAGTCTCAGACAAAGCACCTCAACTGGCCTGAAACAACAGGTGAGCTGTGATTTTTGTCTCTCAAAGTTGCCAAGGTGGTTGCTACAGCCATTAATGGCACCATGATGCGATACAGTTAAAATCTTTTGGTGTGCAATATATTTAAAATAATTAAAAATAATTCTGAAACTCCATTTTGCCTACCTTAAGGTCTGTCTACTGCATCATACAAAACCAGTATGGTCACAATTTGCATAGAATATAATGTGAATGCCTGCAGATGTACATGCTAACGGAGGTGCAATTGTTTGAAGTGTAAATGCATGTACTTGCATCCAGGAAGCTTTTATTCAGTTGAGTTTACATAGGATAGACATGTGACTCAGCAATGACCTGCAAGTTTATCTTTTGATGAGCATGTGCGCTTGGTACAGAATCACCTGTCATCAAAGGCTACAATTTCCTCTCATACTTCTCCTGTGTCTTAGTCTTTGTCCCCACAGGCAGTCTCTTTCTACCATTTTTTGCTGCTGTATGAGAGCAATATCTGTTACCATAACTCAAAATAATACGCTTTGCTTTGCTTATTTTATTATCAATTTTAGATGTGGCTATAGCACACATATATTTTTGTATATGGGGATGTTTATAGGTTGAAAAGGGGCTCTTCTCTGTGTTTAAACCTTAATTTATTATCAGTTATTAGTTACCACTGTAACATTTCTTCCCATTGAACATCTTGCCTTCTCTGACAGTTTGAATTTGATGAATTCCAAAAAGAAAAATATTATGTTTTGAACTAATCATTCCTTGGGGTTGAGGGTGGAGGCTTTAGATTGGACTACATCAGTGAGGTGTGACACAGGTTGGGTTTCTGCCTTCTTGCTGGGCCTTATGTAAATGGAGACACAGAGAAAAGGAAGCTGCCATTTTGGTTCTGCCAGGTGAGAGAAAGGAGAAAGTGTAGAGAGAGAGGACTCTAGGTTCATCTGTAGCTGAGCTCAAGGAGAGAAACCCTGAGAGACTGAGAGAGGTCCTGGAGTCTGGAATCAACAGAGCACAGAGGCACAGAAAGAGGCCTCCAAGGGACCGGGCCCATGGAGCAACTCAAGGATGAGGAGACAAGCCCTGCCACGTGATCTCCACACGGCAGGATGCCAGAATAACAAGTAGGTGACTATGGTGAGAAAGTATCTCTGCTAATGCTTTGAATTGGACATTTCACAGCAACGTAACTAAGATTTTCCCCTAATAAAATCCCCTTTATAAAAGCCAACCCATTTCTGGTACTTTGCATTGGCAACCCTTTGGCAACTAAGACAACTTCTAACAGTTTCATTTCCATTTTAACATTTCATATTTTTTAAAGTTTACTTTTTATTTTTTCTACACAACTTAATCTTCTGTGCTTTGTCATAAGTTGCTTTTAAAAGTTGAAGTCTAATAATCAACATGCAAATTATTATAACTCTATAAATATTATTCACTTGTGGCCCAACTAGTGTGTTTGGATTAAGTGTTCTTTTCTACAAAATTCCATATAACAATATCCGGGACATGTAAATGAGAATATTAGCAACATTACAAACCAAATGGATTCTGTATATTTGTACTCCATTAAATCCCTAATAGTATGCCATATTTTGATTTGTTTCTTATTAGATAATGACTTTATGCTATAGCATTTTCAGCTTTCCCAGAGTTTCTAATTTCCTTTTATGCATAATATATTTTTGTTTTCAAATCCACAAAATTTTTTATCCTCTCAGGCATGTCATCCACTGCATGGCTTATGTTTTTTTTCCTTCCTTTAATGCCCTTTCTTCTCCTGTTTCAGCCAGAATGCACTGCTCTCTAAGTTTGCTGCATCATTGTCAAACTGGGACTTTCCTCTTTACTGCTTTTCTGGCTTGGATTTGTCGTTACTTGCTTTATTCTGTTTTTATTTCCCCTCATTTTGCTACTCCATATTCTCAATAAGCTTTATAAGAATGGGTGCATGTGAGGCAATCTTTATGAGACTTGCATGTTGGAAAAGGTGTTCAATTTTGTTCTGACATTTAATTGGATAGTTTGGCTGGGTATAGAATTTACCTTCAAAATATTTGAAATCAGAGTTTGCTAATGAAAAGTAAAAAGTCAGTTTCTGTCTCATACTTTTTTATATATTTTTGTGTATTTATTTTATATTTTAAAAATTGTTTAAAATACTGCATGATTTTTACATAAACCTACAACTTCTCTAATTAAAAAAAAATGACCTCTGGATATTTTTAAGGTCTCACTATGTTTGATGTTCTTAAAAATCTTGAAAGTCACTCTCTCTCTCTTTGTTCTCTTGCGTCCTTCTTTCCTTCCTTCCATGTACTGAGCAATTATGGTCTCTACCAATTTCTAGACTTGTGTGGCTCCAAAAATTCTATTCTCTTGCTCATTTGAGAACTTATACTCACACACACATTTTCTTTTTTCTTAATTCTGTAACACCTACTATCACATTTTTGTACTTTTGAAATGATGCTGCATGTTGTTTAACTTGTTTTCTCATAATTTCTATCACATTGCCTTTTGCCCTTTATGGAGGGGTGTTCATTAATGTTACTTGTTTTTTCCTTCTATTGAACATTGTATTTCAAATATGATGATATTTGTATTCTTTGTACTTTTAATAATCTTTTCTGTTATTTTTACTCTCTCTTTCTTGGTATGTGAAAGTAATAACTTCCAGATTTCCTTAGTGAGTATAATCAGGATTTTGAGGTTTTTCTCATTACTGTTTTCTTTGGAGTCTGTTTTTCTGTATTTTTAAAAAGATTTTATTTATTTATTTATTTATTTATTTATTTATTTATTTATTTCTCCCCCCACCTCTTTGTTTGTGCTTGCTGTGTCTGTTCATTGTGAGCTCATCTTCTTTTTGGAGGCACTGGAACCCTCCATGTGGGAGGGAGGTGCCTAATCGCTTGAGCTACCTCTGCTCTCTGCTTCGCTGTGTCTCTCATTGTGTTTTTCTCCTTGTGTATCTTTGTTGTATCATCTTGTTGCGTCAGCTAGCCATGACAGCCTGTTGCATCAGTTCGCTGTCTTGCTTGTGTTTTTTAGGGGATGCCATGAACCGAAACTCCCATGTTTTAGGTGGGAGCTCAATTGCTTGAGCCACATCTGCTCCCTTTTTATTTCTTTATCATGCTGTTTTCATTAATAGCCTGATTTTCCTCATAAGTTTGATAAACCTTGATTTTTTCAGTTATAATTTTTAAAAGAAGACTAGATTTCTGGTATTTATTTGTTTGTTCATTCATTCATAAATCATTCATTCACTTGCTTCAGTGAACATATAACTGTTTTCTCAGGGAATTGTTCCCCTGGCTTAAACAGATTTTTTGACTGTGAATTTTGTGTCAGTTGAGGTTAGAAATAGCATGTCAACTATTAAGCTTTGTTTTTAGCTATCCATGTGCAGCTACCCATCCCATCCTATGTCATAAACATTATGACAGTTTGAGATTGTTTATGAATCTCAAAAAGAGAAAGATAATGTTTGTAAACTAATCTATTCTTCTGGGTGTGATACCTTTTGATTATATTAGATCCAATTGAGGGGCTCTTGATTAAATTACCTGTTAAGATTAAGGCTTTGATTCAACCACATCAGTAGGGCATGCCACAGGTTGAGTCCCCATCCCATTGGTGGGCAAATACAAATGGAAACTCACCTGAGATAGACATACCAGGAAAAGGAGAGAACTTTGCCATTTTGATCCTGTCATGTGACAGAAAGGAGAAGGCTCAAACAGATAAGGCCCTGGGAGAGATGAGCTATTTGCCTGAGAGCTTACAGCTGACCTCAGGAAGAGAGCTGAGACTGATATAGAAAGCCCAGAAAGAAATGAGCCCTATGCCAGGAGAGAGAAGAAGCCCTGAGAGCAAGCCCTATGCCAGCCTGCAGATGAGAGAGAGGAAGCCCAGAGGGGAGAGATCAGCAACCATCTTGCTTCAACACACGGCAACTGACTTTGGTGAGGAAGAAACCATGAGTTGGACCCTTTAGAGCCTTGTAACTGTAAGCTTTTACCCCAAATAAATACCCTTTATAAAAGCCAACAGATTTCTGGTACTTTGCATCAGCACCACTTTGGCACACTAATACTACCTCTATATTCAGAATAAATAGGCCTTGATTCTGGGACACCAATATCCAGATTAGAAATTTATGTGGCAACACAACTGGAAAAAGACCTTGAATAAAAGGGGAAAATGGTAAAGACAAATGAGTTCAAGTGGCTAAGAGACTTCAAAGAG
>JAKSZT010053764.1:27326632-27421003 GCA_026826555.1 Tolypeutes matacus | reverse complement strand
GGTGGGAGGTGTGGGAGGTGGGCAACATGGGAATCCCAGTGGGTTCCGTGTAATATTTTAGGTAATCTAAGCACCTCTTAAAATATATGTATATATATATATATAAAAATAACATTTTTGTAAGCAAATACACATATATGCATATATATTTATATATCATTTTGCAAATGTTTGTATGTATTGTGAGAATTTTGATTTTTACCCATAATAAAAAAAAAAGAAAAAAAAAAAACCAGAAAAAAAAATAAAATAAAATAAAACACCTATAAAAAAAAAAAAAAAGAAATTTATGGTTTGTTCAATCAATTTGTTCAATGCTTTTCAAAAAGAGCCATTGCTTATCTTTTCACATTTTTCATTTGTTTTTAGGCATTTGTTTGTGTTATTTTGGCCTGGGTTTAAAGGCTGAACTATCTTCATGATGCAGGTAAGCCTTGTTAGGAGGAGAAAATTGGTGCCACTTAATGCACTTATTCAAATATTTAATCAGTCCTTTGGTTTAATTTTTTTCTCACTCCTGGTCTTCACTACATGAACTGACTATAAGAGCAAAGTCTCACTGCAATGCTGACTCATAGAACTCCCACAGTCCCTGAAGTTTTCTGGGCTATAGCTTGATCAGCTTGTTTCATTCATCGGAGTGTGTTCTTAGCTGATTTCTGTCTTATAGAAACCTATTGAACTATTTAATTTTTTTATTTTTCCATTTCTACCCCCCTGGCTCTCTTCACTGTTTTGATATTATTCATTTTTGGATATCTATACTTTTATTCCAGGGGCACCTCTGCAAATCATGGCAGAAAATGATGGGCTCATCTGGCATGAGGAATTGGAAGAACTGTGAATTCATTACTAATAAAGGAGAGTCAGCCATATTGTGCTGAATATGTCAATAGCTTCAATTCAGAAAAATTAAGATAAAAAAACTGACTTTGCAGCTTACTTTCTTATCAAAAATAAAATTGTAGCAATCATTGTTACATAAAGTTGTACAATTAAATAAAATTAAATACTTAAAATTATAACAATCATTGTCGTAAATCCTAATTTGGGAGAAGTGAGGAAATGCATATTTTCTGATAGTTTCCTTGCAAATCAATCTTTCTCTTTTAGTTCTTGAACTTCAATGGATTATATGTGTGTGAAAGCTTACCATAACTCTCTCCAAAAAGGCAAAAGAAAGATAAAATATCTCTTAAGGTGGGCTACTCAAACTAAGCATCAACACTAATTACTGGGTCATGAAATCACTTAAGTGGGTGGCACACAGCATTTATATAAAGTGAAATAACCTAGTCAGGGATTGAACATAGATATCAGAGTATATCACAAAAATATTGTTTTGTGAAACTTAAGTTTCTATTTTATGTATGCTAGTATTTGTACACATACACATACATTCTGCAAGTACATATTTGTGGGTACATGCGGGTGTGTGTGGGTATGTGAATATATATATTTCAAACAGTTTGAATTGTGTTACAATGCAAAATATATTTCTTAATGTGAATTGTGGGTCATGATAAAATATTTGAAAAATACTATCTCAGTTTGAATGTTACCAAAGGGAGAAGGGGAATAAATTTTTATTGGGTGACTATATAAAACACCATGCTTTACTTATGTTATCTTAATGAAAATTTCCAATCCCCATTATGAATTAAATATTTTACACTGATTTAGAAATCTGAGGATGCTCAAAGGCACATATGGGCCCATTCTGAGAAAGTGAATAAGTAGCAGTTCTAGACTTAAACTGAAAATATACCAAAGTCACAACTCAATCTTTTCATTTTATTTTTCCTTTATATATTTTCTGCATTGATTAGGCCATTGTGTACCCTCAAATATGAGCAAATTTAAAAGCACTCTTTTTAAAATGTGAATTAATTGGGATGATAATCTTCATGACAGAAACACCATGTATTATATTTTCTCAGGAAAAGATACCATAAATCTATAGATTTTATCAGAGGACACTGATGGCTGAAAAATGTGAGAATAAAAAAAGGACAGGTAAACATAGGGATGGTAGAAAGAGGCCTAGAATAGTTGGCTTGGATTAACTTATAAAGCAAGTTATATAGATGGCAAGGAATTTGGACAACTTTTCCAAAAACTTATGGGAAACCACCAAAAGAGTGGCAATATCGGATCTATATTTTATAAAGCTAATTTTGTAGCATTATAGAGAATATACTGGAATAAGGGAAAATTGGGGTAGTTAGACCAGTTAGGAAGGTGTCGTATCATTTCGGACAGAAATGATGAGAGTCTGGACTTAGTAAGTGGCTGGCTAAGGAGATGTAAAATAAATTCTAGATGTTTTTATTGTAAGACTTAGAAGAATGTGAATGAGAACCCCAAATCTTCAGCAGTAGGGATAACAATAATGAGGAAATTAATAATGAGGAAATAATTAATGGAAATTTCCAGCTCTATATTAGAAAAGGATGAGATCTCAAAAGAATTTTAAAAAATGTGTAATACACAGTATGCTTCCCATAAAGAACTCAGCAAATGAAACTGTGGCTGTCAGTGGGTCACAGAAGAGGAAAAGAAGTGGTAACACACAGAGTGTTATTGAAAGATGAGGGTTAAGCACAGTCTGGTTCCCGAACTTTTGTTGCCTCTGCTAACACTTTCCAGGCTTATTTCTGGAAAAGGCTTATTTCTGGAAAATGGAACTCCACAACGCAAATGCTGGTTAACAAGTGAAAGAATAAAAATGGAAATACTTCCATCCACTGGAATAAATTCAAGAAAAAGAAATAAAGATGCAAAAATGTAGATGAATCCCAAAGAATCATGCTATGTGAAAGAAGTACACAAAAAGGCCACTCTGTATGGTTCCATTTTTATGACAGTCTTCCAAAGGTACACATATGGGGACAGAAATCAGTTCAGTAGGAGCCTGGAGCTAGAGGTAAGAGAAGCAGATTGAATAGGTTGAAGCATGAGGGCATTTTTTAGGGTAATGGAAATATTTTACAACTTTTAAAATATTTTTTATTGGAGAAGTTGTAAGTTTAAGAAAAGTCTTGTATAATGTAAAGAATTCCCATACAACCCCCTTATTATTAACACTTGCATTAGTGTGGTAATTTTGTTGTTATTGATAAAAGAATATTATAATTGCACTAATAACTATAGTACATAATTTACATTAGGGAGCATTATTTTTTATTTAGTTTATTTTCTCCCATAAACCACCCTATTATTAACAACTTGCATTAATGCAAGGCATTTGCTAAAATTCATGAAATAACATTTTTATAATTATACTATTAAATACAGTCCATCATTCATTTACAGTAGGGATGGCAGCCCTATGTTTTCTCTTTTAATTTTAATTCTACTAACATATATACAACCTGAAATTTCCCCTTTTAACCACATTCACATATATAATTCATTGCTCTTAATTATATTCACAATGTTGTGCTATAATCACCATCATCCATTTCCAAACCTTTACAATTAAACCATACAGAAATTCTGTACAATTTAAGCATTAACTCCCCATTCCCTACCCCAAACCCAGCCTGTGGTAACCTATATACTAGATTCTGACTCCATGGGTTTACTTATTCTAATTAATTTATATCAGTGAGATCATACAACATTTGTCCTTTTGTGTCTGGTATATTTCACTCAACATGATGTCTTCGAGGTTCATCCATGTAGTTGCTTAAATCAGAACTTCATTACTTTTTAGTGCTGAATAATATTCCATTGTATGTTTATACCACATTTTGTTTATCCATTCATTGGTTGAAGGACACTTGAGTTGCTTGCATGTTTTGACAATTGTGAATAATGTTGCTATAAGCATCAGTGTGCACATATCTGTTCGAATCCCTGTCCTCAGTTCTTTGGGGTCCATACCTAGTCGTTTCCGAGGAACTACCAAACTGTCTTCTACAGTGGCTGTACCATTATACCTTCCCACCAGCAATGAATAAGGGTTCCTATTTCTCCACATTCTTTCCAATATTTGAAATTTTCTTTTCTTTTTTTCTACCAGTTACCATCTAGTGGAGTGCAATGGTATCTCACTGAGGTGCTGATTTTCATTTCTTTCTAGCTAATGATGTTGAACAACTATTCATGTGCTGTTTAGCCATTTTTATATCCTCTTTGGAGTAATGTCTATTCTTTAGTCCATTTTTTAATTGGGCTGTTTGTCTTTTTATTGCTGAGTTGTAGGATTTATTTATATAGTCTGGATATTAAACTCTTATTGGATGGATAAGGGGTTTTAAAATTTTTTCTCACATTATATTTTCCATTAATATCTCCCATTATAATGTCCTTTGATGTACAAAATATTTTAATTTTGATGAGGTCCCATTTATGTATTTTTTTTCTTTTGTTGATAGTGCCTTGGGCATAAATGATAAAAAGTCATTAACTAACACAAGATCCTAAAGATGCTTCCTTAGTCTTTTCTAGGAGTTTTATAGTCTTGGTTCTTGTATTAGGCCTTTGATTCATTTTTACCCCCCTGAGATGGCTCCCTTGTCTGTTTGCTCATTTTCTTTTGCTCATTGTTTGTGCTCGTTGTCTGCGCATTGTTTTTTCCTTGTTGTCTGTTCATTATCTGTCTGTTTGTTTGTTTTTTTCCCTTTAGGTGGTACCAGGAACTGAACCTGGGACCTCCCATGTGGGAGGTGGGTGCTCAATTGCTTGAGCCACATCCACTTCCTGCTTGTTTATTTTGCTCATTGCCTGCTCATTGTTTTCCTCATTGTCTGCTCAATTTGCTCATTGTCTGCTTATTGTTTTTGTTCAATGTCTGCTTGTTGTCTGCTCATTGTTCATTTGTCTTCTTTAGGAGGTACTGCGAACCAAACCCAGGACCTCCCATGTAGGAGGCAGGCACTCAACTACTTGAGCCACATCAGCCCCCCCCTTTGATCCATTTTGAAACAATTTTTGTATATGGCATGAGATAGGTGTCTTCCTTCATTCTTTTGCATATGTATATCTAGTTCTTCCAGCACCATTTATCAAAGAGGCTATTCTTATGCAATTGAGTGGACTTGGCAGCTTTGTCAAAAATCAATTGGCCCTGGATGTGAAGGTCTATTTCTGAACTCTCGATTCTATTCCATTAGTCTATAAATCCATCCTTGTGCCGATGCCATGCTGTTTTGATGGCTGTAGTTTGTAAAAGTTTTAAAGTCAGGAACTGTGAGTCCTCCAATTTCATTCTTTTTCAAGATAGTTTTGCCTTTTTCATTTTTACAAAGTAGGCTGTTGGCATTTTGACTAGGATCGTGTTGAATCTGGAAATAATTTTGGGTAGTATTGATTTCTTAACAATATTTAGTCTTCCAATCCATGAGCATGGAATATCCTTCCATTTATTTAACTCTTCTTTGATTTTCCTTTAGCAAAATTTTATAGTGTTCCAAATAAAAGTCCTTTACTTATTGGTTAAATTTATGCCTAGATATTTTATTCTTTTAGTTGCTATTGTAGATGATATTTTTTTCTTGATTTCCTCCTCAGATTTCTCATTACTAGTGTATAGAATCACTACTGATTTTTAGGTGTTGATCTTGTAACCCGCCACTTTTGCTGAACTTGTTTATTAGCTTTAGCAGATTTGTTGTAGATTTTTCAGGACTTGCTATATATAGGATCATCTCATGTGCAAATAAAGTTTTACTTATTCTCTTCCAATTTGTATATCTTTTATTTAATTTTCTTGCCTAATAGTTCCTCAAACTTCCAGTATAATTTTGAATAACAATGGTGACAGTGGGCAATCTTGTTTTGTTCCAGATCTTAGAAGGAAAACTTTCAGTCTTTCACCATTGAGTAGGATGTTAGCTTTGGGTTTTTCATAGATTCCCTTTATCATGTTAAGGAAGTTTCTATCCATTTCTACTTTTCGAAGTGTATTTATAGAGAAAGATAAATACAGAGAGAGGCTGGATTTTGTCAAACCCCTTTTCTTTGTCAACTGAGATGATCATGTGGCTTTCTTCTCTTTATTTTGTTAAGTGGTGTATTACATTTATTGATTTTCTAATATTGAACCACCCTCAAATACCTTAGATGAATCCCACTGGATCATGCTATATAGTTCTTTTAATATGCTGTTGGATTCAATTCACTAGTATTTCATTGAGTACTTTTTCATCCTTATTCATGAAAGAAATTGGTCTGTAGTTTTCTTTTCTTGTAATATCTTTATCTTGCTTTGGTACTGGGGTGATGAATAGGCCTCATTCTATGAGGCCTTTTCAAGTTTTCGGAATTTTGAGCAGGATTGGTATGAATTCTTCTTGGAATGTTTGGTAGAATCCATTTGGGAAGCCATATGGTCCTGGACTTTTCTTTGTTGGGAGGTTTTTGATGATTTATTTGATCTCTTTATGTGTAAGTGGTCTGTTGAGATCTTTTGTTTCTTCTAGGATCAGTGTAGGTTGTTCATGTGTTTCAAGGAATTTGCCCATCTCATCTAGGTTGTATAATTCATTGGTATACAGTTGTTCATAGTATCCTCCAATGATATTTTTAATTTGTGTGAGGTCAGTTGTAATGCCCCTCCTCCCCCATTTCCAATTTTATTTTTTTGTATCTTCACTCTTTCAGTACCTTATATAGAGATCATCCCACTGCTTTCTTGCCTCCCTGGTTTCTTATGAGAAATTGACACTTAGGCTTATCGAGGATCCCTTGTATGTGACAAATTGCTTCTTTTTTGCTGCTTTCAGATTTCTCTATGTTTTGCATTTGGCATTCTGATTTGTATCGGTCTTGGAGTAACCTATTAGGGTTTATTCTGTTTGGCATATGTTGCTCTTCTTGGATATGTATATCTCTGTATATTTATATATTCATAAGGGTACAGAAATTTTCAGCCATTATTTCCTCAAATATTCTTTTCGCCCCTTCTCTTTTCTCTTCTCCATCTGGGATATCTATGATCCATATGTTTGCATGCTTCATGCTCTCACTCAAGTCCCTGAGATGCTGCTGAATTTTTCTATTCTTTTTTCTCTCTGTTCTTCTGATTGTATAATTTTAATTGTCCTGTCTTCTAGTTCACAGATTCTGTCTTGTGCCTGTTCAAATCTACTGCTATATGCCTTTAGTGTGTTTTTAATCTCCATTATTGTGCCATTCATCCCTATAATTTTGTTAAGCTTCTTTTTAATTTTCAAATTCTTCTTTATCCTCACACACTTTCTTCTTAATATACTTTAGCTCTATGCCCATTATTTGTTTGGTTCTATCCATATCTTCCTCCATCTTCTTGAATTGATTTAGATGATTTGTTTGAAATTTTTAATTAGTTGTTCCAAATTCTGTGTCTCCTCTGAAATTTTGATTTGTTCTTTTGACTGAGCCATATCTTCCTGTTTCTTAGTATGGCTTTTATTTTTTTCCTGATGTCTGGGTGCCTGATTATTTTGATGTGTTCACTCTGAAGGTCAGTTTCTTCCTCTTGACTAGGGTTTTATTGTTGATTTGTTTTGTGTTAAGGCTCTTCTTTGATGTTTGGTGCAACTGTTCTGTTCCTTTAGAGTAGCCTGTGTTTAACTCTTCAGATTTTATCAGCTCTTCTGTACCTGATTCTTGTCCCAGAAATTCAGTGCAATTTTTAAGATTGCTCTTTTGTGTGCAGTTGTTTCACCACTAGAAAAAAACTTCCTTTCCTCAGTTCCTTGAGGAATCTTAATTTGTTCTGTTTGCTTTTGTGTAGAATTTATCCCCAACTCCTATGATTTGTTTAAATTCTATCCTTCACTCAGTGTCCCCTTTTCATTACACTTTACTGTTCTGGAACCTGTTCTGTCTCACAGCAGTTAAGTCCACCCCTCCCTCATGTTTTTTTCCCTGTGAGGCTTTTCTGTCTACAGTTACTTCCCCATTAGGTTATTCTTCCCTGGGGAGTGAGGGGACGTCAATCTAGAAAGATCCATTTTGTGTTTAGGTTGTCTAGCAATCAGAGACTGGATTGAGTATGCATATCTCTTGCCAACAGTTTTGCTGTAGTCTCTTTTTCCGCCTGAGGGTACTTTTCTATGTGGTATTTTTCAGTCACTTATGTTCCAGCTTAACTATCTGCAGCCTTAGATCCCTGTGCATGGATAAGCATGGGGTTCTAACTCACTACTGTGAGCTGCTCTAGGGCCTACATTCATGGCAGGAGGGACCTAGACTGGATGCTTCTGTGTGATTATTAAGCTGTGCAGGAATGAGTGAGAGGGAAGTGTCTGGACTGGCAGATCCAGGACATAAATTTCCTACCTGATTTTGGTGTTTTGTTTTATTTTTCTTCAGTTCAGCATTTGTGGAATCCTCCAGTCTCTATCATACTCCAGAGTTACGAGCAAGTAGGAATTGTCCTTTTATTAGTTGTTTCTATGGGGAGAATTTTTTAGGGGATGTCTTACATTGCCATGTTGATGATATCATTTCCAGAAATTTTTATAACTTGATTGTGGTGGTGACTACACAACTTAGTGTGTTTTTCAAAACTCATGACCTGTGCTTTTTTTAAGTGCATATAAAGTATACTTCAGGAAACCAAGCCTTTAAAAAATACAGTTTTTAAGTTTGAAGATCTGGATTAATATCTTGCCTATAGAAGATTCTGACTTTGTATGCTTGCATGACTTTTTCTCATGTTGAAATATTGGTGTGTGTGTTTGTGTGTGTGTATGCAATAATAATAGTTCATACAAAATGTTTGGCACAGAGCCTCCCTCTGCATCAGTGTTAGTTATTATGAAACGGATGTGGAAAATTATATCCTACATAGCAAGATGTGTGGGAAGTGTTAATGAGAGAGAGATAAGTTAATGTGTACAAATGCAACTTTTCTAGGTTGAAGAGGAAAACTCCATGCACCCCATCACTTCCTCAACTAAGTTTATCTTATCAAATGCAATCAAAGAGAAGGTTACCACAGTCTACAGAAAGTAACTGAAAAAGTTTCAGTGCCAACACAGGAAAAAATTAAACTATAAATATATGTGAGTGTATCATATGCAGTTTGTTAATTGGAGTGTGAATGCAGTAGAAAGACAGTGTGAGTAATAGGTGTCTTTAGCCAAATTTAGTTTAGTCATATACTTATTCTGCCAGTATACCTCAAGCTTAAATGGTATCATGGAAGCGATTTCAGACTTGAATTGCTACAAAGTACTATCCTTGTGCCAGTTGGGCTGAAATTTGGTGGTAGTTTACTTCTGCAGGCACATAGACAGTATGTTTTATGTTTTATTTATTTACAGCATCACCTAAGCCACATGTAACTTTATATGTACTTCTAAAGTTACAACTAGTGAAACAAACGTACACTGGGAAACCAGAAGTTTACAATATGAAATGCATTTTTGTATAAAAAGGCTACTAGAGATAGTGTGGTTAATTGAACAGCCCAACACAAGCTATTTGATTGCCACATAGACTATTAACATTAGAGGGCTTAACCACTTTTTGTTACCTTTTATGGGAAAATGTATTTCAAGTTTGATGCTGTGATTCCACAAAGCAATTTCCCGGTTGCAACTGAGTAATGCTGAGCAGATTCTTTTCTTTTAGCTGAATCTAATAACAGAAAAGAAACACTATTTTTTAATCACCTGTTCAAGTAACAGATTTTGGACACAGACTCAGATTATTTGTCTTCCAAATCCATGTTTTTTCATTTCTTTGTTTTTCCATTATACCTTGCCACCTTTTTGTAATATACTTCTCTCATGTGGGATTATAAAACAAATTGTGGTCATTTTTTAAAATCCAAAGATTTGACTTTAACTATTGAACATATCTAATATATGTGCATTTCTTGTTTATACATTCCTTTTTAATGACAATGAATTAAGAGCCTGAGATCCTGTGGTGTGTCATCATTTGTCCATAAGTCATAAAAACTTGAACCAATGCAGTGGATGGAGTAAAATTTTGTGCTAAGAATATCCATCCATTGAAAATTAGTCAAAAACGAAACACACATAGTTCTGAGCATCTGATGCACTCAGAGAGAAGTTTTTCAGTTTATAAACAAAGCTATCAATTATTTTTTAAAAATAATTTTATTTCAAATTCAAAAAAATAAAATAAGATAACAGAAAAAGGCAGCTCAACAAGTTATAGAAGCATTACTCCTGAAAGGTTTTATCCAGACACTTTGATCTCATCAAATTCCAACTACTAACTCAATTATTCCTCCAGTGTTCAGAAAGACACAGATGAACAGAGATTAGTTAAATGACATAGCCATGGTCTCCTTAATAATGAAAAAAATGAAGAGAAAAAATGCTTAGTCATATTTATATCACAAAACCAACCAACATATTATTTTCTTTAGACCTTTAACATTAATATAGTACCAACTTTGCTTTTACTACAAAACATTACAGTGTTGTTGTTAGCTATAGTCTAAAAATTCCCATATATCACCATATTCTTAACACGTTGAAGCAGAAGAACATTCCTGTATTTACATTATTAACCATAGTCCTCAATTACTGCCAAAATCATTGTTAGAAATTCCAAATATTATTCTCCAGATGTCATCCAACCAACATTAATCTCCCTAGACCACTGGTTTCAGCCACAATCCCATCTATAAGTCAAGTGTTTGCTGCATTCATTATAATGTATTACCCCAAAGTCCAACCATTACTACATATTTACATTTGAACTTATTAAACATTCTACATAAATCCAGCATCATCCCTTTCTTATCCTACAATCCATCTCTCATCAATGTATACTTCATAGTCTAACTCCATAAGTCTAGTGATTGTATTTAGTTCACATCAGTGAGACTATACAATATTCACCTTTTTGTGTCTGGCTTATTTCATATAACATAATATCCTCAAGGTTCCTCCATATTTTCATGTTCTTCTTCAATTAATTTCTTCTTACAGCTGAATAATATTCCATTATATGAATATACCACATATTTATCCATTCATCGGTTGATGGACTCTTAAGTTGTTTCCATCTTTTAGCAATTGTGATAATGCTGCTATGAACATCGGCATGCAAATATCAGTTTGTGACCTTGCTTTCAGACTTCTGAATATATTCCTAGTAGCAGGACTGCTATTTTATTTAATTTCCTGAGGAACTGCCAAATCATCTTCCACAGAGGCTGTCCCACTGTGCACTCCTACCAATAGTGAAAGATTGTTCCTATTTCTCCACATCCTCTCCAGCATTTGTAGTTTTCTGTTTTTTCTGTTTTTTGTTTTTTTAAATAATGGCCACTCTGTGATGTGAGATGATATCTCATTGCAAGTTTTTATCTGCATTTCCTTAATAGCTAGAGAGTTGAACATATTTTCATGTGTCCTTTGACCATTTGTATTTCCACTTCAGAAAAATATCTATTCAATTCTTTTTAAAAATTAAACATTAAAAAAATTAAACATTTTAAAAAGTTGGGTTGCTTGTCATTTTCTCATTAAGTTGTGTGATATGTTTATATAACATGAAGATCAATTCCTTATCATATATATGTTTTCTGAAGATTTCTTCTCTTTGAGTTGGATGTTTTTTCACCTTCTTAACAAAATCATTTGAAATAAAAAAGTATTTAATTTTGAGGCAGTCCATTTGCCTATTTTTGTTGTTGTTGTTCATGCCATGGGTATAAGTTCTAAGAAACCACTACCAACCACAAAATCTTGAAGATCTTTCCCTATATTTTCTTCCAGGAGTTTTATGGTTCTAGTTTTTTTTTATTTAAGTTCTTAATCCATTTTGATTAGTTTTTGTATAAGGCATGAGGTAAGGGTCCTCTTTCTTTCTGTTAGATATGGATATCCAGTTTTCCAGGTACAATTCATTGAATAGGCTGTTCTGTCCCAGCTGAGTGGTTTGACAGCTTTGTCAAAAATCACGTGTCTATTTTTGAGCTCTTGATCTTGTTCCATTGGTCAATCTGTCTATCTTTATGCCAGTACCATGCTGTTTTTACCACTGTAGCCATATAATATGCTTTAAAAGTTTGAAAGTGAGAGTCCTTCAACTTTGTCTTCTTTTTAAAACTATTTTTGTCTATTTGGGGACCCATATCCTTCCAGGTAAATGTGACAATGGAGTTTTCCAATTCTACAAAGAAGGATATTGGAATTTTTATTAGGATTGCATTAAATCTATAAATCAATTTGGATAAAATTGACATCTTAATGATATTTAGTCTTCCAACCCATGAACATGGAATATCCTTCCATCTATTTAGGTAATTTTTGGGTTTTTTAGCAAAGTTTTATAGTTTTCTGAATACAATTCCTTTATGTCTTTGGTTAAATTTATTCCAAAATTTGACTCTTCTAGCTGTTATTGTCAATGGGATTTTTTTTCTGACTTCCTGCTCAGATTACTCATTAGAAGTATGTAGAAATGCTATTGATTTTTGCATAGTAATCTTTTATCCCACCAAGTTGCTGAAATCATCTGTATGTTCTAATTGTTTTTTTGTAGTTTTTTTTTCAGGATTTTCTAAGTAGAGGATCATATCGTCAAGGAATAGCAAAAGTTTTATTTCTTCCTTTCCTATTTGGGTGTTTTTTATTTCTTTTTCTTGCCTAATTGCTCTAGCTAGAACTTTTAGCACAGTATTGAATAACAGTAGGAAGAGTGGGCATCCTTCTGTTGTTCCTGATCTCAGTGGAAAAGTTTCCAGTCTTTCTGCATTGAGTTCATTGTTAGCTGAGGGTTTTTCATATATGAACTATAACACATTGAGAAAATTTCCTTCTATTCCAATCTTTTAGAGGGTTTTTATCAAGACAAGATGTTGTATTTTGTCAGATACCTTTTATGCATCTATTGAAATGATCATGTGATTTTTCTTCTACAATTTATCAATGTGGTGTATTACACTGATTAATTTTCTTGCATACCTGGTATAAAGCCCACTTGATTGTGGTATATAATTTTTATTTGTTTTTGGATTCATTTAGCAAGTATTTTGTTGAGGAATTCTGCATCCATATTCATTAAAGAAATTGGTCTGCAATTTTCTTTTTTCATAATATCTTTATTTGGCTTTGATATTAGGGTGATGTTAGCTTCATAGAATGAGTTTCATAGAATTTCTTCCCATTCAATTTTTTGGAAAAGTTTGAGCAAGATTGGTATTACATCATCTATGAATGATTGGTAGAATTCACCTGTGAAGTCATCTGGTCCTGGACTTTTCATTTTGGGGAGGTTTTTGATGACTGTTTCAATTTCTTTACTTGTGATTAGTTTGTTGAGGTCTTCTATTTATTCTAGGGTCAATGTGGTTTGTTCATTTATTTCCAGAAATTTTTCCATTTCATCAAAATTGTCTGGTATGTTGGCATACAGTTGTTCATAAATTCCTTTTAGGATTGCTTTTTATTTCTTCTGGGTTAGCAGTAATGTCACCCTTTTCATTTCTGATTTGATTTAATTACACCTTCTCTATTTTTCTCTGTTAATTTAGCTAAGGGTTTATCAATTTTGTTGATCTTGAAGAACCAACTTTTAATTCTATTGATTGTCTCTATTTTTTTTTTATTTCTCCATTTCATTTATTTCTACTCTTATCTTCCTTATTTCTTTCCTTCTGCTTGCTTTGAGATTGGTTTGCTGTCCTTTTTCTAGTTCGTCCAGGTGTGCAGTTAGATCTTCAATTTTAACTCTTTCTTCTTATTTAACATTAGCATTGTGAGCTATACATTTCCCTCTCAGCACTGCCTTTGCTGTATCCCATAAGTTTTGATATGTTGTGCTTTCATTCATATTTGTCTTCGAGAATTTACTGATTTCTCTTACAATTTGTTTTTTGACCTGCTGATTTATTGACTGTATTGTTTAATATCCATATATTTTTGAATTTCTCTTTTCTGCCTGTTATTAATTTTCAACTTAATTCTATTATGATCAGGGAAAGTGTTTTGTATAATTTCAATGTTTTTAAATTTATTGAAATCTTGGAAGATGGTGTCAAAGTAGCTCAGGCAGAGCACAGCTCTCTTGCAAGGTTGGGGAGAAGGCATGGACGTAGTCCAAGAGAGCCACTTTGGACACCCCGCAGGCCAGGAAAGTGCTACACACATTATCCAGGAGGGATGTTCTTTACTGTAGTTTATCAGCTTCCTCTTCCTGCTCTTCTCTGGGTGCTGCACAATGTTCTCCTGGCCAGAATCTAGACCAGTGACTGTAACATTATAGGTGTTCAATAAATAGATTTCTGAAGCTGTGAAAATGTCCAAATCCAGGCTTCATTAGGCAATGCTTTCTCCCCGATCTGCAGCCGTGAGTGATCAGGCATATGACATTGCTTTCAGATTTTTGCTCTCATGGCTTTATCTCTCAGGTTCTGTGAGTTTCTCTCTGTGTCTGCGGCCTTTCTCTCTGTATAGTCATTGGTTTCAAAGGCCAGAAGTACAAGGCCAAGGCATTGACAAGACCATGCTTTTTCCCAGGGTAACATTCTGGTGCCGCTTACCCCCAGGGCAGTCATTGTGGTTCTTTGTTCAATTAATTTTTAAATTAATTTTAATTACATAAGCTACATAACCACATTATAAACATTTTTAAAATTTATGAGAAAGCAGTTACTTATACTGAAATTTCCACAGGAATGATTGGTAAAATAAGACCTAGCTGCCAATTTCTTTTTTTTTTTTAAAGATTTTATTTATTTATTCATCCATCCCCCCCCCTGCTGCTTGTGCTCACTGGGTCAGCTAACCACGCCGCGCGGGCAGGCCTGCCCTCACCAGGAGGCCCCGGGAACCGAACCCAGGGCCTCCCATATGGTAAACGGGAGCCCTACTGATTGAGCCACAGCCGCTTCCCCTAGCTGCCAATTTCTGCCCACCACCTGTTTATGTACAGCCCATGGGCTGAGAATGGTTTATACATTTTTCAATAGCTAAAAACCAAAGGTGAATAATATTTTATTGCATTTAAAAATTATATGAAATTCAAGTTTCAGTCCACAAATAAAATGTTATTTGAACACAGCCACATTCATTCATTTATATATTGTCTCCGGTGACTTTCACATTACACAGGGCCATGAATAGGGTGAGGCAAATAGGACACTCACCTCAGGTGCAGAATTTAAGAAGGTGCCAAAAAGCTCAGTAATCAGATAAACAATATTTAATGCAATATTAAAAAATAAAAGTTAATGCAAAGAAAACCAAGATGAACAAAATATCAAAATTTTATAAAAGCCAGCAACAAAACGTCAACACATAAGCTGAGCTGTTGTGCAAAACCTAAAATATTAATTATTTAGCCCCTTACCAAAAAAGTTTCTGGCCTCTGCTCCACAACGTTAGGCCTTACTATTGTTTGCACATTTTCACCAAGACTTTCTTTTTTAGACTCAGTAAAATTTTATGTGATAGTCTTTGCCAAAGGATTTTTGTGAGTCAGAAGAGAGAAAATAAGCCAAATGAAATATATGTGGTCCATTTCATGGCAGGTGTGAACTCTTCTCCTTCTTATTGTGGGTTCCTTAAAGATATGGTGCCATTGACTCAGGAGAAATCCTGTGTGAAAAGCTGACTCTGTCTACTAAGATGCCAAGTCAAATGCAGGGGAGGGGACCAGCGAGCATAATTCAGACATTCATCTAGATGTTACCAAATATCAGGTGCTTTAAAAAAAAAAAAAAAGTTTTGCTTTTTATTTCATGTTTAATATTGGATATCCTCCAACATAATCTCTCACTCTGAGGAAGATCAGGGTGCCAACACCAAACCTTGGATATTATCTAAATTCCTAATAGATAGAAATTGATATGCCATATATCAGCCTACACTTTTCAATCATTATCAAGAAATAATTGCCTTATAATTGTTTCTAAGACATTAAACCAAAAATGCTAAATATTAAAGATCAAATGATATGTAATGGGATTAAACATCAGAGGAAATATTTTATACTGTCTAGACTGATTTCCAATGATTTTTAAAAAATATTTTTATTTCTCTGAAATGCCCTTTTTTTTACACAAATGATTTTTTTATAAACAATGTGCTTCTTAACATTATTAAAAAAATGGTGAGCTGATTGTTTTTCATAGTTACCTAAAGAAATCTTTGATACTAATTTGTCAGATGTACTTTATCATTGTTGGTATTCTTGAAAAATATTTCATGGGAGACACACTCAGTATTCCCTGCCCCTTAAAGACTTTCTGATTTACAGAAATTCTGTCCTGCAACAGGATACATGTGTATATTACCTCTGCAATTAGACTTACCTTACTTTCTAAATGTTGTGCTGAGGATATTTGAATATTTATATTTTTGTTATTAATAAATAAATTTAAAAATTTAAACTCCTCAAATATCTACTTATTAAATATTTGAACAGACAAATTAAAATTCTTAGGTTCTGTAAAATTTTGGAAATGAGAACAGTCTTACAAATATACAGGAATCTTGCATGATACTTTTTAAAATATTCTGTTTTTAGCAAAGATTTTGATTACACAGAATTGCAACAAATTAAGGAAGTGTTAAGGACTACAATATTGCCATTATATTATTATGGCATTTTAGTTTTATAGTATATGGTTAATTTTTTGTGCTTTTTCAAATGTTTGTTTAAATATCAGATATTCAGAATCCTCAAAAATTTAAATATAGAATTACTATAATACGCAGAAATGCCACTCCCAGACATACACACCAAAGAACTGAAAATAGGTACTAAAGAAATACTCATATATGAATGTTCATAACAACACTATTCCCAATAGCCAAAAACAACAACCCAAATGTCCACAAGTGGATGAATGAATAAACAAGATATGGTATAAGCACCATAACAAAAAGTGTGACATCTTTGTTAGGTAGAGTGATTACTGAGTGCCGAGGGGCTGGTTAACCATTTTACTATGTGTATGAGTGAACTGCATATATTACTCACTAAACGAATATTTGTTGAATAAATGGACTCAGCAGAATGAACAAACACTGATAAAATTATGGTAATACAGGCTGTGTGTGGACCTTGACAAAGGCTCATGAAGCATTTTATAACAGTTTTTCTTAAAACTAGAGTCTATGTTAGATGGATATATATAAATAAATAAATAGATAGATAGATACAGATAGAGAAAGTACGTAATAATTCTGTACGTAAACTTAAGACCATGCCTAAAAGTATTTGAAGGAATTTTTATTTTCAAAGCTTTATATCTAAGAAGGAATATAACAATCTCCGTATATTCTATTTCAGTGATGATTTGGAATAAAATTTAATGTAAAATTTCTTAAAGATCAAATAACTGACCATCAGATTGAGGGTCATTTCTCTGCTTCAATCCAGGTGAGAAGGTGAGTCGGTTCTGTTATTATATTAGAATCTTGGTATAATGAATAATGGAATCTAGACTTGAGATACTTGAATAAATACGTTATCATTATATATATATATAAAATGATATATATATATGAATATATATATATATGAATCCAAGATTCTGTCCCAGACAGGGGAAAAGGCAAGAAGGGAAAAGGGGCAGAAGCAGGGAAGGTAAAGGTTATACCCTTGCAAGGCAGGGTTGTTTGGGATCAGGCCCTAAACCTCACCCCTACTTGAGAATTGATGGAATCCTAGAGGCCAGGATGAGTGGGGGTATCCAGGGACTTGAAGTGCTTCCTGGGGTGGGGGGAATGCAGCTGCAGTGTCTCCCCCTTCCTTCTTCCACCCCAAATAAGACAAAGTCTGAAATTTTTCCCATTAGCAATTCCCCTAACCAAAGGTTTGACCAACAGTTAATATTTATTTATTAAGTGATTACTAAGGGAAGAACAACATATGAGGCTCTTGAGAATTTTTAACAGATTTAATTCTACCTAAACCATTGAGGATATTTTTCTCTCTGATCAAAAAAAGACAATCACCTAGAAATAAAGAAGAGGGTTTTATTTTTATTTTTTAAGAATCCAAGAGGACTGCTGTACGGAAGCACTGGAACAAAGTGCTTAAAAAGCAAAATTAAAACCAAACACTATGAGTTGGAAGATGTGGGATTTTGCTCACTTGTGCTATAACCTGGCTGGGTGACCTTGGGCAAATCACTTAAACTTACCGGCCCTTAATTTTTTCATCAGTTAAATAAAAGAGGTTGAAGAGGAATCTGATGATTCTAAACACTATGAGTTTAAACCCTAGTGGATTCTACATAAAATAATCAAGTCAAGTGAGTATAGAGGAGGTACCTGAATTCTCTTTGCAATGAAAGAAGTCTGCTATCAAAAATAAGGATATAAGAAAGACTGAGCATAACTCTGCCACACTCTGTGTCCTGCTCCATGGAATTCTACCTTCGGTCACACAACTTGCATCTGATTTCTTCTGTTTTTGTCCTAACCCTTATCCACAGGACACTGCAATCACTTGCTAGTTTGTGTGTATTTGCTCAGAGTAATCGTTTTACATCCAGAAACATTAAACGTGGTCTTAGGAAGTGAGAGCATCTCGGCTAAGGAAGGAAAAAGATCAGGCTGAGCATTCTTGAGGTAGATTGCAGAACTGCTTTGAGTTCATGTAGTGTATTTCTAATATGAGATTTCTTTTACTGGGGAAAAAGATTTTTAAAAGAGGGAGAAACTTGGATGTTTCCTAAAGCAACGTTCAAAGCAATTAAAAGGAATCTTTTAAGCAACATGATCTTTTTCTCTTTTCATTCACAATCTCATCTTTAGCTTTAAGTAAAAACCAAAAAAAGACCTTTGAAAAATGATGATTTTTTATATTTAGTACGTGATCTTTTCATGTTTCTGCTGTTGTATGATTTTGAGCTAACAACTATAGCTATGTAGCCAGCAGAAGGGCAGACTTGTCTTATATCCTGTGAAGAGGTGACTACCTGAAGTGTGAGAGTGAAAGAAAACATAAAAATTCTATGAAAGGTTTTACTACAGAGAATATGGGGCCAAGACCTTCATCTAACCCTGGATATACATTATTCTTAATAATGCATATTGGAATCATTTTTTGGCCAACTTTAAGTAGTGAGCTTATAAAAATCAACAATATTTTATAGAAACAGATTTTTTTTTTTAAAGCATAGTTCTGTTTCCTGTATCTTTCACAGTTCTTTAATTTGAGACATATCACTTTTATCTTGTCTTGCTTTAACACCAGATTTGGTTTAATTAAATTTATGTCAAATGAACACATGAAACGCAAGGAAAATCAGAAAGCCTGCAGTTGCCCATTAGTGAGTCAGTGACTGCAGTGAAAGGCTTTTGAAGCCTGGCTTACTGCCAGGACAAGCTTGCAATGATGCTCGGAGACACCCAGGATGCTTTGAAGGGAAGGACTTAGCTGACCTGATCCTGCTCAATGGAATCAGTCAAAATCCTCATGGGCTGGATGTAAAATCTATAATAAGTCTTCTGTTTTCAGCCATTTAGCTGTCAAAGAAAAAGAGTAGGGGTTGTGAAACTACAATCAATACACAAAATTAATTGTACTAGACCTATTCTTTATTATTTATTATTGTTGTTGTTGTTGTTGTGACATGGATTTTGTCTGTTTTGAAAACAACATGCCAAACCTTTTGAAAGGCAATGTCAAACTGTCAATCTGCAGCATTACAATATCAAAACAATATTTACCTTAGACTCTCCCAGTTGAAATCTCTGCTAACAAATCAAATAATATAAGGTGTTAGAGCATGTAAAAAAGATAACCTTTGGTAGCTAATATTTAGACTTTTACAAGTGTGTCACTGTTAAAACACCTAATTTAAAAATAAATGAAGCCCCAAATGTTTTGAAACTCTCGCAAAAATGCAAAGTAAAATACCACGTCTTATATTGTTTCTGATGCCACATGGTCTCTGCGTTTTTATGTTTGGATATATTTACCTTCCATGTAAAAA
Organism: Tolypeutes matacus; assembly: GCA_026826555.1. Classification (NCBI taxonomy): domain Eukaryota; kingdom Metazoa; phylum Chordata; class Mammalia; order Cingulata; family Chlamyphoridae; genus Tolypeutes; species Tolypeutes matacus. Next base: position 27,401,124 of record JAKSZT010053764.1, on the reverse strand, counting down.
TACATTGAGTAATTTTACCAATCAATTATAATGTTTTTATTCTATTTTGAATTCAGACAATAAAATTTCCTTAAAGGATATATGTTACTATGTTTCTTCCTTTTGCTTTATTGGACACTGATCCAGAGGTTCAATTGCATTGCTTATTTTCATATTTTAGGCATTAAGATCTTTATACAAACTTTCAAAATAGAATGAATGAAATCATTATATAGCAGCAGGGTGCAATGCATGTTAGTAAAACAGGGCATATAACATCAAGCTTAGTGAACATCTGTAAATATCAAAGGGATGAAGAGAAGCAAAGGAAGGTTTTTAGTGTCTAATATTTTTAGTCCTGTTTGAAAATAATTCAAACAAAGGAAGGGCTAAATGCTCCCAAAGTCAAATCAATATTCTCTAAGGTGCTTCAACAATGCAGTAATACCAATGATCATTAATGTACTTGCTCAATTTCTGATTTATTCAGTTTTGCTCAGCTCCCAGGAATGCATTCTCACATTTTCCACTTATATACACCTTGCTTTTCTTACTATTTCACTTATAACTGGAAAGAAATGTAAAGCAAACAAAAAGTAAAACAATTACAAGGATTATGCTTGTTCCATTTGAAAAGGGTCCTATTCACAGATCTAAGGTGTCTTTGTATGTTCGAAAATGCAAGTCTGCCTTGAAACACCACACTAAAGGCTGATTTTTGTAGCATATCATTTCAGGAAGAGAAAGGATTTCTGTAAAATGGTGAGAGAAAGAACTGAATATGAGACATCATTTCTTGGCCAAATCAAAGTCCTTAATTTTGTGGAATCTGTGAAACATGTTCAGCTGGATTCTGTCACTTGCCTCTAGCCACATGTTAGTAGTCTTTTCATTTTCATGAGATCAAATAAGATATAAAAATATTCAGTGTTTCCAAATTCTATAGGATATGGTACAATCCTAGTAATATAAGAAAAAATGGATTTAATTTGCATTCACATTAACTTTGAGGGGGATAAAAATGTAAGTTTATATTCAAAGAATTCACTTCTTAAAATAATTCCTTTTTTGCTCTCAATATGCATTGGATATTTAAAATATTTTATGACAGCGGTATGTATTTCTTAATTTCAATTATATTTAAAAAGGAAAAATTTAACATATACAAAACATTTATTTATTCAGTTTTATTCAAAGTTCCCTGTGCCATATGTATTTTCTTTATCACAAATCAGGTGAGTCCTTCAAATATTTTGTTTACTAAAGGATCAATAATGTTCTCTGTTACAAATTGCAAATGATCAAAGTAATTAGAAGCATTGTAAAATGCTCTATTCAAGTGCTAAATATTTCATGATAAAAGTTTTAGAAAATTGATTATATTTGTGGAAATGGTAAGCAGTAATTTTGTTTGCTTGTTTGACCAGAGTTCATGGTTTTATTAGGATATTATTAGATGTCTGTTTTGTTTTGTTCTTGGAGACTTTTTCAAAGGGTTAGTGGAGAAAAAATAAACAAGTACTCAAAACTATCCTGAGATTGCACAGAAATATTTATTCCCTCTTGAAAAATATTTGCCCAGTGAGCTCTTTTCAAAACAGAATAGTATTCAGGCAAATTTATTTATTTATTTTTTCTTTTTTGAATTTTTCTAGTAATTGTGTAGTGCAGCTTTACCCCTTGGCACTACCGACCTAGCCTCTTTATTCCACATTTTAAAACCAAATTGCCAGAAGTGTCTGAAAGGCTGTACTTCCAGGAAAAAAAAAAAAAAAAAAAAGCAGCAGCAGCACTTCAGGGTCGGCCAAGCTTTTGCTAACACACTGAGCATTAAGAGATGAATCAAGGGTGTAGCAGAATGCCGAAAGCACCTTTTGCACTGGAATCAAAGGCACATCATGAGGAGTCAACATTTTGCCTGAAGTTGCTCTCTCTGGCTTTCCCATTGCCTGTAATGAAGTAGGAAAAAGGACATTTGGGACAATCCTGAGCCAAGGAGATTTGTCTTAGATCAACCTAAAGAATCATAGCCAAAAGAAAAAAATGTTTCTGAGAAACATCTCAATCCAATTTTCTTTATTTGTCCATGGAGAAAAAAATATATATGGTGAGGCATGGCCCCAGTTACTGGGAGTGGATGTTCAGATGTTCCTAGTTTCCAATAAGTAGCCTCCTGTTAGATCCACCATTCTTTGATCCTTGACAGCTCGTCATAGTTTAGTAATCTTTGTTTCATTAGGATGCAAATTCTGAACTCTGTTAGAAGTGGCAATTTCCTCAGTTATTAAAAGTGGAAGTTGTAGGGTAAAATGGTGAGAGAAAAAGAGAGGAATAAACCTTTCAAAAATGATCCGAGAAGACATTTTACTCACATGCTGCTCTCAACAATAAGAATATCTCACAGGAAAGGGCTTGCTGAAGGTAAAGATTAGGAAAGAACCTTGATATTTTAACTGTGTAAATGCATGGACAAGTTTCATATCACTTCCAAAGGAAAGAAAATTGCTCACAAATACCTTTTTTTTTTTTTTCAATTTTATTCAAAGAACTTGAAGACAGATCAATACATGGATATGAAGCATTTGGAGCATAGGGGAAGCCAAACTTTATTTCACCAATTTTCTTTTGTCGCAACCAATTGCATGCCTAGTTTTAGACAGATGCTAAATTGCAAAGACAGCCCTATAATTCTGGACACTTTCTCAATAAAACACTCTCTTTTAAGAATTAAAATTATGTGCCCTGTTTTAGTATTCCCTTCATAGTAGATAAATGAATAAATAAATAAATTATATATATATATATATATATATATATATGGTTTCTTAGTCAAAATAGTGCCTTTGAACACATATCATGAATGTAGTAAGAAAATGTATTTTAAATATAATGTTATTAATGTGATCATTCCTCATCTAAAAATGCAAAATATTTAGAAGGAAAGGTGTCTTTTTATGCAATTTAAACTTAGAACTCAGATGAAAGCATTTTTACTCAACTTGAAAATAGAATATTTTTTCTTAACTGCAACTATCCACAAGGAAAGGCCATGTCACCTACACGTTTTTAAATAATAGCTTGTTGTATTTGTTGTCAACATTGGCTCATAAAATACTTCTAGTCATATTTTCGAAATCACCCAGAGTTCTGACTTTGACTTCTGTCCTTACAAATCCCCCGATTCTAACAATATCATTAAAGAATATGAAAATAAAAGGTTCCAGTCAAAATGATTATAAAAAAGTGGTAACACCAAAGTTGTCCTGACATAAAAACTGGCAAGTCAAAAGGGGTGGGAGGGAATGCATTTTCATTGCTAAATGATAAAGATTCGGTGCAGCAAGACAGCCGCATACCTGTGTTCAGCCATTAGAGGTAGAAAGGATTTTGATTAAGTTATCTGCCAGAAGCAGAACAAGGCAGAATGTGTCCGATGCACATCTAAACTAGTAATTACTACACCTCCAAAAAGATGAGTGCTTACATTTCAGTTATAAAGGTGGGGTGAATTCATGGGCATTGTTCCATATTCACTCTTGCATAGCCAAAGAGTTCAGAAAAGAAGGCATTAATGAAGACACTTACAGTTTGCAACTCAGCTGTCATGTGGAAGTCTACAGCAGGTCTGAGCAAAATATACGATGAAGAATATGTGGCTCAATGTTATATGGCAAAATTGATCTTTGCAACTGCTTACGCGTAATTAATTACCTGGGACTAGCCCACTCTGGTGCACCACTTTATAGAGTAATAAAAATTTTAACTAAAAATACAGACTCCTAGGTAACTCTAGTCACAGTAAAACTCTATCTTCCTTTGCAGATTTATTATCTCCTGAAGCTGTGGATGACAGCTTCTATGAACACACATTTTTGCATATATTTTGTTTATGTGCAAGCCTTGGCATTTCAGCCATATCCTGCTGAGGTCCCTTCCTACCATATGCTTCTGTTTTTCTTCATTAGATGATGTGATCACTTTTGACTATTGCATGCATGTGAAAGGCCAGTGGCTTTGGGGGTATAAGAAGCCCTGCTTTAAGAGTCTGTAGTCAGTTGGCCTTCAGCTCTTTGGAGCTGATTGGATCTGACACGTGTTGTAGCTATTCATTGTAATGGATGACTCTGCTTTGGCAGAGAAGAGGTGAAGAGGATGTAATTCCCAGTGAAAGAAAGCAACATGAACTGTTATTTAATTACTGCCTAATATAAAACTCCTTAGGAGTCCCTGTTGATTTACATTTCTGGCTTCTTCCTTTCTTATTAATAAACAATCTAGTCTTTTAATGCAGTGCAGTTTAGCCACACATGTTATTGATAGAGTCTTACACAAATGAAAAAGGCCAATAATATATTTCAGTATTCTAAGCATATGTGATTCTGAAATGCTCCATATGTTCTCAAATATAGAAACTACCCTTTTCACCCTGTAAAAGAGCTTGCACTAGTGTTATCCAGAATGATTTCTTTCACTGCCTTAGAATTTGGTGTGCACATTTTTTATTACTTTGCACACTGACCTTTCCAAATCTCTGTATTCCTAGAATCAATTAAAAGCCGTCTCCTCCCTGCCCCCTTCAATTTTCACACCAGTAGGATGCTGAGTTAAGGAGAAATAGTTTTTATTTTGTTTATTAATCACACACAATTTTTAGATTTGCTGAAACTGATATTTGTCAGCAGTCTATATTCTATACTGTATTTGCTGTCCTATGAGAAAACAGCAACTTTCAAATCTGAAAGAAAGTACAAATGCAAATCTGCTATTTGTTTTTAAATGACAGGAATTGTTGAAATCAAATTGTAAAGTATTCTTCTATTTATTTATTTCATTTTGAAAACTGTAGGGACAAAAAAGATGTTTGGGATTCAATTCTATTTATATATTATGTTTAAGTTGAATGATTGTTGAAAAGATGTGGAGTCTTTAACAGAAGCGGGCTTCTGTGCATATATTAAATACATAAAAATAAGGTTATATAGTTTGTGTTCTCTTCAACATACAGTTTGTAAAAATTACATTGATGTAGTTTCTTTATTTGCTTTTTTTGCTACTGCTTGTGTTTGCCTTATCCAATTTTCCTGAAGTATTATTCTTGCAGTATCTATACCATAAAGTAGTTTATACACTACATACAATTTCTCAATCAACTTTTGCAAAATGTTAAAAATTAACTTTGAGAAAAACATTGCATTGGTGCCAAAATCTCATGAGCAAAAAACAGTCTCTATTCAATTGTCTATATATTTAGTTCAACCATGTTTAGCTTATATTAATTTGCAAGTATTCTTTCATTTTGCTATATTGTAAATATACTGACAATGTTTTGAACATTTTTTTTTCCTTTTAAAGATAGTCAATTTGGAAATTAAGGTATTATCAGAAAACAGTCGATATTATGATACTACACTGGTTTTTTTAATACTCTACATTTTTGTTTACCCAAGAAATAATCACACCTGCCTAATTTACTCAAGTATACATAAAATAGAAATGGACACTCTACAAAGGAAGACAATACAATTTTACTTTCAAAACTTGCTTTGAGGTTTTGCAGAGCTAAAACCTTGCCTAAGATTGGATTTTGCAGTCATGTAGAGAAAGATATGTTTAATCCAATGTCTTTCGTTAATGTAGACTGCTGATTTGTATAGGAAGAGTCTTTGCTATTTATTGCCTGTATGATTCGGATTATTTTATTGCTTTGAAGCAGAATGTGAGAGTATAATTTTATAAATGATTCATTGCTTTTTAATTTATTTGTGTAGATATAGATTAAATATTGGTAATCTTGGAGGAGGAAAGACTATTTATGTGGCAATTTCCAAAATGAAATAGTAGCTATGCCAAATTGAACAATCTAAGCTCTTAATGCCAATGTGAACAGTTTAACTCCTGATGTAAAATTTGATGGTTTGAAAGCAATGTTTTAAAAGGGGGTGGGATTCATCAAATATTGTTAAGATAAAATTTTATTTTTAACCATATTTTACAGTAAAAGAATGGATTTTTCTTGGATATAATTAATTTATTATATCTATATTTACCCAAATTGTTTCACATAAGTAACATTTTCTTTCTTTCATGGTTTCTGAAGAAAAAAATAAGAAAATTAAAAATTTATTTCTAATGTTTTAAAATGTGATAATAAATTAGTGGTCTTTTCTCTGTTCCCTTATGCGATTTTGTAGGAGAAAAATGAAAACATGATTATAAAAAAAGTTGCTGTTTTTATGTCTCATTTGACAAAAAAAATCTTCATTCCTAATGAGAAACTGGGGCATTTCATGTTGAAGTGAAGCTCAGAGCAAAAAGTGCTGATAAAATCCAAGGTGTAGAACTCCATCAATATCTGAGCTATAACAAACCATTTTAAAGGGTGGAGACCCTTTTTCTTTTTTCAAAATGAGTATCTTGATGTTAATTAGTCTGAGTAAGGACCATGAGATAGAATATTTCAAGATCCTGCATTTGCAATACAACTGATTATCTTCTACTTTAAAGATTTTTTTTGCATGATTTATGGGATTATACATGTTTAAAAGAGAAGTGAATAATGAAATTTTTCAGTGAGTATGAATATAAAACTGCCTTAATCCACCCATTGCTAATGTTGAAGCAAGTTCAATCCTTAGGGTCTGGAATTTTAAAATTTCCCTTTGATGAATAGTAACTTAAATATTTCTTTTTTGCCTCTACTTTTTTTTTAATGAAAAGAAAATAAACACCACAAATAGGATTATTGCAACTCTATTATAACACCTGACAATACGGTGTTTTTAAAATTCAAATGCCTAAGACTAAGATGAGGGAATGTTGCAAGAAAGAAATTACAGATACTTGGATGGAGAGAGGAGGAGTGTTCCTAGCTGTCACTGACCCTGAAGGCAAAACCCTTGGTAGTCTTATAACTAAGGCTATTCTAATAGGGAAATTATTACAGAAGGTCCTTAAAACACTTAAATATATTTTCTGTAATCTAAAATTTCTTTAAAAATAAAGTTTAAAAAACCCTTACAAGACACACTATTTTAAAATGACTCCTGTTTTCACTCTCATAACTAACAAAACTTTCAAAGATGCAGGAACACTGAAACTAGATTTTGAGTCTAGGGAGAAAATTTAATCCAGAGGAGCTCATAGCATATTTTGTCATTGTCTTTACACATCCCAGCAAAACACTTGGCTTTATTTTTATTCTTCAAAGTAAGTTCAACCTTCTCATGACCATTTAAATTGATGACAAGTTTCACTTGAATTCAAGAGTGTTACAGACTTATAATCTTTATGAAATTCATAAAAATATTCTCTGTCATTTCTGCAAAGAGATCTACAGACAAGGAGAATTTTGTAACCCATAGATATTAAAGGGACATTTTAAAAAGCAAACTTATATTTTCTACAAATATGAATGATGGATTTGGGGTAGTGGCTAGAATAAGATCTTAAGTCTCCAAATTCCTAATCTTATTTGATAAGCATTTTTAATTTCTATTAAAATACAATTCTTAGGTTTACTAATTCCTATTTCAAGTTGGTCTAGTATCTATGACTACTGCTGCCTAGAGATTTGGACTATGTTTTCTCCAGTTATACAACTTGCATTGAATATCTATGACTGCAAATCAACAACTGAATTTCTACCTCCCCACCTTGGAAAGCAACACTCACTGTGCATGACTGTATAAACTGTATATGCTAAAGACTCAATCCTGAGTCCATAGGAAAACCGTTGAGGTTTACAAACTACTTTTCTTAATCATCAAAAGTACAGGGGGTGGTATTCTTGCTTCATTTGTGGGTCCACTCCAACTCCAAACAGATCTGAACGCATTACAACGCATGGCAGTTGGTCGATAGTGTGGAAAAACCTCATTTACTGACTGGCCAGACAGTTTTAAAACCTTCAGATTTTTCTAAGTCTAGGTTATTAACTGTCTGACTGTAATCACATCTTCACCATAGGGAGCTTCAAAAGCTTTTCATTTGCATTGAATCAGTTGCCTTCCTCCCTGTCTTTTTTTCCCTCTGGAAATAAGCTTAAATAATTCAACAAACTACACACAAGTCTAGTGATTATTGAACCATTCTAAAACACTAGAGGCAAATGGGCCATTATGTGGTGGGAATTAAAACTTTCCTCCCAGTCACTGAGAGGGGTGTATATTCATATATAGCAAATATGTGTCTGTAGCACTTTTAGGCACTCTCGGGTCTCTTAAAACAATGTAGAAAGTGCCGACAATTGTACCATAGCTTGCATATATCAATCCTATTTTGGGAGATAAGGTGGTCATATTAAAGAGACTTTGGGGCTGCATATATATTTTCAATATTGCTTCACCCAAGGGTAGAGAAAAAGTTACTTTAACAGAAAATGTAAAATCTTTAATAGACACATTACAGAGGAATAAGAATGAACAAATTACATTGTCTTACTCATTCTACATTTTCCCAATACTTAAATCACAATGTGGTTAAGCATGTTTGGCTGCTTGACTTGATTAGCTTGACTATAAACATTTATCATTTGTAAGGTCTATGTAAAATGTGTTTATGGATATTTTGTATACGTAGCCATGTAAATCTTTGAATTATCCCAAATCTGAAGGAATAATCTGTCATTTATATTGTGATCTGTTTCTGTACGTATTTGATAAGTGAGGATAAAATCCCAAGCATTGTCAGTATAAGTAGAAACTAGGATTTTATAACATATTTTAACAAAAGAAAAATTAAGAATTTCAAAGATATAAAGAACATTTTTATGGATAAAATTAGCAGCAGAAAGCAATGAAAAAGAAAAAACAAAGAACAGAGGACCAAAAAAATCACATATATTTCATAACAACAGTCCATCTTTAATGTAAGATATCAAAGAATATTGAGCAATTGTCATTGACTGCATAGTGGAAAATTTATTAGAATTAGATTTTTTTCTTTAAACATTAACTATGATGTCTTAAAGAATGAATCATACTTCATAACCTAAGGCTAGTTTAAATATATATATATAAATATAAGCTATAAGATATCGTGTGTCCTGACATTCTCAAAAGTTAAAGGTATACCCAAATAGCAATGCCATATTACTATATTTTCATACTAGTAAAACAACTTCCAATTTTGTGATTTATTTCAGTATTTATATAGTCTGCAATAGTGTACAACAGTTGTCAAATCTGTGATATAATTGTCTAACTTTTTATTTATATAAAATATATAGATACAGCAAAAAGGTTCATATCTAAATAACATAATTGATCAGTGAAACCAATTGCTGTCCTAGTTCTTCTATTTTTGATTCTCTGGATATCTTTTCCCTAATACTTTGCCATAGAATAAGGTTTGGTCCATAACTGATATTTTTTCTTTTTTCTTGATTTTTAATAAATATTTGGTATTGAATGAATCCATCTTCTTGATTACTGTTAAGCTGGTATAACCATCAAAAGCAGTTCACAGAAATTCAGAATTTTATTTTAATATGTGTTTTATTGATTATGTTTATTTGAATATAGATTTAGTTGAATATGTATATGTATTTTATTACCACAATAGCTTGAGCATCTAATCTACTCTGGAATTACTACATCCATTCCACAATATCTCTCATACTTTTTTTGGTAGTAGGGCTGGATGAAGTGGTAGATTATAGACTGCTTTAAGAATCTGAGTTTAGTTATGTATCCTTTTCCTCAAAAAAATTCATGGACAAAACATTTTGATAGAAGTATAAAGGTTCATAGACCCTTGAAATCTTTCTACAGTTCGTGGGATGCAAGTTAAGAGTGCTTAATCTAAGGGGTATTGTGCACCTGGCAATACCAAATTAAAAGAGGCAGTCTGACACTACCTATAGATTCTGAAGGACAGAACTGGGAGTGAGCAAACTACTGCCCTCACCAATCTAGCTGCCACCTGTTTCTATAAATAAAGTTTTATTGGAACACAGCTCTGTCCATTTATTTACATGTCCATTCACTTTCTTTCTTTTTTTTTTTTCTTTTTAAAGATTTTATTTATTTATTCATTTATTCCCCCCTTGCTGCTTGTGCTCGCTGGGTCAGCTAACCACGCCGTGCAGGCGGGCTTGCCTTCATCAGGAGGCCCCGGGAACCGAACCTGGGACCTCCCATATGGTAAACGGTAGCCCTACTGATTGAGCCACAGCCACTTCCCTGTCCATTCACTTTCTATGGCTGTTTTTGGACTACAACACTATTGTTGTATAAGGGCAGCAGAGACCATATGTCTAAAGCCTAAAATATTTACTCAATGAAACTGTCCATAAAATTTTTGCCAACTCCTGGACTTTATAAAAAGTAGAGTATAAATGTTATTTTTCATATTCTTCAATAAACTAAGAATCTAAATTTAATATGAATTAATGATATAACGAGCTGTCTATAAAACTCAAGTAATTTTGATTTTATAAATGTAAAAAAAATAAAGATATTAGTATTAACATTCATGTCTACTAAGGGCATCTACAGTATATCATACAGTTCTGGATATCACATTTTAATAGTTATTAATAAATTGGTATTTTGTTTTGTTTTGTTTTGATCCCTAGGAGAGAGACCAAGATGATAAGAATATACAAATCAATGAATTTAGAAAAAAAATAGTTTTCAGGAAAGGATGTTCAGCCTTTGAAAGAAGAAACAGGGGTAGTGGCACAGAAGAGGGTAGAGGGAAATGATAGCTGTTCTCAAATATTTTAGTGATTTTGGTAGAAGAAGGAGTTCAATATGTTACCAAAGGCAGTTGTATGTTGATAAACTGGTTCTCTGGAGGAAAATAGCCCTGATTTATATTGTTTGCTGATTTTCATGGTACAAATATTCCAATCTGGCTGATTTTAAGCTATCAATATGAAGTTACTGAATGCAGAACTGAGAGGGTATGCACACAATAGGCTCTCCCAAACCCAACAGGGCTAGCCTCAGCTCACCACAGCAGCCAGATGGCAGAAGTAAGACACAGGACTTGACATTACAAAGAGCAGACATGGTTCACCACATAAGAAACATCATGATTTGAGCAATGCCCTAAAGGACTAAACTTCCTCAGGAAACTGTAAATTGTTTTCCTAAGAAAGGTTTTAACAAAGGACTTTATGTAATTAAAAAGCATATCATAAGAATGATTTCCTTGGTCTCCTGCAATTGTTTATGACTCTGTAATGTTTGAAGACATGTTAAATGCCATTTTAAGCATTTCTGTTATTTTCTTTCACAGAAATATTTCAAAAATTATGATATCATAGATGAAGGCATATATTTGTTGATTTCAAATCTCATATAAAAGTCTATAAAATACTAATTTGATAATAGGCTTCTGAAGCATAAATATATTCAAACTTGTGATACAGATGAGGATTGCATTTGTCTTTATAAAACTTATTTTATCTCTGGTTGGCTTTTCAAGGTACTGAAATTGCATATATTTTGTTTTGTTGCAAGCATCTTTTTTGATATGGAAGATGTTCTTTGTTAAAACAAGAGAGATGACTGAAGGTGACATCTTATACTTATTTATACCTTCCTGAGGGTTGACATTTCAGAAACTCTCCACAAATATCCCTAATATGTGAGAAGGCCTAAACACATCATTGATTTAAAGGAGAATCACTTCCTTAAGTGACTAAAGAAAAATATCTTAGGACAAATTTTCTCTCAGAAATCCCATTCTACAAGATAAAAAATAAACAACAAATTTTATAAAACCAATTTCCTACCAAGTTGAATATTAAAAGTGATGGCAGGTTGGGGCAGACTGTTTTTTTTGTCTACACAACTGCCAATTCCTACACTTTCAAAACTGTAATTTTATTGGGCTAGTCTTATACAATGCAAGCCAATGGGTAATGAGAAATATCTTCTCTTGGTCTTCTGGGAAAAAACAAGAAGACATTCTCTTTTCCCCTCCTCAGGTCACTAAAGAGTTGACTGTGAGATTCATTGAATGATCTGAGCCATACTATCACAAGGAAGGTTCAATAAAAGAGTCAACATTCCCAGAATGATAGAGCATAAAAATAGAAAGGAATTGAATGCTGTGTGATGCTGGAGAATCACTGGTTTAACCACACTTGGAATCTTGCTTCTGATCTTCTTTTTATGTAAAATAAAAGTGAAGGTGACGTAAAGATAACTACAAACAAACAAAAACAAAGAAGAGTGAATGCCCGAAGACATGCACTATAAGAAATAATAAAGTTCTTCAGGCAGAAAAGTGATACCAGCTAGAAACTTTGATCTATATAAGAAATTAAGAGTGTCAGAATTTGTATAACAAAAATAAATATGTAACTTTTTATTACTTTTATTCATTGTGAAAGATAATTGCCTGTCCCTAAGACAAAAAAAATTGTGTCTGTATATTTTTTGGTTTATAACATATGTAGAAATAAAATCTATGACAGCTGTAGCAAAAGATGGTAGGAAAGAAATTAAAATTAAAGTATACTGTTGTAAGTTTCCTATACTATATGTTAAGTGGTACGGTATTATTAAAGATTGGCTATGATAGCTTGAAGATGAATATTTTAAACCCTTGAGAAACCAATAAAAAATTAAAAGATGTATAACTAATAAGCCAAGCCAATAGTGGGGATAAAAGGAAATCATTAAAGGTCTTAAAATAACCTAAAAAAGGCAGGAAAAGCTGAAAAGAGGACAAAAAGAGGATCTGACAACAAAAAATAACGAGGAAATTGTAGATTTAAATCTAAATATATTGATAATTACATTAAATATACATAATCTAAATATCCTAATTAAAAGGCAAAAATTGACAGATTTGATTAAACAGCAAGGCCCACTTATGTGTGGTCTATAATAAGTCCACTTTAAATAAAAAAACATAGCTAGGTTAAAAGTTAAAGAAGGGAAAGAAGTTATACAACGGAAATGCTAATAAACCAAATAATATCAGACAAAGTAGATATCAGAAAAAGTAGTATTACCAGGAATAAAAAGAAACATTGCATAATGATAAAATGTCACTTAATCAAGAATATATAACAATCCTAAATGTGTATGAACTAATAATAGGCTTCTAACTTTGAGTTCAACATATCCTAAAAATCAATCTGTTTGAGAAATAGTTCTTGTGCATATTTGATTTAGATATATTGTTTATTCCCCCAAGACCTAATCATATCATTCTATACATCCCGTAAAATAGGTAAATTTCCCCATTTGTACTTGGTGAAAAACATCTCTACAATAAGAAATAATATGAAAAACTGTTGATAGTGCTTCTTTCTCTAATCTTTCAGCAATTTTGACAAGTTTGAGAACAAAAGTGGTCAGGGACAAATTGTTCATAATGCTCAACTGCAGAGGTGGATTTTGAATTTGCTTTTTATAATATTGAATCTGGAAACTAGGAAAAACTAGTTTTGAACATGCAAAATATGGTGAATTAAGGGATCAGTCTTATTCAACAATAAAAATCTCTGGTAGGCATTAAACTTGGCAGGATTTCTTACCCTAAATATTCCTTTTCTTATTCAAATTAATATTCTAATTTTAGATTAGATTGCTTATACAGTCAGAAAGAAAGAAGAATTAATCTTAGATTAAAAGTAAAATCTACCTAATTACTTTTTTTATATTAAAACAGATTTGTACTTTTTTAGTTAGTTTCTACAGTTTTATTTTTACTATTATCTGTTCAATTAGATTTTATTACATCTCCATTCTTTTCAATATTAACATGCCTCTCAAATCTTCAGAGTGTGTCAGAGTATAGTGCTTTTAAAAAACCTTACAATCAAAAAATCTTCTAGAAAATATCTTCATCTGCCTTTAAATAACTGTGCTCTCAATGACTATAAAATATTAAATAATTTCTTCCAAACTGTTAAAATCTGAACTATATCTTTCACCAGAAAAGAATATTTCCAAACACTACAACTTTCACAGTAATCCCATAAAGACTCTATTAGAAGGTAAATGTTACTAATTGCTACTGCGAGATTAATTACAAATAAATAAACATGGAAAAATACGATTTATTCCTTTTAGAGAGAATTTTAAAACCAAATTCTTCATATCATTTGAGAAAGTTTCATTCATTTGATTATTCAATATATATTGAATTTGTGCCTGCCACAGTCCCAGACTCTGGGGATACAGTGTGCTGTAAAAATCCATTTTTCCTCACCCTAAAAAGCTTAATAGAGGAAACAAAAGCATTTACTTCAGAACAAAGGAAAATTTAAGATCTGAAAAGTGCTGTGAAAAAAGTATATTGCAGTGAATGCCCATCATAGGAGGAGTTAGTCTGAGGAAGTGATATTTAATCTGCAATTTGGAGGATAAATTAGAATGAAGTACATGAAAAGGGAGAAAAGAGGTATCAACGTGTACAAAGCTCTTGTGGCAAGAAGGAGCATGTTGAAGATATGGGACCTAAAGAAAATCATTTTGGCAGAAATTCAGAGAGTGAAGAGAATCTGGTAGAAGATACGGCCTAAACGAAAGCTAAGTTCCGACCATGCTAGTTATTACAGTCTTTGTTAAAAATGTAATTACTTTCATAATATCTAGAGCAGTGGGAAGCAAAAATAAGATTTAATTTAGGGGACAAAATAATCAAAGTTGTGTTTGAAATGAGCCCTCAAATATCAGAGTAAAGAAAGGCATGGAGATGGATTAGAATTCATTTAGGTACTACTTGGCAATTGTGGTATGCAGAATTCTAAAGTGGACTCCAAATTCCCACTCCCTGGTGTATTCACCATGTATAATTCCCTCCCCTTGAATGTGGTTGATACTTACAAACATGATGAGATTTAACTCCCATTATTAAGAATGTAACATGGCAAAGGTGAAGGGATTTTGCAGGTGTAGTGAAGAAACCCACTCAGTTGACTTTGAGCTAATCAGAAGGAAGATTATCTTGAGTGGGCCTCACCCAATCTAATGAGCCCTTGAAAACAGTGTTCAGTCATTCGATGAAATTAGAGATTCAGTACATGAGACATTCTCTCCTGATGACCTTATTGAAACAACAAGGCATGTTGTAAATTCTCCAAGGAGATAACCACATGGTAAGGACCTGAGGGTGGCCTCTAGGGGCTGAGAGCAGTCCTTAGCCAACAGCTAGCAAAAAAGGGGAAGCCTCATGCCTATACTTGCAATGAACTGAATTCTGCTAACAACCTGAATGAACTTGGTAGACAACTTGGAGCTCCATAGGAGAACACAGCCTGGCCAGCAACTTGATGTCACTCTTGTGAGACCTAAAGAAAAAAAGTGTGATTAATGGATGCTATTTTAAGTTGTTAAGTTTGTTGTAATTTATTGAACAGCATAAAACACTAATACAGAAATTCTTGCAGTAGACCAGGGAAAAGACCATGATAGTATAGCCTAAGGTAATGGTGGCTGAGTTGGAAAGAAATTGATATAGTAGAATAAGTTTAGGAAATAGAATCCTTAGCAGTTGGCAATGGATTGGGTATGAAGTATGAAGGAGGAAAGTTAAGGATGCCTCCAAACAAATTTGATAAGCTAGATGAATGAGGGCACCAACCCTTGAGATAGGTAAAGTCAAGAGGACCATATTCAGTGGGTGATGGTAAGGTTGAATTTCAGCATTTTAAGTGTTAGTTGCCTTTGAATCATTTCAAAGTGACGTTTCTGAGTGGTTATGAGAATATAATAAGATATCATAGTATTTGGCCCATAATAATTACCTGCTTAATGTCTGCTATCATTATCAATATAATCATCATAATTATATTAAGTAGGTGTTGACTTTATGGGACTGAAACTCTAAATAGAGGTTAGATGACTTACAAATTGAATCCATAAGGACAGGTGAGAACACCTAGAAAGAGAAAAGAGTGAGAAGTTGAGAGAGTCTAGGATCCAGCCTAGAGGAACTCCAAGGAAAAGAGAGAAAGGAAAAGTTGAATAGTGCTAAGAAGTTAGGTAAGATGAGAAGTAAAAATTCTGTTGGGCTTATGGATGTGGAAGTCAAGGACCTTAGTAAGAGCAATTTTGGTGGTGGGATGACACTTGAAAGAAGTTAGTTGCTGAAGAAAGAAGAAAGCATTGGGTTGGGTTGGATTCTTTACCGGGAGTGATCAGAGGATATTTAAAAGTCAAAGAAACTAATCTGAGTATGAAGGTTTGAAATACATGGGAGAAAATTATTAATTAAAAAATTTAATTTCCTAAAGAAACTGAAGGGATGGAATTCGGAGGAGATAGATAAGTTGGTCTTTAATGCAGGTGATGGACTGTTTCTCTATTGTAACAGTATGCAAATTGTTATAATTTTTTTTGTATTTCATCAGTTATTTTTAAATTATTATTTCATTTTCTTGTTAACTTTATTCAGTTATTTTGCTGGCTTCATTTTTCGAGAGTTTTTTTGATCACAGAAGGGTCACAGCAGTGTTGGAGGAGGATCACTGGAGCAGGGTGTCAGTGATATGGGGACGGATGGGAAAGGGTTCATATGAGGCATGCCTCTAAGACATATGAATAAGTTCAAGTGTTCATGGGACATTGTCTCAGTGAAAGAATATTTAATTCTCATCTTGGGGAGTTCTGCTGCATTCTCTAACAGGACGGCAAGAGCAATGTCTAGTGAAGGAAGACAGATCATTATGCCAAGCCCTTGACAGTGATGATTGTATTTGTGAACCTTTTCTTGTGAAATTGAAACTTAGCCTAGTATTATATACTGTCTAAGAGTTATGGCCTGAAAGCCTCCTTGTTGCTCAAATGAGGCCTCTCTCTAAGCCAAACTCAGTATATAAACATACTACATTTCCCCCAACGTGGGACAGGACTCCTGGGAATAAGCCTGCTGTCACTGAGGGATTATTACCAAGCACCACCTAGCAATGCATTTGGAAAAAGTCCTTGACTAAAAGGGGGAAATGGTAAATACAAATGAGTTTTTATGGCTAAGAGACTTCAAAGTGAGTCAGGAGGTCTTTCCAGAGGTTATGCTTATGCAAGTCTCAGCAGGATCTCATTGACTGCCACAGTAAACAGTGTGTCAAATAGCAAGGCTCCTGAGAGATCTAGAGATATCCAGATACTATAAGCGGGGCAGACAGTTCAGGAATTCGGCACCCTGTCAGTGGCTTTTACTTTGGAATTTATGTTCCCCAGTGCAACAGAGTTAGACTCATTTATAGGTTCTATACACATGACTCTTCTTCCCCTTTTATTTAGCACTATATTTGATAAATGTATGTCCCAGAGACTTAAATCTTTGGTCTGTCCATGTGTCGGTTAAGCCCTGAATTTCAGCAGAGTTGCAACACCTACTGTCTAGTTCATTGGACTCAACCAGGACAACTGATAAGGAGATGATGATGAACAAGTCCCATCCCAAGGAACAGAGAGTGTCTTCAACTGCAAGCAAGATAGTTCCATACATCTGCCCCATGGGATCTAAGCCCCCTCTCAATTAGAAGCAGAGTGGGCATCACCATTCCAAAATCCTCCAGATGGGTGAATGAACAATGCACTAAAGTAGAATTATTATTATTCTACTATAGATTTATTATTATTATAGCAATGGAAGAACTCTTATCATTTATGTAAAGGCAGTGGCCATCAGAGGTTCTAAGGGATGGGAGAAGGAAGAATAGGTGTAATATGGGGGCATTTTCAGGACATTGGATTTGTCCTGCATGACATTGCAGTGACAGATACAGGCCCATTGTATATTTTGTCATAACTTACAAAATTGTGTAGGACAAAGTGTAAACTATAATGTAAACTGTAGTCCATGGTCAGTAGCAATGCTTCAATATGGGATCATCAACTGTAACAAATGTACCACACTAATGAAGGATGTTGCTAATGAGGGAAAGTGTGGGAGGGAGAGGAAGGGGGGCATATGGGAATCCCTTATATTTTTTATGTAGCATTTATGTAATCTAAATCTTCTTTAAAAATAAAAATAATTAATTATAAAAAATATTGCTCAATTTGGATAACTAATTTTGATATTTTTAGTGATTTCCCACTTAATAAGTTTCATTTTCTCCCTTTGTAGGAAGGAAGCAAGTTATCTGATGAATGTGGGAAATGTCAAGTAACCAGATGTTTTAAGAAAATAGAGAGAGTTTGAAATTATTGTGGAAATGGAAGTGTGAGTTGACTAGAGAAAAGTAGTACAATTGATGGTAATTTGAGTATCATTTGAGATTGATTATTAGGAATTATATTGGAATTAACATACTTGTTTTAAGACTCCTACAGGCTATTTTAAGCTGTTCCATGTGAGCTCCGGGAAAGAAGACAGTGGCATTCATTCTCAGGGAAAGTTGTGCCAAATGAGTAGGATATGAAGACAGTGGAGGAAAGGTGTTTAAGTCATTGAAGTTCACTGAAATGAAAAGCTATAGACACTAATTTGGATAAGGAGGTAAAGTTTATAAAAGAGTCAAACAGAAAAAAAAAAAAATCTGTTAGAGAAGTGAGGCTTAATTAGTCAAAGGAAAAAACAACATAAGTCAATATAAACAAATATATAAATAAATGCCTTGAAATACTTTCATTTTGTAGCACAATTGGTTTTGAGTTTTTTTCATATATAATAATTATCTTAGGAAATCCATGGAAAAATAGTGATGTCATATTTAATGCAAATATTTTATAAAATTATTTCTTCAAAATTAAGAAGGAAAAATCAGATATTATGTAAAATGGCAAATTAAAAATCTTTTGTGTAAATAGTATAAAATATATTTTATCCCCGATACAGATTTTAAAAATATAATTACTCTATTTAGATTTCCTTATTCATTTTGTTTACATATATTTAAAAGCAACTTTTTTGAACTTGGCATCAGGTAATACAGAGGATAGTGGTTAACAGATTGTACTCTGAAGCATAGCTATCTGAGTTTGAATGCATGTATTCATGGCATGGCTATAGGCAAGTTACTTAGCAGAGTTTCCCTTTCATTATATCTAAAGTGGAGATAATAATAGTACATAAATAATGAAGTTATTGTGATGATTAAAAGAGAGAATTCACTTAGCATAAAACTTTACAATTAGTAACTGTGAAACAAAGCTACACATTATTAAATTTGATGTGCTTCAACCATACAAGCTTCATGTGTTTATAAAGTGAACA
Source organism: Tolypeutes matacus (assembly GCA_026826555.1). NCBI lineage: Eukaryota > Metazoa > Chordata > Mammalia > Cingulata > Chlamyphoridae > Tolypeutes > Tolypeutes matacus. The sequence continues at coordinate 27,382,011 of JAKSZT010053764.1, read as the reverse complement.
GAAAAATGATGCAAAAGGGACATTGAAATAAAAGAGAATATAAATCATGGAGAATATGTTGTATAGAATGAATGACCTAAAATATTATAAAAATTTCCAAATGGCTGGAGTTCTAATATGAACACATAGTAGTTGTTAAATAAATCTTTAGTAAATAATATTGTGTTCATTATTCTTACACTAATTATAACCAGTTAATATTTAAGCAATTGCCACGTTGATTTTAATTATTTAGCACCATTAAAAATTACATGAATAGGGTATTCTTTAAGCATGAATATTTACCACATTACAGAGTGAAAATAAAACAAAATACACACACATTATGAAAAAAACAGAATCACTTCTTTCCTTTAATAATTGGCTAGTTAGAAATTGCTCTTTTATTTTGCACTGAGAATAATTAGAGTGTTAATCATTTTGAGTTTATTAGACAGTAAGATTGGGTACATCAGAACAATAATTCATAGGGCACAAGGGCTACCAAATTAGTTATTCAGGAAACGCTCCTTTTATAGCACCTATGAGGCCTGATTTTCCAGTTTTTTAATTTATTTTCCAGGTGCACCTGTTTAGCTGTTAGATTTCTTTGCCTGTCCTGTTACAGTCTCTTGTTCCAATTCACATTTTTTGAGGACTGCACACACAACAACATTATAAATTATGGAAGTGCAGGGGAGAAGCAAGGAAAAAAAAGTTCTCAAGAAAGGGAAAGGAGAAAAGGACACTAGAGATCAAGCAAATAAACTGGTTTCATCCTACATAGCTGTAAAAAAATAATTCATTCACAAATTTTGTCATTATTTTAAGTATATTCCGGCAAATATTACTTGGACATAATTTTTTAAAATAGAGTTAATGTTATGCTTGTCTTTGAGGGAGATGTAACAATAATAACATTTCAACATCCTTCAAATCTCTTGCAATAACTTTCCCTATGCCATATATAATTAATCATATTGTAAGGTTAAGTTATGGTTTGCAATTGGTTTCTTTTTTCCCCGTGACAATAATACAGTATTTTGGTGATGGAGGAATTATCTTGCTTTGTTTCTTCCTCTATTAATTCCTTTGGTCACAATGGAAAGTAAGCTTTAGTCTGAGAGTCTTGCCCAGTCAAAAACAAAGAAAGAAGCAAAGAACAACACACCAAAAAGTTTTCTCTTATCCACTTATGGCATTAAGGCATTTAAGACTGAATAAATCATAACAGGCAATTAGCCATTTAGGTATCTATCTTAAATTATGATATTTTCCCTTATTTAGTTATTGATTTTCAATTTATTTGACACCAGTATATACACTTAAGTTGAATTGTTTTTTGAACTGCTGTTGAATTATTTGCTTACTGGAAGCAAGTTGCTCTAATAAGGCAGAGAGGGCTTTTGCTGACGGGTTGGTTTTTGTTTTAAATCCTGTATACTATTTACCACACATTCCTTGTGCTATCTTCAGTAGAAGGAACAGGGAACATGATAACCTAAAAAAGCATAAACGCACATGTTTGGTTTGCTCTAGCTTTGAAATGATTTTTGGTCATCTATATTTTACAAATTATTGGATGTATTTTATTGAAAACTGGAAACCCAGATTCATATTAATATTCACAACATACTTCATCTAAATAAGTACCCCTAAATCCATTGATGAATTTTGATCCTGTACTTTAGATACCAGAGTAGAAAAAGGTTCATACAAAATTATGCTGATATTTTAAATATGCAAACAGAAGATACTAATGCAATATGAAATTTCTATTTGTATTTTAGCTGAAATGAAAAATGTTCCATAATGACAATATGCCACAGAATATTTGAAACAAATGGACACCCAAATCCTACCACGCTGTACAGATAAAAGAAAAATTGTTGATAAACATTGCTTGCTTGATTTTGAGTGCTATAATATGTAGAGCTGCCTCTGTAGATATTCTTAGGCCTCATAGTGATATAAAACACAGTCATTTCTTTAAAATCTGAGACTAGAAAACTTGGATTTACACTGAAGCATAGTTTATGATCTATACCAAATATCAGGACTATATAAATTCATTTTTGAAAGTTAATTTCTGTACTACAAAAAAATAAATAGAACAATCAAACAACAGCAATAACCAAATCAAGCAAATGCAAACCAAATTGCAAAACAAAACGTTTTAGGTAGAAAGAGTACTTGCCCTAGAATCAGATGACTCAGGTTCTAATCTCTGTCTTGGTAAAAACTAGCTCATGTCCTAATCAGGGGATTGGATTAGGTTACTACTATAGGTTTTTCATTAACAATTGACTTTGATTTTATTAGACAAGGGAAAGAAGAAAGACGGGGGTGGAAAAGAGAAGAAAATGAAGACCAAGGAGGAGAGGAGAGGAGGAAAGGAAAGAAAGAAAGGAAAAATGAAGTAAAGGAAGGAAAGAGAAAGGAAGGAAGGGGGAGAGAAGGAAGGAAGGGAGGGAGGGAGGGAGGGAGGGAAGGAAGGAGGGAGGAAAGAAATAGAAAAACACTGAAGATCAAAAAACCAGAATATTTGGTTATAGGCCACAACGTAAAATTTCTTTGGATTACCAAAAGCAAACAATGAGACAAAAGCAAAACAAAGAAATACAAACAGCAAAAGAAAACATTAAACAACAACAATGTATGTAAAAATAGAGTTAAATGGTGCATTATATTTTTTAAAGAGTGAGAAAGAAAAGACATATACTAGTGATTTGAAGAGTTGTTTTCATGAGAAACTGGCATGTAATTCAGGATGGAGTTTCGGTTTGTCCAGTGTGGGAAAAATATTTCAGTAATGTGCTATATTTCAACAACATGGTGTAAATGGATTTCTTATAATTTTAAAATATTTTATACTTAATATCAGTGACTCTCAGAAGTCTCAGGGATAAAATGGGGATCATACTATCCATCACAAGAAACAGGGGGTTAACCAATTGAGGAAATGATTGAGAGAATGCCCAGAACAGCGCATGACCTGAAAAGTCACTCAAAAATATTAAAAATAATTAAAATATTCATTAATTTCAAATTATGAATTTTTAAAAAGCATGGAAGTAAAGATTGCATAATTTCCAGGTATACAGAGTAGGACCAAAGAGAGCCGATATCTTATACAACTAGGAAAACAGAACTGCATTACTTAATAGAGCAGGGAACCAATTAAGAACAGTCCCCTATCCAATTTAATTAGGCTAACTACAGGTAAGGGAATCCTATGGTACAGGAAGGAGCATTAGGTGGTGAATTCTTGCTGCATCTCTTTCATCTATGACCCCTCCACTGTGACAATGTTAAAGTTATCTAGTGCTTGACTTTCACCCAGGATTGACCTTTTAATGTGGAATTTAATGAATTAACACTTTCACATTACTAGAACATTAGCTCCAGATGTACCCCAATGCTGTAAAGGAAGCAACAATATATTTTTCTCTTAATTTTCCCCCAAATTACCACATTATAGTACGTTGCCATCTTAATTTCAGCTGTAGTAAATTGTTATCTTGCAAAAACCTGTATAGTGTCTGTGTTGATGAAAAAAAATGATATTTCACACATTAACCATGCAGTATTAAGAACTAAGCTTCAAAGCATAGCTGAAAGATGAAATCAGAGGGTGGGAAGAGTAACTTTATTTTTCTTTCTGTTTGTTTAGCTGCAACTTTAACTTTTTCTTAATTTGCTCTCACTTTCAGAGTTTCCATAAAATATACATAGATAAAACCTGCGCTTTTTTTGTTATCCCCTCATATCTTAATTTTAGGAATTACACAATATTGAAAATACAAATTCAACAAGAGGGCAGGGAACTAAAAAAAAAAAAAACAGGGACAATTCATATATATATATATGCATGCAAAATATAAAAGAACAAAAGCTGCAAATTCAACTGAACTTTCCAAATGAGAGCAAAGTTGTTTAAGGAATAACATGGGTTATTTATCTGAAATAAATACAGACAAATGTCAAGCAAATATATGAAAATTTGAAATCTGGGGAAAGCATACTATTTCTCTTTAGTAATTTCAGATTATATAAAAGTTGCCAATTCATGTAGTTTTTTCCTATATATTTTTTTAGAGAATCCATTTTTTCATCTTTAATGTGATATTTTAAGAAGAGAAATTATTTTATAGATCTCTGAGTACAGTGCTGAAGTCACTGAGATTTCAGGGGCAGAAAAACAGGACAATGTAGGGATTGAGATTTTGCTGTGGGAAATACTTTTAAACCAACATAAAAGGTGAAAAACTCTGAGGTCCTGTTCTTGCTGGCATCCTGTTCTTAAAGCCACATTTGATCTCTTCCTCAGTGTACAAAGCTGGAAAACCGAAATGGTTAAGTATATATCAATACTATTATGGGAAACATTTATTCCAAATTAATGTTAAACAATATTCCAAATAATAAGACATATATGTATGTACCGTGCATATATGTGTGTACATGTATACATGTGTGTACATATATATCTTTAAAGAAACTCTTTTTGCATGTGTCAATATGCAGTAAGGAAAAATGATGATAATTCTAGCAAAGATAGAAAAAGACATGTCTTAAATTTTAGGACATGTAAAAATTCTGTGCTAGTAATATGTCTTAGGAACTTAGGACTAAGAACAAAAGACACCAACACTGAAGTCTTGAAACGCTCTGGACAAAAGTTAAAAAAAAAAAAAAAAAAGAATAAAATTGAGATTTGAAAAATATAACAAACTTGCTTTGAATGCTCATTTTCAGGAAGCCATAAAAATTGACATTCTCCATTCTCTAAGACATTTTTCTTTTTTTATCTACTCCACTTGTAAGCTTTAGTATCGCAACAGTTTACATTCACAGGTTCAGCAATTTACTCTACTGATTTCAAATTGGAAAATACGTTTGGAATTAAATTTTCTGATTCCTGCCTAAATATGATGCCAAAATTTCAACAACAAGGCAAAAGAGATTATGATTTTAAATATCTTAAATATTCTCTGATCTTTGAAGCTGAAATGGCCTTATATCTGATAGTACAACAATGAATGACACTCCATGGTTAGAAAATAAAGTTAATATAGCATAACAATGCTTACAGTTAAACCTAAACATAAGTATATTATGAAGGCATTCATTTAAAGGCAATTTATCTTTTCATATTACTCTACATGATAAAGTCAATATGGCTAATATTCATTCATGAATTCATTCAACAAAAATTTATTGAGCACCAAATATGTTTACCCAAAATATGCTAGTTATTTTGGAAGGATGCAAAAACCTAAGACATATTTACTTCTCCCAAGAAGAAAGAAAAAATTTGCAGAAGATTACACATCACTGAGTGATCCAGGGCCAACTCAGGACCAAGATTTGCATGAGTTGACTAATAATCATCAGTAAATTCTCTGGATTTGTATATAGTGAATATCAAAGAGAAATCTGAGATATATTCTACATCAGGTGAAATTTCCCCACTCACTCATCTAATGGAAATACCATATGACTTCCAGTATTTAAAATGCTTATGCACAAAAATTACTAGCAATATGTGTTAGGAATTTATATTGGAGGAAAAGAGTCATCTTTAATACAGCATAAAATAAAACAAATCTTATAGAAAAAGGGATAAATGGCAGCTTTTCTGACTATATCATAACTATTTCAGAAGCAAAATGGATTTATTAGTAAACTGGGAATTTTAAAAGGGCAAAAGTGAATAAAAAATACACAAAATGAAAGAAAAAATAATTTATAAAATAGGAAGAGGAGAAAATGTATGATTAGGAAAGTCTACAGTCCTACTGGAAGGAAACTTTACAAACATCTAATTATCTATATTGAGTCATAATAATAGGCCTTTTAAATTTTAATGAAAATGACTCAGAGGCATATAAACAACGTTCAACATTTAAGGAGTGTAGTAAATCAGATTGTATTCTTTTTAAAAAGGCTTTATGATGCAGTTGTTTGTTCAACAAAACAAAACTGTTCCCTGTGTCCGTTAACAAGCCTGGCTTTGTGCTACACAGACCTCTGTGGGCTGACTTCTGTTTGGAACCATTTCACACTAATTAGAAATAAGAGAAAAGGCGGTGTTCATAAACGCCACAGCTCTAAGCCTCGTTTGAACAACTCTCTCCCAAAATTAACTCGGTTGTAACCCTGAGTGAATAATAGCTTTGCAGCAACAGCTTAGAGAAATATATTGTTAATAATTGCCATCTTGCTGAGCAAAATGCTGGGGCAAATTTTATATAACAGCACAAGACAAGATAAAAAGATGAGTTTGTGAAGCTTTGAAAGACACAGTTTGCAGTTCAGTTTTGTTTTCTAAGTCTCCTCTCATAATTATCCTGAAGAAAACCCTAAGCAGGTAAGAAGAAAGAGTTAGTGGCAATAAAAAGAAAAAAAAAGTCATGTATTTTAAAATATAATATTTAAGATATCAATTATTTGCATTGATACCAAACCTATAGAGTTTACTATTAAAAAGGCAGGTTTTTTTTTTCAAATAACACAAATGAAGCAAACACATTGCAGTTTGGTTTAATGCAAATAAATCACCAAAGGAAAAGGTATTTATAGATAATATGTATAAATAGTAAAGTTTCTGAAGTAAAATAAGTAAAATATGCCTTGGAATACAAGTAAATCCATACCTAGTATAGAAATAGAAAGAACAGTATACACTGAGGGGCAATTTGTAGAGGAAGAGAAACATAGATGTAGAATCTAGGCTTGACCTAGCATCTACAAAATAAGAAATAAAGGAAAAAATAAGAAAACTACAAGAGAAATGTCACCCTTTGAAACAATTCATCTCCTATGCATACTGGTTTCCACTTGTGAAGACAGATTTCCACAGATTACTTGATTGAATTATACATGCGACTACATACTTTCTCCATTCCCAAACATCTCCTTTCAAAAGAACAAAGATCTATAAAAGCAAGTGAAAATTGAGAGTATGACTAGAAACCTTGGAAAGCAACCAGAAATTAAAAGTCCTAATTGCTATAGAGACATCTTCTAATCTGAGGTATGGCAGAAGAAGAAAGTAGGTTCTAGATGCTATTTCAGCTACAAAATTGAGATCAACAGTATAAATAGGCTGTTTGCCACAGAATTTTCTATCCATTTAATCGAATAACTTTTTTTCTGACAACTAGGTTCCAGGTTCTCAGTGTACAAAGATAAATAAGCATAACCTCTGTCTTCAAGTAGCAGACATTTTTTGTTAAAAAAATTTTTTTAAGTAAAAATAAATACAATGACTAATTTGTACAAAGTACTGTGGGAACCAAAGGAGGTTATTTCTGCTGGTTGTGAATGAAGGCAGAATGAATTTAGGAGAAGTTTCATGGAGAAGGTAAAACCTGAGATGTAACTTGAGAAATAAGAAGAGAGGTATTCACCACAAAAGAAAGAAAAAAAAAAGGCAAGAAATTCAAAGGTCATTTCAAAAACTGACTTATTACCTACGGAAACTCAACAAAAGGATAATATGAGTTGAACATTTTAGGTAAACCAGAAACAAAAGAAAAAGAATATTTTAGTAATGAACAAGTTTTGTTTTTTTCTCCTCATTTTGCTTCATACAGTAGACATTAGAAATTTTCTAAATTCAAATCAGTAGGTATTTGTTGACAACCTACTGGTTGCTTTATACTGCAGGAACGATATATACAAGTGAATTGGAAAATATACCTAAAAAGCTTACAGTCAAATCACAGAGATAGAAACTCAAAAGTATGCTAAATAGAGAAAGATTTAAAAGAACAGGAAAATGCAAGATGAAGGAAATTTTTATTTTGACTTGGGATTAAGAAAAAGTTATGTTTGCAGGGTGGGGGATTGGAAATATCTTATAGGTATAGAAAGACACTAGAGTTTGAGGCTAGTAAATAGGAAAAGAGAAGATATGAATCATTAAAATCACCTGGGTTGGGGGACGGCCCACTGAAACAGTAGCATTGCCAAATCCCATCAGAGGTCCTAATTTAATTTGCCTCAGATGGGATCACAGCATTAGTATTTTCTTTTTCTTAAATTCACTGGCTAATACTAATGTGTAGCCAGGATTGAGAGCAAGATGACAGTAATTGTTATATGCCCAATGCTGAAAATGTTAAAATTAAATCTATTTCCCCTTTAAAACAATCATCTTATGAACATCTTAGTGAAATACATTTAAAATCAGTTTCTCAACTATAAACACACTGAAAAATTACAAACTGTATTACTCCCCTTAAGAAAAATATTTGCATATAAGATATTAATACAGAAAAATAGTTAATTTTTGGAGATTAGTCACCTAATTCCTCCTTTTCAAAGAAAATAATACTTTAAATAGTGCATTTAGAGTAAACAATGTCTAAAACCTAACAATTTTGAAAATAGGAACAATGTTTTGTTTTGTTTTTTGTTAGGAACAATGTTTTCTTTTAGCACATTTCACTCAAATGTTCATCTAAAATTGTAATTATGCTGGCTGTTTATTTGGGTTGATGGGCTTTAACCCACATAAACGTTTCCACTGCGAAGCAGGATGTTAAGCAGAATGACGAAACTCTAAATTTTTCCTGACTAAGGGTCTCCTTCAAGCTCCAATAAATATGGAGAAGCAACCAGGTAAAGACCATAACTGAGGTTCATTAGCAGAGATTTGCAAATTTGAGAAAAGGAAACCCTTATCTTAACCTTAAACCTTAACTGCTCGTTCCACACATATAAAACTAGGTCACTGCTCTTTAAAAGAATGCAAGTGGGTTTTCCTGCCATTTTAGCAAGTCCATAATAATCCCATTCTTAGACTAAGGAAGAAGAAAAAGAATGAAAAATGCTGGAAGGCAGGTCAGTATATTTTAACACATAAAGCTGTCAAAAAAGTGTCTTCCACACTTAGTACCAGGTTAGTGAGGGGAAGATCTACATTTAGCTGGTGTCCAAAAAGGTAAGGACTAAATGTTTACTAATGAAAGCAGAGTTGCCTGGTGGTGGCTGTACAAACCCTGGAGGCGGGTTGCCTTGGTTCAAGTCTCACCCTTTCTCTTACTGAGATCTTGGACAAGGAAATTAACAACTAAATCTTAATTTCTTCACCTGTAAGTTGGGATCCATCAAAGCACCTACTTCATGTAACACAGTGTGTACCACATAATATGTAGCCCCCAATGCAAAACAAATGATAATAATTAGCTATGACCTTGAAAACCAGAGTGAGTAAAAAAGACCTATGTAAAGCTCATTTTAAGTAAAATTTTTAAAAAGATATCTCAAGCCTGTATAGCACATTCCTTCAAATAGCATAAAACAATCTTATTTTTAAAAATCTATAAATAGCAGCATGCATTTCAACCTCAAATTGCATGTTGACCTCAAATTCCAGTGAAAATATAATGTTTTGGGGCAAATTGGGCAAACCCATTTGCCTTTAAAATATGGGATTGGGATTGGATCCATACTAAAGTCACAAGGTCTTTTTGATATTGTACCATACTGTAAAAGTTATTTAATATATGAATGTAAACCCTGGTCTTTTCCAAATAATTGTATTATAATTCAGCTGTTTCTTTAATACAGCTATAAAAATAAAATATAGTTAAGAAATCTGCTTAAACATACATAGAATCCAATTGTCTAGAAAGTAGTATTTTCAGATGAGAAGTTGTTGGTCCACAGGTGTATATAATTCCCCAAAAGTTCCACTGGCAGTTATGGCAGAGCTCAGAATAGAACCCACATCTCTGGACTTTTAGATAACTTTATACTTTTGTATTTATAATTTTATTACAGTTTATAATTATGTGTTTATTTTAAATTATTCAACTATTCTTTTTTCCCACTAGACAGAAAGCTTTATGATCTATTTTATCACCATTGTATTTTAATAAAATAACTAGAACATAATTGGAACTCAAAAATGAATGAATGGAAGCTTTATGCATAATTATATCACTTTATGTTATGGTGTACATATGAAAATATCATTTTTTTCAAAGATACAATTTCTGAAATAAAATAGTACTGATACTAACTATATTGATTTACCAATCAATATAGATCAATATTGAATTATTTCTATTAATCTGTAAGAAAATTCAAAAAATATATTTTTTATCTTTGTATTATGGGGAGCTCTAGCTAGAATCTAAGGGGTTCTAATGTAACATATTTTAATACCTGGAACAGTGTCTGATAAAATTCAGGTGTTTGACAAATGGTAACGATGATGATGATAATGATAATGAAAATAAAGAAATGCCTTTTAGCCTTATGATTTCATTCTAAATTAACCTTAAATTGTGTTTCCAAACGTTTTTTATTGTGTTACTATCAAGATGTCCATAAACATTGGTCGAGCATGGAAAATTACACCCCTATTTACCAAAAATTCAGACCAACCCAAATATATTTCTCACTGTTTCGCATGGTTCCTCCTGGTCCTCTCCCACAATTAGAAACCCTCTTTTGTCCTGCCTTTCTGTTTTCCCTTTCATTTATCTTCTATGCACTATCATGTTAATTGTGATAGCCAATTAGGTCTTATATGAATAAATGTGACCACCATTAGAGTCTCAATTAGTGAACCCCTAGAAAGAACCATGTGTCTGATTTCAAAAAGAAAATGAATTAAAATAGTGAGTACAAATGATTTTTATAACTTTTTTATGGTGAAATAGTTTTACTCCTAAGAAACTGTAAAAGTAATGCAGATTTCCCATGTCCTCCCACACCCCACACCCCGTCCTTCCCCTAATGGTAAGTGGTACCTCATATAGCCATACTGTACATGGCAAATGACTTACTTGAAAGGCTTTACTTTTTAATTTATTTCATTTGGATTTATTACTTTGCTCTTCAAAAAAATTTTTTTTCTGTGGAAAAGAAATCAATTCATTGTTCACAAACTGATTATTCCCCTCCAAAATCAAATTTGAAAGCCTCAAAATATTTTAGGATATTAAGGATGCCAATCTCTATGAACAGATAGCAAGCAAACATCCAAGTACAGTGATGAATGTGCTCTTTACCATTTCTGGACAGCTAGAGGAGGGCATCTAAGAAACATCCAGTGCCATCAATTGCTGATTAGCTCAACCCATATGCCAACAACCCTGCAAGTATCCCCGTCTAACAGCAATGGTAACAATATAATGGAGATAACACCAGCGTTTCCCAATTCTAAGGACTAAAATATTGTTAATGACAAACCCAGATTACTTTCTGCCTTATATAAAGCTTGTAAGATTGCTGAGTGCTCTTACTACTCTACTCTTAATATTTAATGCTTTAAGAAAATATGTGTAATATAGAAAAAAATGGACAATTCAGGAATATTCATAAGAAAGACTTGAGTAGGCCAATATCTCTACTTCTTAAATATTAAACCACTACACATATATAGTTTTTTTTTTAATGCAAAGTGAAATTATAATGACAAGATTTTGGAATTTGGAGTCAAATCCAAAAAAAAAATCACAATTTTACCACTTAAAATGTGTATGATTTTCCTGAAGTGACTTAACTTTCCTGAGCATAGATTCACTGTCTATAAAATAAGAGCAATACCTTATCTTGCATTACTATTGTAAGGATAAATAAGGAATTATGTACAAAGTGTCTAGCTAGTATAAGGCTGTGCACTGTACTCCAAGCATTGTACATCATGACACAATCTCTATTGACAGTCCTGGGCTCATAAAAAATTGAACTTAAAAAATTGAAATACTGATAATAATAATAAAATAATAGCAATAATTTTATTATGATGTGTCAATATGTTTGTTAATTATATAGTCATTATGCATTGGTTGTATATTAATTATATTGCATTACTATATTATGTTAATATTATTATTATCATCATCTATTATTAGAAAAACATGTATACCTTTTATAATATCAGTACTTAGAGGAATAACTGGGTTGAGGAATTGAAAATAATACACTTAGGCTAAAGTGAGAACAGAAAACAATAAAATCCTGTGGAACAAGCTAGCGCGAATTTGTGGTTATTCTCTCCATCTCTGCAATTCAGGGTAGCAGAGAATGATATGTAAGAACAGGCATATATCAGCACAAGAGCTGGACACTAAGATCAGACAGAGACCAGGGAGATGCATTATAAATCCCAAACAGGTTATATTTAGAACACACAAACAAAGGGATACCAAAGTTGGGGCAAAGCTCCAGAGAGAAGACACTTTTAAACTGCCAGTGTTCAGAGTATTGAAATCAATTATTAAAGAGCTGTGGGTCACTGGATAAAATGTGCATTCCATCTGAATCCAATGTACCAACTTGGAGCAATCAGCCATACCATCAGGACTGCCTGATATGGGACAATAATGATAAACTCTGTGGTTTCTTAGGCAATTGACTTTCATATTCTGTAAGTGATTTTCCTGGTGCTAAGGAAATGAAGCTTCATAATCATTAACCCCACTGCTAATTCAGAGTTTGGTTAGATCAACACAATTCACCACTAATTAAATGACTGAGTGTGCAAAAAATTGCTCCAACTTTTAAAAAATTATCTTCTTCCATGTTTTTTAGTCTTAGCCTAATATAACTCTTTTTGCAATGTTTTGTTTTAAACCTGACTGTTACCATTTCATTGTATCTCCAATCTGTAAATTTTGTCAATATCTTTGTGAAATTTCACAAGTTATAACTAATAAATATGATCCATTTAATAAAATTTCATATGTAAATGGTAAATGGAATTTTTCTTTATGAAAAATAACAGTTTTGGACCCATAGAAATAACAAACATCTGAATTCTAATCCAGCCTATGATATATCTTAAGATGATGTGCCAATATTTATCATGTGGCTATATTTTAGAACCTAGCTATCACTATTAATTTATCAATACAGCTCTTTTTATAAGAAGCACATAAAATGTAGATCAATTATTTTTCTCCTAACTCTAAAAAATGCCTTGTCTGAGCTAATTATTTCTATCCCTTTACTGCACATTAGTTCATTATATCATTTGAAATCCAGTTTCTGCCACAGAAATTATTTTAAGACCACTCTTTCCCATTCTTTCCTGGCTGAATACATTTTGCTCAGAATAAAAGTCATAGAAAAAAGTCCTTGGCTGCATAAAAGTCCTTTGTTGGTGCTTTTGAACTCCCTGGTCGTGGACTACAAAGAGTCCAGTGCTCTGCCTCTCACCCCTGTAGAACAGAAACGTTGCCTTTTGTGGATCTTGATATACAGGATATATTACTGAGTGCCTTTAAAAGCTTTGTGAACCTTGATGGAAATCAGAGGTGAAAATGACAGTTCAAATGTCTGGTCCAGGTTTAAAAGATCCATGGTAATATATTTTTCTTCATAACAGATGCAGATAAAATAGTGAGAGTTGTTCTACCAGTAAAAGCAGGCTCAGACTTACGGTCACCACGCTTTGTACTCCCCAAAGCCACAACCAGTGGATGTGGGAAACCGATTCACTGCTAGGGGTACTGCTAGGAGGAAAGCAATATTATTCTGCTTATCAGGATTGGCTAAAGGTTGGATCATCAATGTCTTTAATTGCTGAAATCAATTTCAGTTTGAAGTCACCTATTTAAGGGTACAGTCACTATTTAATCATGATTAACTTTTTCATACTAATTTTCAATATCTGTGAATTAATCCATTTCCTCAAATAATGAAATAACGCAGGTACCCAACAACTGTCTGTTTAATTAGAAATGGGATTAGTTTGGAGTCATGTGAGTCAGGGTTAATTCGAAAAAGTAAAACCACAATGACTATTATGAGAATGGAGAATTTATTATATGGATTAGACCTTACACAAAATGTCAGAGAAGCTGGGAAAATGAAGTTCTGGAAAGAGGATATCAGAAGAGAGAAAAGAGTCACTAGTCATTCCTACTGAAGCCAGGTCATGAGTGAGGAAATCAGAGCTTATAGGGAAAGGAGCCAAACACATCCAATTGTCAAAGTGGGGCTGCAAACGGAGTGTCCATGGCGAAGTCTCTGGGGAATCATTGCCTCAGTGCAGCTGCCACCTCTGAGGCTGTGCAGGCAGTCATGTGTCCATGGGCTTGGGACCACTGGTAGTCAGCAGGGTCATCCATCAGAAAGACAAACTGGAGGTGTAAGGCCAACTAGGCCCACTGAGGGCTTCTGTGTCTGCCAATCTAGCTGGCCCTGAAGACTTTTTACTTCACCCTTCCTTCCAAACCTCATACGAGTTCCTCCCTTGACCAACTCTTACCCTAAATCATATAGGAGGTTAATTCTGGGAAATATAGTTTCCAGGTTAAGTTGACAATAGCCCATTCCAGCAAAAAGGTTTTCTTCCCAATGGATATAAAAACAATTCTAGAGTTAAAGCTATACATTAAAATAAATAGAAAAAAATAAATTTAATAGTCTTCTGTGTACCATACAGATGAAATACGTGATGGGTAATACTGAATCTCACTAAACAGAGCAACATACACTGGTAGAATGTTATTTTGGTAGCCCATCTTCACCTAGAACACTAAAAACACCACTCTAAGAATGCTCCATTAGTTATGGGTTGCCAGCTTTAATGAGTTGAAAATTTATATTTCCAACAGTTCACAAACTCCCATTTAGAAAGTCTAAATATTAATTAACTATCTGAAATTAATCTTGCTCTTGACCAACTATTTTCAATGATGAAGGGAATATATAAATCTTAAAATTCCAGGTAACTTAGTCAGTACTTGTTTAAGACTCTCTCTGTTGGTAAACTGTGCATAGAAAACTCAAGTTTCTTCCATCCAGTTTGCATTCCTTTCTGGGGGTGATATAAATTCTTACACGGTAGATGTCAAGGGATATATGCAACATCCTGGGATAAGTGGAATTGTATCTGGTTGTATTAGTCAGTCAAAGGGGTGCTAATGTGAAATACCAAAAATGGGTTGGTCTTTATAAAGGGTATTTATTTGTGGTAGAAGTCCACAGATACCAGGCCATAAGGCGTTAAGTTTCTTCTCTCACCACAGTCCATTGCCACGTGTTAGAGCAAGACAGCTGCTGGCATTTGCCAGGGTTCAGGCTTCTAGGGTTCCTCTCTTCCTGGGGCTGCGTTTCTCTCCGGGCTTAGCTCCTGTTTCCTCCACAAGGTCAGCTGTAGGCGATCAGGGGAACGGCTCGCTTCTCTTCTCCTGAGGCCTTCTTTCCAACATCAAAACTGTGTCTCAAAAAACTGCTTCAACTGTCCTTTGCCTTGCCTTTTATATTCGATTCCCCACCCACCAAGGGGTGGGGCTCAATGCCCTAATCATAACCTAATCATGCCCAGATTAACAGATCAGTTTACAAGCATGATCCAATTATATTTTTGGAATTCATGATTACATCAAACTGACCAACTGTAACACTGGTCTATACACTATTCTCTATTCTTGCTGGTCACTGATCAGGAATGATTTCTCTTTCTTGGTCCTGCTTGCTGTGAGCTGAATATACTCAATATTCATAGTTTAGCCAGAGTCTTGAGTTGTTAGGTCCAAAAGCTGTTACAATCACTTCTTAACCTTTACTCTTCTAGCCTTCTTAGTAATTCAACAGTCCCTGAGAGGCTGAAGAACACTGTCACCAGCTGTTTCAGCCCTCTCAGCTCAAGAACTCAAGAACTGTTTTCTTAAGCCTATGCTTGAATCTGTGAGGAAACCTTCATGCTCATTCACCTAGGCAGCCATTAAGCCATGGACAGTTGACTTATCCTGTGTTCCCTAAAGAGCAGGAACTGGAGTTTTAAATTCAACTAGTTTATTAGGAAATGAAATCCAGAGAGTAGAACTGCAGGACAGAAAGAGTAAAGTAGGAGCTAATAAACTGTCATTATAAAGAAGAATTATTACATTGGCTACCTTTATGGGAAAATGGATACCTGATGTCATGCACTGCCTGAAAAGTGTCTTCAAAGATTTATGCCTAGAGAAAGACTATTTTGCCATCAGGTCCCTCATTCATTAACTAAGAGATGACCCACAGGACATCTTCTGCAATTCTGGATTACACATGTGTGAGTGCCTGTCCTAGGACAGGAAATGTGAGGTGAATACCCTAAGCCTGCACTAAAGCTCTGTTGGACTTCATTTTGTGAAGCTGACTGGAAAAAACATATCAGGCCACCATAGCAGTAGCTATAATAAAAGATCAGGAGGAGAGTGTTTGAAGGAAAGTACAAGGAGTATCCATCCAATACATTCCACTCCTTGCATGACCCAGATTCCTTTCACCATCCATTATATTCTATCTAAATCCCCTTGAAAGTAATAATCAGAAATCTCTCCTAATATTTAGCACAAGTGGGTTAATAAACAATCTATAGTCCTTGTCTCTATAGGTGGTTCCAAAGCCTTAATTGATACTTATCGTTTCCTTACTCAACCAATCATACTAGGTATTTTTGACCTCCAACAAGCACTTTGGTGGATATGGAGTCCATGCACACAAGTGTGGAGCAGACCTTTATCCATGAGGGATCTGAACCTTTACTTAGCTTGACGTCCTTAGGACATTTGCCCATACACTATTATCATTATGCAAGGAAACATCAAGGAGATCATTCAGGTAATCCCTTAGGTTTCAGATATATTTTTTCTTGTCTGTATTGTATAGTATAATCCCTAGCTTTTTATCATAATCAGAATCTATTACCTCTACCAGTATAGTAACTCCTATTCTGCCTGATGGTCCAGTGTCACAAAGTATTAATATAATCAGGTGGTATTTGAAGTTTAAAGATCATTGGAAATTTTTATTGTATGTCCACTGATAGATATATTCCTTCTACAACTCACTTCTCTTCTATACTCCCTCCCAATCAAAAATAGAAACAGAACAGATAAAGTATCTAGCAGGATCTAAATTTGATGAAATGCAGAACATATATTCCACAAGTAGTCCCTTGGAATTGATGGTGAGAGGGTGAGAGGGAACAACTTTATTCCTACCTTTTTGTTTCCAGACCTAAGTATTCTAGCTTTCAGAGACAGGGCACTGTACATTGGCCATTGGTTCAGTACAAATACCATATCCTGCAGGACAGGAATTCAACCCCATATGCTGTTATCCGTAAGCTGTCACCTTAGCTGAGGCTTTAACAATTTCCCCATTCTATTAGAGCAGATGATTCTAGTTAATGAAATACAAAGACTAGTGGATTCCATTTCCAAGCACCCATTGTCACATCTTTATCATAAAATGCATCCCTTGGTTTGAGGCAGTGTGCAGGATATTAGGCCAGCACATCAGGTACTGTATAATCCTCAGATTACATTTTTGATAGACCCACTGTGAGCAGAGAAAGCAAAACTATATCTGGAGTAGATGTATACCAGTTACAGTAAGTATGAATTACTGCCCCTGTAGGCCTTCCTGCTAGTAGTGGACTGGTTTCCTAAAATAATTGCACCACATCAGTGCATTAACATCAGTCTCTACTGAAAGAAGACTGGGCACTCAGCAATAACATTATCTAATTCTGCTTGAATAAGAGAAAGTCCATGCTCTTGGTCCTATGAAGGAATGTCCATCCCTTCCACCATGGAGACTGCCCAGCCCACTATTAAGAATGTCTTCTGTGGTGGACACTCTGTGTTGTGAACTGATGTGAGATATAAATATCCCAAAAATCTATCCATGTGGTTCTGCCCTAGACTTCCTTTACTCTCCTCTGCCAATCTTGATGCACCCAGGCTCCTAACCAACTCCCCAAGTCATTTTCTACTGATCAGCAAAACTTCTATATTTGTACCTCAAGCACCTTCTCCCTCTATACAATGTGAATACCCAAGTATACTTCTTGTAGGTTTCACTTCATGACTGTTTTTTATAGCCTTCCCTGTTTGGAATTATATTGTGGTGACAGCCATTTTTGTTAGCACCAAACTTTTTTGTCAACACTTTAATGTCAGTTCTTTCTTTCTCCATTAGTGTTTTAATAGGGAACCCCCTATCCGACTATAAGTATAAATTGAGAAAAAGGCATCAGTGCAGCAAAGATAGGTGACACGGAATTCTAAGTCACCTGATCATGCAATTTATTTGTACTTTCTGGAAATGGCTGTGCCTCAGTGGAATATACAATTTCCATCAAACAATAGATTATTTTCATGTCTGCCCACCTTTATGACTTGGAGAATCTAATAATAACCAGCTCATGATGGGCACTTCCTCTTCCATAGTAATATGGTGCCTTATGGTCAGGTACTCAGTCTCTATTGAGACTTTATGCAATTTACTATTATGGTAATTGACCTTAGATTCATACTTGCTAGTTCTATATATATGATTATTTTTGTCTTTATTATATAAGTGAAGAGCACCCTAGTCTTCTGCCCTTCCATCTTGCCCTAGGAACACCATGATGTACTTGCTATTACAATAAATCCCCATGGGCAAGTTTTCCTGGATGCTACCCCAGTCTTGCTTGCATCAAAGTAATTACACCCACCTTGCTTTTGACAATTATGGGCTGTCATCTGTCCTCTGCCATTGTGTAATCTAAAATACCTAATTAATACCAAGTCGCCCAGGTCCATGATGGCATTTTACACTGCAATTCCCTGCCTACAGAGGAGAGCCTGTCTGACTTTTGAAATCTTCTGGTGGACCCACACCCAGTGTTTCTTGATTACTTTAGCAAAATAAGTATCATCTGGGGCTTCTAAGGCAACACAGGCAGTTGGTGGCTTCTCTAGTTTCACATAATAAATCTAATATACACACTTCCATTTTCCATTTGACCTCTTCCACCCTATCATAGTCATTTCAGAATGTCCATCTTATTTATTTAGTCCTTCATCATGTCCATAGCTTAAAGAGGCACCACAAATTAGTATTAAGACCATCTCTGCTTAGACTTGATGCTGTCTGTCAGCTTGCTGGCAATAAATAATGGCAAGAGTATATCCTAAGAAGCATTTTGTTGCAATGCGATGAGATCTTATTTGGGTTTCCAAGCAAGGGGACGCTTTCACCTCTGGCAAAAGGGAGACTACTGTTTTGTTCAAACCTGGATGGTTCAGGGGAATCTGGGTTTCAAGATTACAAGAATTTTTCATCTAGATATTTTCATATCAGGTCTTAATGTTCTATTATTTTCTACCAGGGCTTTGAATCTAACAAAAGAGGTCAGTCAGGGCTATGCTGTCTGAACTTCTATAACTCTGCAACCCTTGAAATTTGAATTTGGGTCTAAATTTCAGTGTGGCTTTACTATAGCTACAGTTGATTAGGGTCTCTTTAATTGTCAACATGGATACTTTTTGGGTTTCACAATAAGAATTTAACATTTGTATGAACTAAGCTTGTTATTTTTTAAATTGATGCATAACGTATATGGTAATATACAAGCGATAAATGTAAAGCTTACAGTTTGTGTTTTTGCAATCTAAACACACAAGTGTAACTAAGAGCAAGCTTAAAAACAAAAATATTGCCGGGGAACTAGAAGACCCCCTAAATATCCTTCTTGTCTCTAACCCCACAAAGGATACTATTATTCTCATTCCAATGACAAAATTAGTTTTGCCTACTTTGGAACTTTACACATATAAAATTTTACAGTATCAACTTTTTTTGTGTCTGGCTTCTTTCATTCAACCTTATATTTGTGAGATTCATCAATCTTGTTGCATGTAGCTATAGTTTGTTCATTCTCATTGTAGTGTGGTATTCCACGGTGTGAACATATCACAGCTTACTCATCTATTCTATCATTGATGGTCTATGAATAATTTCCATTTTTAGGTTATTACAAATGATGTTGTTATGACCATTTTTGAACATGTAGTTTCATGAATATATATATATATATATTCTATCGGACATATATCTAGGAGTGAAATTACTGGGTTATTAGCTATTGATATACTTAGTTTAGGAGATATTTAAAAGCAGTTTTTCAAAATAGGTGTGACAATTTACACTTCTACCAGAAATGGGAATGAGAACTCTGATTGGTCCACATTCTGTGCCAAAGATCTGAGTGATAGTGATTTATTGAGGAGAAACAATAAAGTGAGTGGAGGATGCTAGGTAGACTAGGAGAAGAAACAAGCAAGGGTACAATTTCAGGCTGAGACAGGATAGAATAGGGACCTAAGGAGGAAGGGGGCAGAAAAAACTAAGAAGCCACAAAACGCCACCTGGTAAGAGAAACTGAGGCAGTGGCATTCTGGATAACCTTAAGCTGCTGAGTCAATCAGGTAAGTTAGGAAGGGCAACTTGCAGCACACACCCTGCAGCTTACGGCACACATACCTAAAGGCTGCTTTATCAGAAGGCAGCCAGCAAAGAGGGAAGCAGCAAGAGGGGCACCACCGCCACCCACACACCTAGTGTTCAGGTTGCCTCATGCCTCATGGACAGTGACCAGAAGCTAATCACTGTTGGTCAGCATACCCTACAGTGGTCATGGACAGCAGCCAGAAACCAATCATTACCAAATAGCAACCCCCACATCCTTAGACACCTCACACCTCTAGGGCCTCCACACCCCCAGGTCCTTATATCCCTAAGCCCTTGCTTATCAACACAGACCCTGTAGTCCTGTACCCCCATAAAACAGGTGACTCCAGGGCAGAAATTCTCATTTCTCTCCCTTGAGAATGTCCACCTTGAACACCAATGGTGTACTTTCTTCCTCTTGCTTTACCCCCCAATAAATTCTTTGCTTGCCCGATTAATTGGTGGCTAGTCCTTGAATTCCTTCTTGCGGCAAAGCCAAGACCTAGACACTGACTCTGATTACAAGGTAAAATCCCAGCATCTGTCTGATCCTTCAGTCCAAAAATCTTAATATAGTCTAATTTATCATCTTCCCCCCACCCCCCCCCCTTTTTTTTTTGATCAAACAATATGTTACACAATATATTTGGTTCATAGTAATGCATTCATACAGTATTTGTCCTTTTGTGTCTGGCTTGCTTCACTCAACATAATGTCCTCCAGGTTCATCCATGTTGCCATATACTTTACGACTTCATTTCTTCTTACAGCTGCATAATATTCCATCATGTGAATAGACCACAGTTTGTTTATCCATTCATCTGTTGATGGACACCTGGGTTGTTTTCAACTTTTGGCAATGGTGAATAATGTTGCTGAACACTGTTCGTGTCATTGCTCTCAGTTCTTCTGGGTATATACCCAGTAGTGGTATTGCAGGATCATGTGGCAAGTCTATATTCAACTTCTTTAGGAACTGCCAAACAGTCCTCCATAGTGGCTGTACCATTCTGCATTCCCACCAACAGTGAAGAAGTGTTCCTATCTCTCCACATCCTCTCCAACACTTGTAGTTCTCTGTCTTTTTAATAGTGGCCATTCTGATAGGTGTGAAATGATATCTCATTGTAGTTTTGATTTGCATTTCCCTAATCATGAGTGATGTTGAGCATTTCTTCATGTGTTTTTTTGCCATTTGTATTTCTTCTTCAGAGAAATGTCTATTCAAGTCTTTTGCCCATTTTTTAATTGGGTCATTTGTCTTTTTGTTGTTAAGTTGTAACATCTCTTTATATATCCTGGATATTAAACCCTTATCAGATATGTGATTTCCAAATATTTTTTCCCATTGAGTTGACTGCCTTTTCACCCTTCTGACAAAGTCCTGTGAGGTGCAAAAGTATTTAATTTTGAGGAGGTCCCATTTATCTATTTTTTCTTTTGTTGCATGTGCTTTGGGTGTAAGGTCCAAGAAACTACCATCTACTACAAGATCTTGAAGATGTTTCCCTATATTTTCTTCTAGTAGTTTTATGGTCCTGGCTTTTATATTTAGATCTCTGATCCATTTTGAGTTGATTCTTGTATAGGGGGTGAGATAAGGGTCCTCTTTCATTCTTTTGGTTATAGATATCCAGTTCTCCCAACACCATTTGTTGAAGAGATTGTTTTTTCCCATCAGCGTGGGCTTGGTAGGATTTGTCAAAAACCAGTTGACTGTACAGGGGAGGGTTTATTTCTGGGTTCTGAATTCTATTCCACTGATCGATGTGTCTATCTTTATGCCAGTACCGTGCTGTTTTGACCACTGTAGCTTTGTAGTATGTTTCAAGGTCAGGCAGTGAAATTCCTCCCACATTGCTCTTCTTTTTTAGAATGCTTTTGGCTATTTGGGTGCACTTACCCCTCCAGATGAATTTGGTAATTGTCTTCTCCAATTCTGTAAAGTAAATGTTGGGATATGATTGGTATTGCATTGAATCTATAAATCTTCATCTTCACGATATTTATTCTTCCAATCCATGAACACGGAATGTCTTTCCATTTATTTAGGTCTTTCTTAATTTCTTTTAGCATTGTTTTGTAGTTTTTTGCATATAGGTCCTGTACTTTTTGGTCAAATTAACTCCTAGGTATTTGAGTCTTTTTGTTGCTATTGAAAATGGAATTTTACTCCTGATTTCCTCCTCAGGTTGTTCAGTACTAGTGTACAAAAACATTACTGATTTTTGCATGTTGATCTTGTATCCTGCCACTTTGCTGAACTCATTTATTAGTTCAAGTAGCTTTGTCATGGATACTTCAGGATTTTCTAAGTACAGGATCATGTATGTCATCTGCAAACAGTGAGAGTTTTACTTCCTCTTTTCCTATTTGGATGCCTTTAATTTTTTTTTCTTTCCTTTTAATTGATTTCTCCTCTTCAACTGCTACCCTGCTGCTTCCCTGCTGTCCTAAGGCATAATTAAGAGCCCTGAGGTTCAACTTTGTGAAGCAAGTCTAGAAAACATATCCCCAAAGTTGAATAGCACAGGGAATCCTAACTCTCAAAATTGCACAAAATTATATTTTACCCATAATAAAATTCACCTTGCTAAGTGAAAAAAAAAAAAAAAAATTTTTTTTCTTCTCTAATTGCCCTAGCTAGAACTTCTAGTACAATGTTGAATAACAATGGTGACAGTGGGCATCCTTGCCTTGTTCCCGATCTTAGAAGGAAAGCTTTCAACCTTTCCCCATTGAGTATGATGTTGGCTGTGGGTTTTTCATATATGCCTTTTATCATATTGAGGAATTTTCCTTTTATTCCTATCTTTTGAAGTATTTTTATCAAAAAAGGATGCTGGATTTTGTCGATGCCTTTTCTGCACCTATTGAAATGATCATGTGGTTTTTTTCCTTCAATTTGTTAATGTGGTGTATTACATTGATTGATTTTCTTATATTGAACGAGCCTTGCATACCAGGAATAAATCCCACTTGGTCATGATGTATAAGTCTTTTGATATGCTGTTGGATTCTATTTGCAAGTATTTTGTTGAGAATTTTTGCATCTATGTTCATTAGAGAGATTGGTCTGTAATTTTCTTTCCTTGTGGAATCTTTACCTGGCTTTGGTATTAGGGTGATGTTGGCTTCATAAAATGAATTGGGTAAATTTCCCTCCTCTTCAATTTTTTGGAAGAGTTTAAACAGGATTGGTGCTAATTCTTTTTTAAATGCTTGGTAGAATTCACCTGTGAAGCCATCTGGTCCTGGACTTTTCTTTGCTGGGAGATTTTTGATGATGGATTCAATCTCCTTAATTGTGATTGGTTTGTTAAGTTCTTGTATTTCTTGTAGCGTCAATGTAGGTTGGTTATGTGTTTCTAGAAATTTGTCCATTTCATCTAGGTTGTCTAGTTTGTTAGCGTATAGTTTCTCATAATATCTTCTTATGATTCTTTTTATTTCTGTGAGGTCATTTGTAATTTCCCCCTTTCATTTCTGATCTTATTTATTTGCATCTTCTCTCTTTTTTTCTTTGTTAGTCTAGCGAGGGGTTCATCAATTTTATTGAAGTCAAAGAACCAGCTTTTGGTTTTGATGATTTTCTCTATTGTTTTTCTGTTCTCATTTTCATTTATTTCTGCTCTAATCTTTATTATTTCTTTCCTTCTGCTTGCTTTGGGATTGGTTTGCTGTTCTTTTTCTAGTTTCTCTAGTTGTTCAGTTAAATCTTTGAGTTTAGCTCTTTCTTGTTTTTTAATATGGGCATTTAGGGCTATAAATTTCCCTCTCAAGACTGCTTTCGCTGTATCCCATAAGTTTTGATATGTTCTCTTCTCATTTTCATTTGTCTCAATATATTTACTGATTTCACCTGCAATTCCTTCGTGGACCCACTGAATATTTAGGAGTGTGTTGTTCAGTCTCCACACATTTGCAAATTTCCTTTTTTCCTGTCTGTTATTGATTTCTAGTTTCATTCCATTTGATCTGAGAAGGTGCTTTGTATAATGTCAATCTTTTTATATTTATTGAGAGCTGAATTGTGACCTAACATGTGGTCTATCCTGGAGAAAGATCCATGGGCACTTGAGAAGAATGTATAACCCGCTGAGTTTGGATGCAGTGTTCTGTATATGTCTGTTAGGTCTAACTTGTTTATCATATTGTTCAAGTTCTCTGTTTCCTTGTTGATCTTCTGTCTAGTTGTTCTATCTAATGATGTGAGGGGTGTGTTGATGTCTCCAATGATTATTGTAGAAATGTCTATTTCTCCCTTCAGTTTTGCCAGACTTTGTCTCATATATTTTGGGGCACCCTGGTTAGGTGCATAGATATTTATGACTGTTATATCTTCCTCGAGGATCATCCCTTTTATTAATATATAATGGTCTTCCGTATCTCTTATCACTTTTTTACATTTAAAGTCTGTTTTGTCTGATATTAGTATAGCTACCCCTGCTCTTTTCTGTTTACTATTTGCATGGAGTATCTTTTTCCAGCCTTTTACTTTCAGCCGGTTTGTATCCCTGGGTCTGAGGTGAGTTTCTTGTAAGCAGCATATGGATGGCTCATGTTTTTTTATCCATTCTGTCAGCCTGTATCTTTTGATTGGGGAATTTAATCCATTAGCATTCAATGATATTACTGAAAATGCACTACTTATTTTCTCCATTTTATTCTTTGGTTTTCATATGTCATCTTGTTTTTGTCTCTCATTTTACTCTTTTGGTTATCCATTCTGCTATTCTTTCTTCTATATTCTCCTCCAAGCCTCTCCTTTCTTTTTCTTTCAGGTTCTAAGGCTTCCTTTAATATTCCCTGCAAAGGTGGATTCTTTTTTGCAAACTCTCTTAGTTTCTGTTTGTTTGTGAATACTTTATACTCACCTTCATATCTGAAGGACAGTTTTGCTGGATAAAGAATTCTCGGCTGGCAGTGTTTCTCTTTCAGTTTCCTAATTGTATCATACCACTGTCTTTCTGCCTCTATGGTTTCTGAAGAGAAATCTGCACTAAGTCTTACTGGATGTCCTTTGTACATGATCATTTTCTTCTCTCTTGCTGCTCTGAAAATTTTCTCTTTATCTTTTACATTTGACATTCTGAATAGTATGTGTCTTGGCATGGGTCTATTTGAATTTATTCTTATTGGGGTACGGTGTGCTTCTTGGACATGTAAGTTCATTTCTTTTGTGAGAGTTGGGAAATTTTCAGCTATTATTTCCTCAAATACTCTTTCTGCCCCTTTTTCTTTCTCTTCCCCTTCTGGAACTCCCATGACACGTATATTGTTGTGCTTTGTGTTGTCATTCAACTCTCTGAGCCCCTGCTCAATTTTTTCCATTCTTTTCTCTCTCTGTTTGAATCTCTTCAATTTTACCTGCTCTGTCTTCAGTATCACTTATTCTTTCTTCTATCATTTCGAGTCTGCTGTTGTATGCCTCAAATGCGGTTTTTACTTCACCTATTGTGTCTTTCATTCCCATGAACTCCGTTACTTTTCTGTTCAGGATTTCAAATTCTTCTTTGCATTCCCTCAATGTCTTCTTGATGTAATTTATCTCTTTAACTATATTGTCTTTCATCTCATTAATTTGATTTTGGAAATGTGTGCTCATCTCACTGATTAGTTCTCTCAAATTCTGCATCTCTTCTGGGACTTTGATGTATTCGTTTTCTTGGGCCATGTCTTGTATTTTCTTAGTATGACTTGTAATTTTTTTGCTGGTGTTTAGGCATCTGGTTAGGTTGTATTTTACTTAGATGCTCTATCTCTTTCTCTTTTATAGGGTTTTAGTGGCAGGAGGCTGTGAGTTACCATAGCTCTTTGATTTTTGGCTCAACCTTGATTGTTAGGATTGTCTTGCTGGTTGCTCAAAACTGGGCACTGGACACAGTAATTGGTTGTAGAGTCATTTCCTAGGGACTTGGGCAGGAAGGCTATAGAGGCCAGGAAAAGCCTCACCTATTTATTTTTAATTTTCTTATGTGCACTTCCTTGGTCTGCCAGGAGATGGCACTCATTGGCAGCTCTCAATTCAATGCCTGGTCAGAGTGTATTTGATGTGACACAGACCAGTCAATGTCATAGAGCTTCCTGTCTGGGGCTAAGAGCCTTGTAATTCCAACTTTCTGAGACAGTTCTCCAGTCTTCTCTGGTAGCCCCCTCCTTTTTCCCAGCTAGGAAATATTTCCACTCCCCTCTTAATCCTCAACAATCAGTCCCTGTTAGTAGAGGAGGAGAAGATTGGGAGGTTTGTATATCTTTAGCCCCTTGCAGGCTCCAAGGCAAACAATGACGCAGCCCCACCCAGCGTGGAAGGGCTCTTGGGACAGGGACAACCAAACCTGCAAGTCAAAAGCAGGGTCAGCCCCAGGATCTCTCTCCTCTCCTGTGGCGTCCTCAACAATTAGTCCAGGCTAGAAGACAGGGAGGTTGCAAGAGTTGGATTTCTCCAGTTCTTCCTAGGCTCCCAGGGCAAACCACCATGTGGAAGGGTCTGTGGGGCTCTGCAGCCCAAATTTGCAGGTCAGAACCTGGGTCAGCCTAAGGCTATGTCCCTCTCTCTCCCCTTTCTGGGAGTGGTAGGTCTCTGGAGCCTCCTTTGGCCTGAGAATTCTAAAGAATGTGGGGGAGGGTGCCAGCAGCAGTAGCTGCTGCTGGTTCCAACTCATGGTTCTGTCATCACGATTTCCCTCTTTTGTCCCTCTCTCCTCTGGGTGGTGTGCAGCCTTCACCTGCTGTCCTAAACCCTAGAAGATCTTTTTCGGGGCTGTTTCAGCCTGTCCTCTAGCTATTTTTCTGGAGAAGAGATTCCTGTGTCTTACTAGTCCACCATGTTCCTGGAAGTTTCTCATCTTCCCCTTAATGATTATCATATTTTGTTCCCTGTTTAACAAATTGCAGTACTTCCCTCTTTGTATTTAGATCTCCAATCCACCTGGAATTGTGTATGTTGTATAAGTTGTGCGGTAGAAGTCAAGATTCATTTTTTCCCCCATATGCATATCCAATTGACCCAGCACCATATAATGAAAATGCCATCTTTTCCTCTCTGTCATTTTGATTTTTAACTTCAAACAATTCTCATAGTCATGTTCGCCCTGTATCTTTCAGGTGCTGTGGTCACTCTATAAGCAAATGCATTTTCTGCACCTCATATCACTCAACTACAGATGAGTTTCTTAGGAACCATGATACCATTGCAAGACAGGGATCTTAAGTGCAGGTACTTTCCTAGGAAACAAGGCTAAAGGATTATGGGAATGAACTTTAAGATGTTATTCTGATAACAGAGGCATTATTGAATAGGCATCCTTATTAATATGTTTGACTGATTGTTTGATGCTATGGGCCTCCTTAAATGGGCTGCATGACCAATCTGCCCAGGAAAACAAAGGGCAAAACAATTATCCATTGTATCCTCTCTCCCAGTTGGTCAAATGCTACCCCACAGGAAATCACCAACCCTGTGTTTCCAGGTGGCACAGGTATGAGAACCACAAAGATTCCCTGGGTATCTCACACAGCAAGAGCATAGAAGACCTGGGACAGGAAGCAAGAAGGGCATCCTGGGCCATAGGCAAAGCACTATCAGGTTACATTTATGTTTTACTGTTTGGAGGCTGCACAGAGTAGTTGCTGTGGCAGAGCTAGAATAAATGTTAAAACAAGAGGTCTTGGTATGGTGTGGCAGAGTTATCCATTCTACTGCACAATCATTCAGAACCACATTATAGGATAGGCTTTCCTGAGACATGTGAAAAACCAGGCCAAAGTCCCCAAATACCCTACCACACTTCAAAACTTAAATTTAAGGGCTTGAACAGAAGCAGAAGAAGAATGGTTCTTGGAACTTCTCAGAGACTAACTCCATCTAAGCTATCACTCCATTTCTCACTGCTTTATGTTTGCTGTTTTGAACTTTTACCTTCTTCTGGGGGAGTGACTTTTAAAAAAGTGCCCCTATGCCTCCTTCCATTCTGAAGGATTAAACAAGAAATTATAGGTTCTTCTCTTTGTTATTTGGGGGTAACTTTTTTCCAAAGTAAAAAATGAACAAAGAAAAACAGCTTTTAAAATACCCTATTTTTTCCTAAGTGTCTAGCACTTGAATTGTATCTCAGAACTTCAAGAGCATTGCTTCTGTTTTGGGTTGCAAAACCTTCCTTATAAGCATAGAATTTAATTCTTTGTTCTGTATTATTCATACCCTGAGGGTGGATCATGTTGAAAGCCATTGCTGCTGCTTGAATGGATGAGGGAGACTAGGAATAAAAGGAATGAAAACTAATGTTTAATTTGAAAATGTTGCTCAACTACATAGCTGTGCTGGGCTGAAGAGAGGCCTGTTGGAGCCCTAATGATGCATAAAAAATAGAACACAGAAGTCTGTAACTTGACCTGCAAGGAATATAGGGGTCGACCCTTGTATGTGAAGTGGTTTCTCTCTTAATCTACTTTTACATTTGAGGGAGGGAGAAAGTCCAGAATTTCTTTTCTTCTCTTACCTAGTGAGTTCCTGCCACATGGGAAATTCACTCCCAAAAACTAACCCAGGCTACTTCTCACCAGGCAACTGCACTCCCTCACTCATATCCTTCATTAATAGTCTCTGAAAAGTTTATTTGTTGATCTAATAGCAAACTAAAATGAAAGCCACCGTGCACTGAGTTGGTGTTAACTTTTTGATCAATATTCAGACCTGAATCAGACTTTTTGATCTGGCTTACTTCTTTTGGAATGACCTATAATGAACTATGGAATTACTATACTGTTTAAATGGAGAATTGCTCCCCACACATTTTCTGGGTCTTTGGTTTTTCTAGCATGTTTAATTGTTGATCTATTTAAATGCAAAAAAAGCCCTAGATTTTGGAAGAAAGGCCTGGATTTATCAGTATAACAGATAAAGATGGTAGCCTCAGAATGTAAACAGAATAAGGGAACATCAGAGCCCCTAAGCCATTAAAGTTAAACTCCTTTAAAGTTAAAGGAGCTTCAGGCATTCAGATACAAGACTTGGGCCAAACAAAAGCCTCCTCCAGAGACTTCACGATTGAATACTGAATGTGTTCCCAAAGGCAAGTAGACTACAAAGGCAGCAAATAGCACTAGCTGCCCTCTTCACCTCAGTGTTCATTCCAAAAGTCAGATTATTGAGAAGTGGGATCAGTAGTCCTTCTGAGTTTGGAAGAATGCTCATTGTTGATGAATGAGATCCTGATGGTGAAACTTCCAATGCTTTAGGTGAATCTTCAGATGCTGCAGGAGGCCCTGGAGGAAGGGCAGGAAGCTTGCAAAAATGTCACAGTTGCCCTGCCTGACTTGGCAGCTGGTACATATATGTGACAATAGTGTGGAGTGGGGCCAAGCAATTCAAAGCTCAAAATCATGCTGCAGATGCTGGTTGAGGACATAACCTTAAGTATTGGACTGTGCCTCCATGTAATGTATGCATGAAAAAAGCTATTTCCAGGTTTTCATTTAAAAAACCTACTTTGGCAGTGATGAATAACTAACTGCCTTGGTTTTTCTGAGAGATACTTGATAGCTACCCTGACTTCCAAGCCTTCTGGATTTCAGTATTGAGAAGTAAAGTCGTTGGATGGCCTGTGAATCATTCAGCATAAAATGAACTGAGGCAGGTTAGTAAAGGGAAGGGGAAGACTTGAGTCACAGCTGAAGACCTGGCAGAAAACATGGCCATGAGACCCCACCTGGAAACCTCCTGAAGGATCCTGTGAGACTCTGGCCATGAGATCCCATTTGGAACTCTTTGCATGGTAAAGAAGAAACCTCAGATAACCCCAAAGAAGCCCCCTCAATTGGCCCCTGAAAACTCACAGGCAGGGATCATAAGGCAATCAATCAGAACAGCAAATAGCTGGGAGCCCCTCCCCAACATTATGAAGGGGGAGGAGTAAAAGTCTTAAAAGACCTAACCTGGGGCCACCACGTATGCAACTTATCCTATAGAATGCCTGCATACATGTCTGGGACTGTGTACTCTTATCTTGTTTCTTAATAAACCTTTTACTCCCTTGCCCACCCTAGGGCGTGTCTTTAAATTCTTTTATGTGAGATAAACCAAGAACCTAGAAGCTCAGAACCCAGAGCCTTCCACTAGCATATTTGGCGAGTTGAGCTAGGAGACAAAAAGGCAGGTAAATGCTCCCTGACCCCTGCCAAAGACTGATTAGCCTAGGTTTATAATTTAAGCCTGCTTGTGCCCTCTTTTGTTTTATTAGCAAGGCCCCTGCCTGAGACTTTCACCCTAGGCCATGCCCAGAGGTTTGTTCCTTACTCATCCCCCAGGAGGCCCTGAAGTTCCTATTAATCCATTGCCTTCAGAGTCTCCGGGGCTGTTTGCCTGTTAGCTGCAGAGAAATCAGCCTTTGGCTTTTTAATGTGCCTCTTAATGTCTGGCATGGCCAACCTTTTTAAGATCTCTGCAATAGTAGGCCAAAAGAAAGGTTTCAAGCCAGCACCTTTTCTAGGAAGAATCAAGTGACTTGGTTGCTTTGGTCTGGAACCTAGATCCGGACATTTCCCATGACCTGGTACTCTCTGGTGACACATGGACTCATGGTCTTTGCAATTTCTAGGATGCTGGGAAGTAGAGAAGCAACTCCAAATGTCCCCCAAGACTTGAGTGGTTTGGGCGCTTCAGTTTGGAAGTTAAAAGTACCTACAGGCCAGGATCTGATATGCCAGATTAGCTGACAGACTTTTTTTCCATTTCTCCCTAGAACAATGGGTAGCTTCTCTAGCATTCCAGCAAACTCCCATTAAGTTGTCTTCTCAGGAATTGGGGCAACTTGCCTACTGATTGTCTAAAAAGGAAGAGGCTAATCATTTCCTGCCATACCATGTGGCTACAATATGGCTGAGAGTGGCCTCTGCATGGGACCCTGAATTTCAGTTAAACCTGTGTAAGAGAAAAGGAAGGGACAGACAGATCTGAGGGCCAGAGACTATGTAGTCATGTTTCCTTAAAAAGATGAGAACGTGTGCTACCAAAGCAGTCAATTATAAGTTCAGGGAAATTACTCAGAGCCAAAACCTAGAAACACAGATTTATTTCAAGGAAAACTGATAGAAGCCAGTCTGCCTTGGATAAAAACTTTCCCTGAGCCCCCAAAACTTCCATTTAACCCTTTTAGAAACAGCCTTCACAGTTTTTCAACAATTGAGACCAAGCAGCCAAGGAGAAGCAGGTGAGGACAGGGCAGTCATAGGGCCCAGAAACAGGCTCACTTTTATACTGCCGCCATTAAAACCACCCATCAGGGCTACCCAAATCCAGGCTCCATGAGAGTAGGAACTTGGCCCCAAGCTGCCTCAGAACCCAGATGGGGCCTTGCCCCAGCGGAGAACAGAAGGGCCCTGAAGCCACACATGAACCATCAACCAAGAGGAGCCTCCAGTGACTCTTGACATGACAGGTAAGATTGTTAATTTCTTAATTAACATGGGAGCCAATTACTCATCCTAACCTACACTCTGGACTTGGTTGTTTCTGATAAGGGGAGTGAATGGGTAATCAAATCTAGGCCATTTACTAAACTTCTCCCCTGTAGAATAAGGAACCTCCTCATAAGCCATCAATTATGATTAAAAAGTTCCTGGAAAATGGCTCCTATCAGGTCTTTCCTTATGCTAAGTGTGTAAAATTCTCTTTTCTGTTCTAATCTTGACTTAACTTTGTGTTTAACTTTTAAAATCTGTATTCTTTCTGTTTAAATCTGTGTTTAACTTTGTCAGTCTGCTAATGCTTAGAAACTCACAAATCAGATTTGGGGTTTGCCTATTACAAATTGGATAATGGTGAAAGATAACCTAAAAATGAGTCTTTAACTGGCAATACTATTTTACAAATGAATTTCATATATAAAAGAAATCACAAGTGGAATTGGTTCAAATGCTGGAAGCATGGAAAAACCTAGTAATGTTAATGTTACTTATAAAATTGTTTTATTTGCTTGGTTAATAAATGAAAAAGTGTCCAATTTGTTTTGAAGTAAAAACTTAGGAAAAATTGAAACTAAGAGTTAATATCATTATATTGATGCCTTTATATTATAAAACAGCAAAAGCTGAAATTGCTATAACTGGGTGGATTTAGCCTAGACTACTATTGTGATGGTAATCTTAGACTAAGTTACCTTTGTTTATGGTTACTCCGGGTCTAACCTCACCCATGTATATGCTTGCTATAGTAATGGTAATTCTAAAATAAGTTTGCCTTAGTTTATAGTTATTTCAGGACTGACCTCACCCTTGGTTTGTATTTGTTCACCATTATAAGAGCAACTACTCTATTCTCCCATTCATAGCATGGCACCTTCTGCCCCCTCTGGCTCAGGGAAAAGCAAATTTAGAAACCCTTGTCTCCTTTCCTTCCACTGGTGTTAATAACCCTATTTTCTCTCAACTCCATGTGAGGACTCCAATTTAAATATTCTGCGCATGAGCCCAGAGGGACCCCACAACCTTTGAGGCTGCATGGTGAGAATCCTTGGCTCTTGGGGTTGGACATCTAGTCTTCCATTCCAGTGGACACCAGAGTGTTGTTATCTCTGATGACTGGGGATTGGGAAACCTCCTAACTTGAGCATCAAGAATCCTGAAAGCAGCAGGTCATGAGAAAAAAACAATTTTCCTGGAGACTTAAATGTCCTCAGTGGGTATGTACTGGAATTGATATTGCTCATCTCAGGTCTGTCAAAGTCAAAATGGAAAATAAGCAAAGGTCTGAAGTAAAGGAAAATGTCATAAATTGTATTTTAAAGCATTGGGAACAATTTGGTTATAAGCCAATAACTAACAAATGAAATTCTTGTGCAAAATTACATGGTAACAATTCAGATTAAAATTATCAGAAATAGCCTTCAAAGTGATCTTTTAAATGTTACTTTACAGTCAAACTTATTTTGTAGGAGAATGAGAATTCTAAGTAACTTTAGTGAGTTTTGTGTCTATGTCTAACTCTCTATTTGTGTCTGCTTATTTGCTCAAGTGTATATTTTCATACATCAGGATGAAATGTAAGTTTAGCTTAAAACTTTTAACTACTAGGCTGGGAAATTAAGAATCAAAGTTTGTCCTATAATTCCCCAACTTTTTAACAACGTTAAAATAAGATAGTAGGTTAATAATCCTACTATCAAATTTCAATAAGTAAAGGAAAGATTCTTGTAAGCTATGGAAAGATCTTTTCTAAATTTTAATTAAAACAAATTAAACAATTATAATATATTCCAGAACCTAGTCAGTATGTTTTTAAGGTTATCCACAGTTTTAGAGTTTCATTAAAGAAAAAAAGAGGTTTTAGCCACCTGTGAAGGAAGGTAAAAAGAGCATACCTTGCATAAACAATAAAGATCTCACTTTTATTTAGCTTGGGTGTAATCTCCCTAGTTTATAGGATACCACATAAATAAATTAGCATTATATGTATTAAATTTTTAAGATGATGAAAATTGTAATTTTGTATTTAATGAAATATAGATCTGTCCTGAAGTGAAATAACTAGTTTTCATGGAGCAGAATGGGGAATGTAAGACAAGACTCTTAAGAGGAGAAAGTAATTTTTTCTATACAGCTAAAGCAAAATACCTGTTAATTAACATCATCATGGTAAAGGTATAAAAGTAAAAAGTAAAGTACTAAAATAGTTAAGTTCATTTGATATCTTATAAACTGCATCGGAAGCATTGAAAATGTGTATAGAAAATTAAGAGACAGATTTCAGTATTGTCAAACTCTCTTATGCATTCAAACCAGGCCTCCAGTACACTGGATGGCACCTCTCCATTTGAGTTATTGGCTAGGTTGGTCACTGTGGCCCTCTAAAATAATAAAAGTATCTACCACATCTGTACATGTTCTTGTAGTGGATGGAGAATACGTTGCAGTTTTAAAATCCTGTAGCAGCTGGAAATGGCCCAATATGGCTGGATTTACAAAAGACATTGCCTCCAGACTGGCTGTTTCATAGTGCCAGGCTGGTGAAACGCTGGAGCCTACCTTCCTAGCCTCTCCCTAGGACCAACAGTGATGCAGCATGCTGGCTGTATGATGGACATACCAAAAGGATGCAATAAATACCAGAGTAATGTGAATAGAACTTAAACACAATTGGCATTCTAGCTTGTTCCCGTGGAGAGACAACGTGTATGATATTGCATAGATCTATTAACTACAGCTCAAAGAGGAACATAGGCATTAAATAGTATTAAGTACTGTATGTATGTGCCTGATAAATATGATGATATCTTTTCTATTCTAGATCACATTCAGAAGGATATTGAGCATGTTAAAATTCCTAGTAAACTTAATTCATTTTCCAAGTAGTTAATGGGTAAAGGAATGGCTCTCTTAAGTACTATCTTAATTTTGCTTGCATTTGCTTATCTTGCTGTTGTCTATATTGTCTTTGTGAGTTTATGTTTAGGGCAGTGCCTCTCCTTATTTCTCTTCTAGCTGTCCTCTCCTTATATCTCTTCTAGCTGTCCTAGGCATTACCACAACCATGGAAACTGGGGTTGGCAGTTTACACAAAGCCCAGCAGGTCTACCACAATCTCTCCCTAGGCTTAACCAACAGCATAAAAGGACTCAGGGGAACATGCTGTTTCTTATCAACTTTGGGAGGATGCAGTCTCTGAAGGCACTTGGCCTTTCTCACTCTCGTGGTCTAGTATGTCATGACTGGCCCCCTTTTTAGGCTTGTTTACCACGATCTTCTTTATCCTTTTAGTAGGACAGTATATCTTAAATTCTAACTATGTTTATTTCTTCCAGAATCAACATCTTCCAGAACAAGATATTAGTCACATGGGGATTATATCCAGTTCCAACCATGGTACTGAATCATCTTCCCAGAACCTTAATAGAATAATCAGAGAGTTTTACACTCTGTCAGGCAAGCTTACTTCCCCTAACCAGCAGGAAGCAGCTACAGAAGAATGACCATCACCCTTTAGCTCCACCTAAAAAAAAGGGTACAAACTCTCTGAAGGGTGAGTTTAGGCAGGTTAGTATAAGCAAAGGGAAGACATGGGTCACAGCTGAAGACCTGGCAGAAAGCATGGCCATGAGACCCCACCTGGAACCCTCCTGAAGCATACTGCAAGACTCTGGTCATAAGATCCCATTTGGAACTCTTTCCAGGGTCAAGGAAAAGTCATGGATAACCCCAACCAGGGCTCCTCATTGGGCCCTTGAGAGCTAACAGGAAGGAATTGTAGGGAGAACAAGGAGAACAGCAAACAGCTGGGGCCCCTCCCCAACATTATGAAGGGGTAGGAGTAAAAGCATTAAAAGGCCTAACCTGGGGTCCCGACATGTACGACTCATTCTGTAGCATGCCTGCATCCATGTCTATGACTATGTATGACTATGTACTCTTTTCTTGTTTCTTAGTAAACTCTTCACTCCCTTGGCTACATAAGCCAAGAATCCAGAAGCCCAGAACTCAGGGCCTTCCACTAGCAGAACCATTTGCTGTGCTTTCTTTGGAAGTTAATGAATAATTATAAACCCCTATAGCTCAGTTACTTCCTCCTTTGTGAAATTAAAGCTAATATGAGAAAGATTTGACTTTGTGATGCAGTTTTGATGCTGGTCCAGTCTAGGCAAAGTAAAGCACTCAATAACAGCATATGTGATAATGCCTAATGAAATAAGGGATGGGCTACATATAAACAGCAACTATTATTTCATTGTAAATTCTGTCAGCAGCTATTATGAGATTTCTGGTGCGGGAAAACACTGCATTATCAATTCCTAAGACACTGGGGTTTCAAAGAGAGAAAGAGTTCATTGCCAGCTCATAGCAAGGAGCTCAGATGGCTTAACTGCCTAACATCTGTCCCTCTGAATTTCAGTAATTTCAGGTATTAACTTTTGGCTGTTCTGTAATATACTGGAAAAGAAATAAATGAAAACATCTATTTAATGATTCAATAATCATAATCCTTTGTTAACTCTTAACTCTCAGTTACAATTCCTTCCTCTTGTTTATTCCTTCTCAATATTGGGCGTAATCTGGACAGCCACCCCTCTGATTTCTTCATGCTGGAAAGGGGTATTGACCCTAGGGGTTGTGGCAATGGAACTTCATATCATTCTTGAAGAGATGGGAACCTCTATTTCAGGGCTTGCCTGTCATAGGAACTACCAAGACACTTTAAGTCTCTGAAAAATAAGCTAATACATAAATTGAGAATTATAGGTTTAAATAAAAGGAGTAGAACTAAGTTACCTTGGGGAATAATTTTATAGATAGGTAGATTTTTGGGGGCTTTTCTACTGTTGCAGTTTGCAATGTGTGGCTGAAACTTGCATAAGAGTAACCTCTGGATGAACAGCCAACTCTATTTGAAATCTCTTAGCCACTGAAACTTTATTTTGTTTCATTTCTTTCCCCTCTTTTGATCAAGTTCCATGGTGCCAGTAAGATTTTATCCCTGAGAATTACATCATGCCCCGTGTAGGGTGGACGGTAGTGAGCTTATTTTCAGAGTTTGGCTTAGAAGTCATATTTGAGAAACAAAAGAGGTTTTTAGGGGGTAAATCTTAGGCCTAAGTTGTAATTAAAGGCATGTCTGTGATCATTTTGAAGTAATGGGAAACATAGCCAACAAGGGTTATCTCAGAAGAGATGTAAAGCAAAACCAAAAATAAAATCATCAAGTTAAGAAAAATGTGTCATAGGCTTTCTTTTATGTAATTCCCTATTACGCTATATCTTGACAAAGCCTATTGCCTTTTCCCAAGTATCTCCCTTGTTTTTTCTTACTTTCCATCTCTTTTTTATTGGATATAAAATGATTCCCTGTCCACCTATAAAATTCTTCCCTCCTTTTTTCTGCATGTATGTGTGTGTGTGATGTGACTATATATGTGTGTGTGTATAAAGAAGATGATTTAACTCAGTGCTATCAAATAAATTGGAAATTTTGTTGAAATGGAGATTCTAATTAGTAGGTCTGGGCTGAAAACCCAAGATTCCGGTTGTGACATTAAGTCTTTTATTTGAGATCTTCTTCTTTTTTTTAAATGTAAGCATTTAGAGCTATATATTTCCCTCTCAGAACTGCCTTTGCTGCATTCCATAAGTTTAGGTATGTTGCATTTTCATGTTTATTCACCTCAAAGAATTTCCTAATTTCCCTTGTGATTTTTTCTTTGAATGATTGGTTGCTAAAAAATGCATTCTTTAATTGATGTGTATTTGTGAATTTTATGTTCTCTATGTGTAAATGATTTGTAGCTTCATTCCATTGAGGTTGGAGGAGGTACATTGCAGGATTTCAATATTTCATAATTTACTTAAAACTGACATTGGTCTATCCTGAAGAATGATAGATGTGCACTAGAGAAGAATGTATATTCTCCTGCTGTTGAATATGAACATAGCTTTTACATCTATCTGGTTATATTATTGTTCTTCTATTTCATTATTGAACTTCTGTTTAAGATGTCCTATCCATTATTGGAAAGGTGTGTTGAAATCTACAACTGTTAATGTATAGCTATCTATTTCTCCCCTCAAATCTGTCAAAATTTGCTTTCTATATTTTGGGGTTTTGCCATTAGATGAATCTATATTTATAATTTTTATATCTTCTTGCTTTGTTTACCCCTTTATTAATATACAGTGACCTTCTTTGTCCCTTGCAACAATTTTTGACTTAAAAGTCTATATTTTCCATTATTGCTATTGCACCTCTCTTTTCATTACTATTGCACAGTATTTTTTTCCATCTTTTCACTTTCAACCAACTTGTGACTTTGAATTTAAGGTGAGTATCTTCTAAACAGCATAGAGTTGTGTCATTTTTCCTTCGTTTTGTTTTTGTGTGTGTGTGTGTGTGTTTTGTTTTTTTGTGTTTTTTTTTAAACCCATTCTGCCAATCTCTGCCTTTGGCTAGAGGGTTGTTTAATCCATTTAAATTTAAAGTAAGTACTGATAAAGCAGGACTCTCTTCTGTCATTTTGCTATTTGATCTTTGTAAGTCTTTTATACCTATTTTGTTCCTCACCATTTCCATTAATACCAATTTTCAAATTTTTTAAAATTTTTATACCACAACATTTTGAGTCCCTTCTAAATTCTTTCTGTATATATTTTTCATATATGTTCTTTATGGTTATCATGAGTCTTAAATTTGACATCCTAAATCTATAACAATCACCTTTGATTTGATACATACTTAACTTCAGGAGTATACACATACACTG
Organism: Tolypeutes matacus; assembly: GCA_026826555.1. Taxonomy (NCBI): domain Eukaryota; kingdom Metazoa; phylum Chordata; class Mammalia; order Cingulata; family Chlamyphoridae; genus Tolypeutes; species Tolypeutes matacus. Next base: position 27,343,549 of record JAKSZT010053764.1, on the reverse strand, counting down.
TTCATATACACTTTCGTCCCCCAACATTTGATTGACTTGTCACAAATTATAACTTTCTATTTTGTATGTCTAAAAGCATAGATTTATCATTACTTTTTGTGCATTTGCATTTTATGGTCTGTAAGAAGTAAAAAGTGGAGTTATATACAAAAATTGAATACAATATATTGGAACTTATAATTATCTATATGATTATCTTTATGAGAAGTCTTTATTTATTTATGCTGCCTTGATCCACTGTGAAACATCCCTATTTTCAGTCTGAAGAGCTGTCTTTAGTACTGAGATAGGACATGTCTAGTGTTGACAAATTCCCTTAACATTTATTTATCTAGGAATGTTTTAATTTCTTCCTCATTTTTTGAACTACAGTCTCACCAGATATAAAATTCTTGGTTGGCATTTGTTTTCTTTCAACACTTTAAATATTAACTTTGACTGTCTCATGTCTCCATATTTTCTGGTGAGAAAGCGACACTTAATCTTACCGTCTCCCTTGTACATAAGATGTTGCTTTTCTCTTAAAGCTTTTAGAACTCTCTCCTTGTCCATAGCATTCAGCTATATGACTACTATATGTCTGTTTCTCTTTGAGTTTATCCTATTTATGTTGCATTAGGCTTCTTGAAGGTGCTTATTGTGACTTTAAATAAATTTGGAAAGTTTTCTGCCATCATTTCTTTGAATAATCCACCTGTCCTTTTCTCTCTTTCCCCTCCTTCTAGAACTTGCATAATGCTTGTATGGGTATTCTTTATGGTGCCAGAATTCTCTTAGGATCTGTCCACATTTTTCCTTTTTTTTTTTTTTTTTTTCTTTCTGCTCCTCAGCCTGAATCATTTGAATTGTCTTAGTCTTTGAGTACATTTATTCTTCCTTCTGCCACTTCAAATCTGCTGTTTAAAACCCTCTGGGGAATTTTTCATTTATTTTGGTTTTCAGCTCCATTCCTTCCATTTGTTTCCTTTATAAAATTTCTATATCTTTATTGAGATTCTCATATTGTTTATTCATTGTTTTCCTGATATTATTTAGTTCTTTCTTCATGTTTTCTTTTATCTTCTTGCTATAATGAAGATTATTTTTTTTAAAACCTCTTTTTGTGGTATATTCAAAGTCTGGTTTTCTTTGTTGATGGTTTCTGGATATTTATTTTCTTCCTTTGGATGACACTTCATTTCCTGTTTTTTTGTTTTTTTTTTTAAATTTGTCTTGTAATCTGCATACTGCTGATTTTTCATATTTTAAAGTGTTAACTCTGAGATTCAGTCTCTGAGCTGTCTGTTCCTTAAGTTTGTATCCAGCTAATGATAAGATAGAAATTTCCTTATAAGCCAGGAGTTTAAAAAAAGACAAATAAATAACTGTAATTGGCTATACATTGGCTGCTACTCTGCTTCAGAATTTTACCCTTCTCTCAAGAAGACCAGCCTGAGGTGAGTATGAAGTGTAGGACCTTTTCTATCTTTTCTGAGCTGGTGTTTTATATTGGGCTTGTGATTCCTAATGGCCTTAAGAATCCTGTCATTTACAGGAATTTGAATGCCCCCTGTACACCTGATGAAATAGACTTATTCCATCTCCAAGGTGATCTAATATATGACTTAAAGCAGGTAATCATTTGCCCTAAACTGCTTTGCCTTAATTGTTCTTAACTTTGTTATTGCTGTCTACAAGTTTGTTTCTGCCATCAGGACAAGTTCTGGGAGGATGTACCTGACAAAAATATCCTGGTACAGTCTTCAGGTTGACACCCAACAGATTGGCACTGACATACTGGCACCCCAGTATGCATATTGAGGTTACACTGTTCCCTCTGAAACAGGACCCACAATGGAAGCACATGCTGGCTCCATACCACACTGGGGAAGAACTGGGAGAGAAACTGGCAAGGTGACCACAAGGTTCTCCTACTTTATTTTTTTATTAGAGAAACTGTGAGTTTCAGAACAATCATGCATATAAAACAGGATTCCCATATAGCACCCCACCACTAATACTTTGTATTAGTGTAGAACATTTGTTACAATTAATGATAGCACACTCTTATCATTATACTATTAAAGTCTGTGGTTTGATTTAGGGTTCACTGTTTATGTAGTGTAGTTCCATGGATTTTTAAAAAAATTATTCTGCTGCTATATATAATCTAATATTTCCCTTTTAATAATATTCAGATATATATTTCAAAGCTGTTAAATGATTTCGCAATATTGTTTTACCATAACCAGCATTGATTACCAAAACATTTCCATCATTTCAAATGGGAAGCATGTACATTTTAAGCCTTCACTTTCCATTCTCTATCCCCACCCTGCCCCCAATAACATATAATGTAGATTGTGATTCCATGAATTTGCTTATTCTAGTTTTTCTAAATCAGTGAGATAATACAATATTTGTCCTTTTGTTTCTGGCTTATTTCACTCAACTTGATGTCTTCATGGTTCATCCATGTTTTGCACATATCAGGGCTTCATTCTTTTCTTGAGTGAATAGTATTCCATTGTATTTATATACCACATTTTATTTATCCATTCATCGCTTGAGGGACACTTGGGTTGCTTCCATCTTCTGAAAATTGTGAATAATGCTGCTATGAACATTGGTATGCAAATATCTATTCAAATCTCTGCTTTAAATTCTTTTGGGTATATACCTAATAATGGGATTGCAAGGCATAAGGTAGTTCTATACTTAGCTTTCTGAGGGACCACCAAGCTATGTTCCACAGTGGCTGCACAATTTTACATTTCACCAGCAATAAATGGGTGTTCCTATTTCTCTGTACCCTCTCAAAACTTATTTTCCATTTTTTAAATGGCAGTCATCCTAATGGATGTGAAATGATATTTCATTGTGGTTTTGATTTTTATTTCCCTGATGACTAATGATGTTGAGCATATTTTCACTCACCATGCTTTCTGGCCATCTGTATATTTTCTTTGGGGAGATGTCTGTTCAAGTGCCCATTTTTAATGTTCTGTCTCTGTTAAGTTGAATCTCTTTATATATATTGGAGATTAATCCAGTATCTGATATGTGGTTATAAATATTTTCTCCCATTGTGTAGGTTGTCTGTTTTACTTTCATGATAAAGTCTTTGAGGAACAAAAGTTTTTAATTTTGATGAAATCTCTCATCAAATTTTTATATTGTTGTTTATGCTCCAGGTTAAAGTTTAAGAAATCATTGCCTAATAGAAGGTCCTGAAGAAACTTCACTATGTTTTCTTCTAGGGGTTTGATTGTTACAACACTTATATTTAGATATTTAATACATTTTGCGTGTATTTTATATATGGTATGAGGTAGGGGTTCTGCCTCTTTTCTATTATTATTATTATTATTATTATTTATTTATTTATTTATTTTTTTTTTTTTTTGCAAATGGAGATCTACTTTTCCCAGCAAAATTTTAATGAGATCATTCTTTCCCAAGTGAGTGGTCTTTGCCACCTTGTCAAAAATCACTTAGCCAAAAATATGAAGATTGATTTCTGAGCTATCAGTTCCATTCCACTGATCTATATGTCTGACCTTGTGATAGAATGATGTCAATTTTTACTGTGGCTTTGTACTATGTTTTAATATCAGAAAGTATGAGTCTGCCAACTCCAGTCTTCTTTTTCAAGATGGCTTTACCTATTCAGGGGCCCTTAACCTCCCATATAAATTTGGTGATTGGCTTTTCCATTTCTGCAAAAAAGGTTGTTGGAATTTTCATGGGGACTACATTAAATCTATAAATTGCTTTGGGTAGTATTGACATATTAACCACATTTAGTCTTCCAATCCATGAGCACAGAATATTCTTTTTTTATTTTGGTATTCTTAAATTTCTTTTAGCAATGCTTTTTCATTTTCTGTGTACAAGTCCTTTACATCCATAGTTAGTTTTATTCTTAGATTTTATTCTTTTAGTTGCTATTTTGAATGGAATTTTTCCTTGATTTCTTCTTCTGATTGTTTATTGTTTACGTATAGAAACACTATAGATTTTGAACTGTTGCTCTTGCAACAGTTCAAAATCTATACTGTTCCCCTCCCTCAGTTATTGATTTGTAGCTTTATTCCATTGTGATTGGAGAATGCACATTGTATATTCCAATATTTTTGAATTTTTTGAGACTTGTTTTGTGACCTACGTTTTATCCTGGAGAATGAGCCATGTGAACTTGAAAAGAATGTGTATTCTGTTTTAGGTAGGTGCAGTGTTCTATATATATCTGTTGAGTCTATTTGGTTGAATGTGTCATTCAATCCCTGTAACTCTATTGATCTTCTGTAGATGTTCTTTCCATTATTCAAATTGGTATGTTAAAGTCTCCAACTATTAATGTAGAATCATCATTTTCTCCCTTCAAATATGTCAGGTTTTTGCTTTATATTTTGGGGGGCTCTGCTGTTAGGTGCATATATATATATTAATAATTGTTACATCTTCTTGTTGAATTGTCCCTTTTATCAGTGTATAATTAGAATCCTATAAAGATTGACTTAAGGTATATTTTATCCAATATAGTATATCCACCAAGCTTTCTTTGGTTACTACTTGCATGGTATATATTTTTCCATCCTTTCACCATCAACCTACTTGTAAGTTTAACCTGGGTGAGTCTCATGCAGATAGCATATAGTTGGGCCGTGCTTTTTTTTTAATCCATTCTGCCATTTTCTGCCTTTTGACTAGAGAGTTTAATCTATTTACATTTAAAGTCACTACTGATAATACAGGACTTTTCGGCTATTTTGCTATTTAGCCTTTGTAAGTCTTACAGACATTTGTCCCTCACTTCTATTAAAAACTGCTTTCATGTTCATTTGCTTTTTTGTGCTGTATCATATTGTGTGCCTTCTCAGTTCTACCTAGATATATTCTTCATCTGTTTTCCTTGTGGTTATCATAGAGTTAAAATTTAACATTCTACATGAATAAGAATCATTTTTGGTCAGATAGCAACTTGACTTCAACAGCACATGCATATATGTTTTATATTCCTTTCTGACCACCAACCATTTTAAAACTATGTGTTTTCTTGATTGGGCACTTGCCCAGTTTCTGCAACTGTTTAACTGTTTTATGGAGTTTTGAGGGAGATAGCTTTGTTAGTTTTTGCTAATTTTCAAGGATTCTTTTTTTTTTTTTTTTTTTTTATTGATTAGACATACTTTTTAATAAGGACATTTACAGCTAGGGAGAAATTTACCTTAAAACACTAATTCAGCAATATGCCATAAATTTTGATATGTTCCTCTTTTTTTTCATACTTTTGTATTTTCTAATTTCCTTTGTAAAATTTTCTATGGCCAATTTTTTACTTGGGAATGTGTTGTTTACTCTCTGCATATTTGTGAATTTCCTAAATTTCCTTCTATTATTGATATCTAATTTAATTTTATTGTTGTCAGAAAATATACGCTTATGTAAATTTATTCAGGTCTGTTTTATGACTTGGCATGTATATTAATTCTATTGTGGACAATGTTCATGTGTGTTTGAGAAGAATGTTTATTCTGTTGCTGTTGGGTAGAGTTATTTACAGATATTTATAAGGGCCAATTGGCTTATGATGTTATTCAAATCTTCCATATCAGATTTTGAGCCCCTCTAGTGAACTTTTCATTTGACTACTTTATTTGTCAACATCAAATTTTCCACTTGGTTCTTGTTATAATTTCAATCACTTTATTGATGGTATCTATCTAATGAGATATTGTGATCATACTTTATTTTTATTCTTTAGTCATTTGAACATATAGTAAATGCTTTGAAATCTTTGTCAATTAAGTCCATCATCTAGCCTTCCTTGAAGGCAGTTTCTATTGCCTACATTTTTAATCCTGTTATAGATTACAATTTCCTGTTTTGTTTTTTTTTTTCATGTTTCAAATTTTGAGTTCAAACTGTAAATTTTATATAATACATTATACAAACTCTCAATAGTGATTATCTATGGGAAAGAGTGAGATGTGTGTTTTGCTGTTTCCTTAGTTATTTGTTTAGTTTTTAGTGACTTGGCTGAACTAATTCTTTAAAGTCTTTTTTCCCTTCAAAATGTGCATCCTATAATGTCCCTTCTTGGATTTTTTCCCCCATAGATAGTCTGGCTATCTATGGGTCACCCCTGCATTGTCATAAACAGATGTGTTTAAGTCCCATTAGACAATTAAGATTTTTTTAAACTTTTAATTTTGAAATAATTTCAAACTTACAGAACAGTTGCAAAAATAATACAAGCACCATACAAAAGAATTTCAACATACCCTCTCCCTTCCAAATAGCCATATCTATCACTTTTAACATTTTGCCACCTTTACTGTATTATTCTATCTCACTCAATTATCAATCATCTATCTATCTCTCTATCTATCCATCTATCTAACTTCTGAAATTTGAGAGTGGGTTGCACACATCATACTCCTTGTAGACATAACACTTCTATATGCATTCCTTATGAACAAGAATATTCACTTATGTAAGCACATTAACTTGCAACTTTCAGAATTATCTCTTTATCTTTAGCAGTTTGGCAGTTTGATTATAATATGGTATGGTGTGGATCTGTTTGGGTTTATCCTATTTGGAGTTTCTTGAGCATCTTGGATGCGTATATTCATATCTTTTGTTATATTTGGGAAACTTTCAGATATTATTTCTTTGACTATTATTTCTTCCTTTTTTTCCTCTTTCTTCTTCTTCTGGGAGTCCAACAATGCATATATCAGTATGCTTGACGTCCCACTGGTTCCTCAGACTCTGTTTACTTTTCTTCATTCTTTTCTTTTTTTTCTCGTCAGAGTGTATGATTTCATTTGTCTTATCTTAAATTCACTGATTCTTTCCAATTTGCTGTTGAACCACTCTAGGGAATTATTAATTTCTCTTATTGTTGTTTTCAGATCTGTTTGGTTACTTTCCTTTTTTTTTTTTCCATCTCTTTATTGATGTTCTTTTTGTGTTCTTTTATTGTTTTCCTGATTTCCTGGAGTTCTTTGTCCATGTTTTCCTTTAGCTGTTTAAGCTTATTTAGGACAATTTTTCAAATTCTTTGGAATGTCCCAGACTCATCCTCTTTATTAATAGTTTTGAATGCTTTAATCTTCTTATCTTCCTGAGCCAGAATTTCCTGTTTCTTTGTATATTTTGCAATCATTTGTTGAAACCTGGACATTTTGGTATTTTTCATGTGTTATCACTGGAATTTCAAGTCTGATGATTCTGTTCCTTAAGCTTGTACTCAGCTATTGTTATGACAGAACTTTTCTTGAATGCCAGGAACTAATAATAACAAAAAATGAAAAAAGAAAACAGCTTCCCTAGTCATTTCAGATGACCGGTGTACATGCTCTCCTTCAGAGTTTATCCATACAATGAGCTTGGAGAATAGCTCCAGTCCAAACAGTAGGGGCTTCCTTGATTTTTTCTTGTCTCATTGCTCCTAAGTGGTACAGTCTACTACAGTACATAGCCTTTTTGAATCCCAAAATTTACTGCTATATCAGAAGGGCTTTTCTTGGCTACCTCTTTCCTGGGTTCTCTTTTAAACTTCTGCCCGCTTTATTTTGCTTGTATCATGTAGCTACCAGTCCCCTCTTAATTGTTCTCCACCAAGATCTAAATATATTTTTTGACAAAGATTTTGTGCATAAAGTCCTCTATTGTCTGTTCCATTTAGTCCCTTCAAGCAAACTTTCTACCACTTGCCTTTCCCCAAAAATCACCATGTGGCACTGCACTGGAGCAAAGAGGAGTGGCAAGTATCTGCTTTTCCCAGAGTGATTACTGCATCCCCTGCTCACTATAGCCCAGCCTCAACTGATGTAGAGCATCCAACCACACTATGAGTGGAGGCTCTGCTTGCCCAGAGTTTCTTAAATAAGGGTCTGGAAGGATGATTAGAAACACTGACAGCCTGTCCCTCCTGTTGTGAAACTGTAGCCCCAGACTGAGAGGAGGGACAGAGGGAACCTCCAAATTCTTGACTACATCTGCAAAGAGTAAACTGTGGTAGAACTTCAGTAACACAGAGGTGGGATGGGGGATAAGGGACTGGGTTGTGGATGAAATGCCACAGACTACCTTTGTTCTTATTGAGATTTAAATAGATTTTCTTTAATGAATGTTTCTCCAATTGCTTTGTATGCCATTAGGACAATTTCCAGAGATTTTAAATGATTGATTTTTAAATAATATTTTAGCCAGTTAAATTGTTGTTTTGCTGGGAATAAGAGCCACCAAAGTTCCTTCTCTGCCATTTCAGAAGTCCCATCTGAATGTTTTCTCTTAATGGAATTGTGTTGAACACAATTTACTGCTTTCTATTGCAAGTACATATCTATGGTGCTCATAAGTTAAAGAGTAGTAGGTTCATGTGTATGAGTTTACTCTGTATGTGTGTATCTGTATTTCTCTCTCCTTGAAGCTGCTACTCTGCACTTCTTCCTTTTAAGTTTTATGTAATGGTCTCATTTCTTTCTACTCTTTCATGGTTTCAGTTTCTTTTTTCTCAGACTTCAGCAGGAATATCTTCATTTATAAGCACAGGTCTCCATTTAATATTTATTAAAATTATACTACTACAGTTTCTTTTTAAAAACCTAACTAAAAAGTATTCTTATACTCATGAAATCCCTGGTGAATCCAGTGAGATGACTCTAACACTATTAAAAAATAGGCACCAGAGAGATTCCCAGAATGCTATAAGTAGACAACTCCCACTCATGAGTTCAAAGAAGTGCTGAGATTATTTAGCAAAGAGAAAATAAACCAGCAATTTGTCTTCCCAAGTAAAGTTTGGCACAAAGCTAATCATAAAGTACAGCTGTAATACAGTTTAAGTGGGTTATTAACCCATAAGTGGGTTATTAACATTCCAATAGCACATATAAAAGACAAGTCTATTTGGAGAACACTTTTAATTTCATCCAGGCATGTAGTAGAAACTTAACAAAATCTATTTGTTGAGTCCCTATTTGTATAATCAGGAAAATAAATGAAAGGAAGTAGAATTTAGGAACTAGAGAATAAGATTTTTTTGAGACAATGACCTGTACATAATATCTTAAAATATATTTTTATGTTGCTTACTCCACATATGGCTGTTCAGAAACCAAGTCATGGAAAAGAGGCTAGATTACTCATTTTCATACTTTAAAAATGTTAATTGTTTAGTTGTTAAGGGAAAATGAACTCTAAATATAGAACTGATCTTTTGTCATTACTGTATAAGTTATTTGAATGTGTGGAAAATTGTATCAACTGATTCAATTTGAGATGTGGGATAACACTAATTTTGAACACTGACAAAGATCATAAGATTGTATATATTTTCATATATATGAGTGTGTACATACATACTTTTCTATTTGTATGTATTTGTAATAATATATATATCTAATAATACGTATTTGTTTAAATATGTTGAAATATCTCTATTACAGAGCATCAGAAATATTGGGGGAGAGAGAGATCATAGGGTAGAATATGGGAAAAGTGTAGTAGTCATATAGTTTGCATCAAATATATGACAACATTATAATAGTCTGCTCTTAGGAATGAAACTAATTATATTGTTAAATGTTTTTCCTAAAACTATTGAAACTATTGATATGATTCTGGGTTTTTTTTTTTTTTTTTTTTTTTTTTTTTTCTTATTTATACTGTTAATATGGTGGATTACACTGGTTGATTTTTGAATATCAAACTATAGTTACATTATCTGGATAAACCCCACCTGATTGAGGTATATTATTCTTTTTATATATTGCTAGATTTAATTGCTTAATATTTTGTTTTGAGAATTTTACACCTATGCTCATGAGGGATATTGGCCTGTAGTTTTCTTTTTTCTACTGTCTTTGTCTGGTTTTGGTAACAAGATTATGCTGATCCCATAAATTTGTTAGGGAAGTATCCCCTCTTGTTTTATTTTCTGTTTAAAGTTTGTGTAAAATTAGTGTTATTTATTCTTTAAGTTCTTGGTAGAATTATCCAGCAAAACCATCTGACTCTGTAGATTTCATTTCTGGATATGTTTTAACTATCAATATAAGTTATTTAGTACATATAAGGATATCCAGGTCATATATTTCTTTCTGATTTGAGGTATGGTAGTTTGTGTTTTCCAAGGAATTGGTCCATATCTTCTATGTTATCTGTATAGATTGGGTGGAGTGTTCCATATACACCAATTAGATGCAGTTGGATGATGGCATTGTTCAGTTATTGTAGATCCAGCAAGATTTTCTGTCTACTAGTTGCCATTATTACTGAAATAGTAGAACTGAGGTTTCCATTAAATTTTTTTCCTAAATCTCCAAAATATGGGTTTTTACTAACAACCTTTTAAATATTTATTTCTAATATAACTGCATTGCAATCAGAGAATACTCTATATCATATTAATATTTTGGAATGTGTTGTTTTCTGATATTGCAAATAATCAGTGTATACTGAAAATATTCTCCAATTGTTTTGTGCAGTGTTTTATGAATTTCTATTAACTCAATATTATTCAGACTATTCAAACTTATAGTGACTTTCTTAGTCTTTTCTGCTTGGTCTATCAATTACTGAGAGTTCTGTTGAAATCTTATACAGTGGCAGATTAGTACAGATCTCTTTGTAGATCTGAAAGTTTAAAATTATATATTTTAAAGATATGCTACTAAGTATATAAAAAGTTGTTATATATTTGATTAAATAAACATTTTATCAATGTATAAATGACTCTTTTGATCTCAAATTATGGAATTATTTTATTTAACTGATACTAATATACACACATTTCTTTTGTTTGTATGTGCTTTCCTGTTATTTTCCACCTTTGTGTATCCTTGTATTTTAGATTTGTCTCTTATAAATAGTATTACCATATTTAAAAAAATTTGATCTGATAATTTTTATTAACTGGAATAGCAGATGCTAACAATGCTCTACCTTTATCATTACAGAATTTACTGGTTCTGTTAATACTTACATCTTCTGAAGTCAAGTACTGTGACTGTCTGAGGAACTTCTCTAGTTACAGGATGATGTTTGGGGACAGAAGGAAAGTATCAGAGATCTAATGCCCCCAGCAGCAGCACTGAGACAATGAAGGATGGTAGAGAGTGGACAGAATGGTAACTCCATCACCATGAACAGCCCTTACAATTGTTCTACATTATCTCCTCAGTTACCCACTATATTGGTTGTCTCTTCAATACCCCCCCTGGGATCAACTCTCAAGTAAACTACTTGCCTTGTCAAAGGATTAAACTAAAAAATTCAATTTATTTATATTGATTGTGATTACTGAAAAGTTTGGCTTTATTTCCACCATCTATTTTATCTATTATAAATTTGTCCCACTTATAATTTTTCTTTATATCATTTATTCTTTCCTCTTTTCTGACATCCTTTGGGTTCTTTGTGCTGCTTTATTCTCACTCTATATTTTCTTTCTATTATTTTGGTTATAATACTCTCTATATTTCTCTCGGCTACTGTGATATTTTCTATAAGTATGGCAATAAGTAAACACTTTAAAGCATGCTTTTCAAACAGAATGTGTGTATACCCAGGAGAACTGAGCTTTGGACATGTGGTACTTTACAGAAAACTCTGTGTTTTCACAGAGATTTGTTTCGTTCAATCGTATGTTATTTAGAACATTATTTGTATATGAAATTATACTCAGAATGCAAAATTAAAATTTTATTGGATCAAAACACATAACTTTATATAAATTTCACTCTTTCGGAGAACAGCTTCCATTAGGTGTTAACCCTGTTGTGGTGTCACTATCTTCTGGCATTTGGGATTTTTCAAGTGAAAGTGCTTGATTTGTTTTCAGTTATGACTTTTTTTTTTTTTATAGATCTGTTGAGGCTAGGTTATTCTTAATTAACAAACATTAGTGTTTCAGTGACTTAGCAAGTAAAAGTTTATTTGTTTCTTAAGAAAATCTGTTGAGGTTAATAAAATTTTCCTGGGCATATGTCTTCAATGGGTGGCTCAGAAATGCAAGCTGCTTTGTTCTAGTGTCAAATCCATCTAAACCTAAGCTTCCACAATTGCTACAAAAAGAATAAGCCTCAAATATCTTGCACCAGAAAAATACATGCTCCAGTCCTGTGGTGCACATATCACTTCTTAAATACTTAGATGGGCCCTGTTTTACTACTAGATGGCAAAGAGGTGCTATTCTTGTATACGTGGAAGAAGAAGAGAACAGATTACAGATGAGCACAAGAAGTCCGTCATATTTTTTTCAAGGCAAGTTGCTTCTCCCAATAATAAAAAAAAAAAATGTTGCCATGATAAGTGTATATTTTAAACCTATGTAAGATATTTAAATAGGTGGTGCAGCAATAAGAAGCCTTCCTCCTCTTAGCTTGACAACATTTATTTATTAGCTGAATTCCTTTGTGACAAATACACCACTTCTGATGACTAATTTGCATGCTTCTTGTACCACTATTTGACTATTAGTGGCAACATCTGACTTTTTCAAATGTACCTGTTCTTTGAAAATCATAATCTGCTTTTGCCCTACTGTGTAGATATGGTACTCAGGTTTTCAGTCATCCATTATCTCTGCAATATTTTCTTGGATAAACATTCTCTAATAGTTCTATTTTGAGGCACCTAGAATTAATAATCATATACTTAAATGTGTATGGTGAATAGACATTTACAATAGCAAAAAATAAGTACATATCTATACGTCTCCTTTCATAGAATTACTACAACCCTGTGTTTTTTATGTCTGGCTTAGCATTTTATTTCAAAATCATGGTTATTCCCATTCTCTATTGTTTCTTCTGAAAACTGTTTCTAACATGAATGGTATATAAAAATAATGATTAAAATAATCGACAATAAAATAATATAAAGCTTCTATTATGTATTAAGTAGACAATGCATTATTAAACAAAAAGATTGTCACTCTTACAACTATTAATAACAGTTTTTCTTCTCTAATATCAGATATCATATGTTAGCATAACTAAACACACTTCCCTAGACTAGACAAAATTCACCCAAGCTATGATTTGCTTGGATTAAAATTTGAATGTCAGCTTTTGAATATACCTTTCATATTAAAAGGTTTATTTATCTAGAAGACAGTACAGAATTGTAAAATCAAATGAGCTAATTTTTAATGACAACATATATGAGACTCACAACGCAAATTCTGTTTACCAATAGTTTTAAGTATGTCCGATTAATCTATTTAATCACCTGTTTTTATTCAAAATAGTTTTCTTCTGCCTAACTACAGAATACTCCCCAAACTTCCTACTGTAGAATGCTTGCATTTAAAATATGTACTTATAAATACTGAAAAATGATTTATTGGTCTTGACTTCCTGTATCATGAGTACTATAGAATTATAGAATATTTTGTGAAGACAGAAAATAATGATCCAGTAATTCCAAAACAGAGAATCCTAATGAAAAATTTAAATGTATAAGACATTTAAGCCTAAATGTTGCTTATTATATGAAAGAAAGAATTGATTTAGATGGATGTGACACAAGTCCCTGTTCAGTACCTGGTTGCAAGATGGAAAATTATGCATAAATTTTAAAAAATCATGTCTACAAAGAATATGTGCAAAGATTATGTAATTGAAAAACATCTAATAAAATGTTTAAAATGCTGATTTAAAATCAATTACAAAGAAAAATACAATTATATATAAAAATGACATGATATAAAAATCACCATTATGAAATACACTAAAATATATATTGTTGTTTTTTGGAGTGAGGGGCTTTGGGTGATATTTTCCTTTTCATATTTTTTTCTACTATTTGCTATTTCCAATGTCCTTCGGGTTTACATTAGATGTTATGAAAATTTTAGATATTCTTGAAATTTATGTTATTTGTATTTGTACTATTACATCTATCAATTAGCTCCATTAACTATTCAAGCAGATAAAAATGTAAATTCACTTTGATTGAATCTGCTATTTGTGGAAGATATTACAACAGTACACATGCATCAATATCAGCAGCCAAAAAATATATAGGGAACAAAATTTATTGAAGGGAGAAATAGATAATTCAAAAATAATAGTTGGAGACTTCAATATCCTACTCTCAATAATGGATAGAATAACTAGATACAAAATCATGAAGTTTAGGGGGAGGGGCAAGATGGCAGCAGAGTAGGGTGTCAAGAGTCAGCTCATCTTATAGTGCATGTAGTAATCACACAGAGCTATCTAAAGCACCTGTTTTGGGAGCGCAGGAGATCAAGAGAGCATCCTGCAACATCCTTGAAAGAATGGGAGGAAGCTGTGGGGGAGAGTGGAGAGGGCTGCAGCAGCCTCTCCAGGCAACTGCAGGCACTTTCAACCAGCACAGACTGGATAGTTGGACACCTGGGGTTCCATTCCCATATCCCAATAAGTTAGAGGACAGCTGTGTTTCCTCAGCCTCTCTGGGCAACTGCAAGTGCTTTCAGCCCACATGGAGTTATTTGTTGAGCACCTTCAATTCTGTCCTTGCCTGCCGCCATGGGTTAGGAGGGGGCTGGGGTTTCCTCAGCCTCTCTGGGCAATGGCAGACACTTTTGGCCTGCAAGAACTGGGCTGTTGGGTGCCAGTGGTTCCACCCCCATCCCCATCAGGACAAAGGGAAGCAGTGTTTCCATAGCCTCTCTGCACAACTGCAGGTGCTTTTGACCACATGGATTAGTCTGTTGAGTGTCTTTGATTCCATCCCCACCTCCCCCTTCCCCATAGGAAAGGAGGGGAGTTGTGTTTTCCTAGACTCTTCGGGCAATTACAGGTGCTTTTGGTCTACACGGTCTGGTTTGTTAAGTGCCTGGAGCTCCACCACTGTCCCCCATCCAAAGGAAAGGAAGCAGCTGGTGTTTCTCCAGCCTCTGTAGGCAACTGCAGGTGCTTTTGGCCCACACAGACTGGTTTGTTGAGCACCTCCAATTCTATCCCCACCACACTCATATAGGATAGGAGGGGGATGGTGTTTATTCAGCTTCTCTGGGCAACTGCAGGCGCTTTCAACCTCACACACCTGTAGATCCACTCTTGCCCCCAATAAGATAGGAGGGGAGCTGTGTTTCCTCAGTCTCTCTGGGCAACTGTAGGTGCTATTGGCCTACTTGGACCAGTTTATTGGGCAACTAGTGTTCTATCCTCACCCCATATAGAGGAGAAGGGACAGTTCTCCCTCAGCTTCTCAGGGCAACTGCAGGTGCTTTCGGTCCACATGGGTTAGATTTTTGGGCACTCCAGAGGGTCCATCCCCACCCCTGGCAGGGGAGGAAAGTGGCTGGAGCTACGTTAGTCTACCTGGTCAACTGCAGTCAGTTTTGACCTACATGATTTAGTTTGCTGCCAAAAACTGCAGCTCCATCCCTACCCATTTTTAAATTGGACTCCTTGCTCTTTTATTGTTGAGTTGAATGGCATCTTTATATCGTATGGAAATAAAACCCTTATCAGATATGTAGTTTCCAAATATTTTTTCCTATTGAGTGGGCTGCCTTTTCACCTTCTTGATGAAGTCCTTTGAATTGCAAAAGTGTTTAAGTTTGAGGAGGTCCAATTTATCCAGGTTTTCTTTCATTGCTCATGCTTTCGGTATAAGGTTGAAGAATGCACAACTTACTACCAGGCTTGAAGATGTTTCCCTGCATTTTCTTCTGGGAGTTTTATGGTTTTAGCTTTTATATTTAGGTCTTTGATATATTTTGAGTTAATTTTTGTATGATGTGTGAGTTAGGAGTCCTCCTTCTTTCTTTTGGATATGAATATCCAGTTCTCCCAGCACCATTTGTTGAATAGACTGTTCTGCTCCAGCTGGGTGGGCTTGACAGCCTTGTCAAAAATCACTTGACTATAGATGTGAGGGTCTGTTTCTGAAGCATCAATTTGGTTATATTGTTCTATATGTCTATTTTTATACCAATACCATGTTGTTTTTAACTCTGTAGCTAGTTAATATGATTTAAAGTCTGGAATTGGGAGTCCTTTAACTTTATTCTTCATTTTTTTAAAGATGTTTCTGGCTATTCAGAGCTCTTTACCCTTCAAAATAAATTTGATAATTGTTTTTTCCATTTAATTAAAAGAAGGCTGTTGGAATTTTATTGGGATAGCATTGAATCTATACAACAATGTGGTGGAATTGACATCATAATGATATTTAGACTTCCAGTCTAAATGTATTTCCATTTACTTAGGTTTTCTTTGATTTCATTTAACAGTGCATTGTAGTTTTCTGAATACAAGTGCTTTAAGTCATTGGTTAAGTTTACTCCTAAATATTTTATTCTTTTAGTCACTATTGTAAATGGAAATTTTTCGAAGCCCTCTTCAGTTTGCTCCTTAATAGTTTATATAAACATTAGTGATTTTTCACATATGAATCTTGTATCCTGCCACTCTTCTGAATTTGTTTATTAGATCTAGTAGCTTTGTTGTTGATTTTTCAGGACTTTCTTATTATAGGATCATATCATCTGCAAATAGCAAAAGTTTTACTTCTTTCCCATTTGTTTGCTTTTTTTTTTTTTTCTTATCTGATTGCTCTAGCTAGATCCTCTAGCACTAAATTGAACAACAGTGGTGACAGTGTGCATCTTTGTCTTGATCCCAATCTCAATAGAAAAGTTTCATCCTTTCACCATTTAGTACAATGTTAGCTGTGGGTTTTTCATATATTCCCTTTATCATCCTGAAAATGTGTCCTTCAATTCCTTTGTTTGGAGAATTTTTATCAAGAAAGAATGCTGTATTTTTCAAATGGTATATTATGCTGACTGATTTTCTTGTGTTGAGCCACTCTTGCATGCCTTGTATAAAACCCACTGGATCATGATGAACAATTTCTTTTTCTGTTGGAATTGACTAGTGAGGTTTTTTTTTTTTTTTTTTTTTTTTTTTTTTTTGT